>JAOXNO010000001.1:115286082-115299584 GCA_028565335.1 Limnodromus scolopaceus
CTCTCCTCTCCTCTCCTCTCCTCTCCCTCTCCTTTTCATGGGTCTGCAAATTATTAGACATCTGTACACTGAGAGGGCTATGTGATCTTGTGTGCTTGTGCTCAGTGACACTTGCAGCCTTAAAATATATTTGGTACAAATTTAGTACTGTGAGAAAACTGTTTTGCCTTTTAACTCAACACACCATAAGATGGTTTTCTGACTACGCCCTCTCCATTAAAAGAAAAATCCAGTTATCAGCCTTTCTTGAAATAGCGCAAAATTCCACCTTCATTCTTAGTTCAGTATTGTGCCTTGATAAACATGTTGCTATCCTAGATAAGCAGATCTGTTCTTATTCATGAGATATTAGTACAACATGTCCTTATCTTGGGCAGATCTTTGATGGGAATGCTCTTGTTTGATGAGACATGTAGACAAACCCATATTCAGTATTCCTGAGCTCCTGATAGCTTCATTGTATTACTTTCAGCTTGCTGAAACCTCATGTTCTGTTGTAAAGGTGACTGAAGAAATACGCCTTTGTCATTGCAGTTCATTACAAGCCCTGCTCATTTCCTATTTTCTATTGTAGTGCCTTAACAATGGCAATGCTTAATTGCTTTCTCCAGAATTGCATCCCAGAATGTGGCTAATTCCCATTTAACATTATTTAGTCCCCCCCCATTTTTGACCTTTTTCATGTCATCAAGTGATTGTCCTCAGAGTCTGGTATTGCTCTCACATGAAGGAGCTTTGTTATGAAAATGTTTCTTTGCAGTCTAGTTGAAATGTGATATTTAATTAAAAGGAAAGCGATGGAATAAGCCAACAAAATAGTTTCTTGAGAGAAAACTGAATTTCTGCAAAAAAAAAATATTCTTTCTGAATGGAAATTCTGACTTTAAAGATGTTTGTCAACTTTCAATTGTAAAAGACAAAATAATATTTTCAAAATCACATGATCGCTTGTTATAGGAATTTTTAGTTAGGATACACCAGTTTGCACAGAAGAATAGAGACACCCTATATCCAAACTGCAACTCCCACAAGGAATTGTGTCAACACAGGAAGATGCTTTTGATGTCGAAATAAAGCTTTTTGGTTTGTAAGTGATATTGCAAATGTGATTGGAGAAAAATGCTGAAATGAAGGACTTTTCCACGTCTGATACCTGTGGGTTTTTTTAAAACCTTTTACTTCAGAGAAAATTAGTATTTTATTTTTCCATCACAAGTCAGGATGAAGCAAATATTGAAATCATAGAATTTCTCATGGGATAAAAATTCCCGAGTTTTGTTTAAGTCCAGTGGAAGCATGCCCATAAAATAGTATTTTTTCACAGCAGACTCATTTGAGCCTTTGCCTGAAATCCTCTAAATTGGCATGGTTATTTTCTGTAGGACACCTGGGTCCCTCTGGTCTTATGTTACATGTTAATTTTTGTTGAAAACTACTGAGAGCTTCAGGCATCCAGTTTTACATTGCATAGTTGGTAACTGTTTCTATAGGTATGCTTTGTCTTCTCATCGATATTCATGTCCAGATTCCTCTGTGTCATTCAAAGCTCCTGGGTGCTACTATAACCTGTGACCACAAGGGCCACAGTCTGCTTTAATCTTTCATGAAAATGTCTAACTTTTTTCTTAATATCGTCTCTTCTAATACTAAGACTACGTAGGTACTCTGTGACACTCTTTATTTTGATAATTATCTCATGTTTCCTCATCCCCAGATGTTGCATTAGACAATTTCAAACTTTTATATCTTTCAACATGCTGGAAAGATTTTCTGTATTCCCATGACTTGCTCTAAGTGCCTTCTAATTCTGCAAATAGCCTTTTTGATAAAGGATGATTCACACAGCTTTCCATACAAGGTCGCACTGCTGATTTATTTAATGGCACAGTCAGATTTCCCATATGATCCTCCACTATGATTCTTCATTTGTTTACTTTTTTCCACTTTGGTCAACAACTAGAGCAGTGCTCTAGTTCACACTTCATTGGGCCATAAATAAAGACGTCTATGTTAAGTTCTTCTTTTATGAGTGAAGAGGGTAAATTTGAAATCAGTAAGATATGCAAATAAGTTGTGTCTTATACTGAATTGCCAGTTCATTGATGTCTAATGAGGCTGTGGGTGCCTGTACAGGAATACTTTAGAGTAATCTCTGGTTCTAAGTAATTACAAAGTCATATGTCATCTCTAAGTTTTATACCAAATTCTGTTGTGTACTTTTTCCAACAATTAATAACTATAGATCATGACAGAAAATGTTAAAGCACTCATGACTTAAGATGTCCATTACTTAGTCTTTGTAACAGGTTAATCATCCAGTTCTTGATCTGTTAAAATATTTTGTTTCTTATAATAGGCTGACTTAAATTTCATTGTAAATAGTTGTAGGGCACTTTGGTAAATGTCTTATGAAAGCCCAATGCCAAATGTATGCATTGGATCACTGGTTTCCTTTCTAGTCACTACGGTATTGTTATAGACAAGCAAATCTAGCAGAAGAGTTTGTTTTCCTAGAGACTGAGCAGAGTGGATTTGATTGTGTAATGGTCTGGTAGCTGTTTCCCTATCTATCTTTTCTAATTATCAATTAACAAATCTGCAGACATACATATATACATGTATACAAGTGTATATAATATAGTTACTCGTGTATACTTTCCTGGATTATATCCTAGAGGACTGATAAAAGATAAAATATTTGCTATCCAAAAACCCTTCTCTTTTTAATGAAAGAATTTATCTTTTCACAAGAATTCAGTCAATTCAAGTGTATGTCCCTTCAGAACGCTTGGATATATGCCTCTGGCACAGTAATGGGTTTCCTTTAAATTTAGTATTTTGCTACAACTCCTCTTGATGTCTCACCGTACTTTGCGCTTATTACTGGAAAAGCAAATGTTCAGACTAGGTATTTTTCCAGAATCTTTAGCAGTGAAGGGTGATGTAAAGAAAATTTCTAGCTTCATAGCAATGTTCTCATCTCTTTAAATTACTCCCTTTAGCCTTTCACAAACCAGCACACCCACAATACTTTCACGGGCTTCAAGCTTTTGAGCAGCAGGAACTTTCTTATGTTTCAATTTTACTTACTCAGTCTCTTAAACTCACAGTCAGATGTTGTGGGGTTTATTTGCCACAAACATAAATAAAAAGTATACAGCAGGAGAAACATGTATCCTGCATTTTTAGAGTACTTTTTCCCAATATACATCAAATAATATTATAAAAGAGGATATTCTTGCCTCATATTACAGACAGAGAGCTGAAGCACATTGAAAAGTGACTGTGCTAGGACAGTGCAACAGAACCAGTGAACACAGCTCTGGTCTTCGATTCTCTGGCACTTTAAACACCAGATAGGAAGACTTTAAACTACTCTATTGAATCATCTCACTCTACACAATGATATATGCACATGCATATATAAAAACCATATGTGCATATATGTGTGCATATTCAAAATATAGCCTAGTATTTATGAAAAGAGAGTTGAAGGAGAAAAAGAACAAAATACTTCAAGATACTAAATAAGTAAGATCACAGCATATAAAGGTGGTCATTGTTCATACCTGGCCTGGTTGTAATTCTTTGTGTTGCTTCTGGATAAACTGACGTATTTGGGAAAATAAAAGTGGCACCTCCTAAAGAGAAAAAAGAAGACATAACACCTAAAGATTCATTTTCCCAGTTCCTAAGTCCACTGATACTTTCCCTCTTGTAACGTGTCTGAATGAAGACTATGAAAAATTATTTTCTCTTAGGACTGTTACATATAAAAGTTAATTCTGATAGCCTTTGCATCTGTGTAAATCCATTCAAATTACTAGATAAAAGTCTGTGCAAAATATGTGTCAAGAGAGGAGAGAGAGTCAAGTTCAGGAAATCCCTTCTGCCTTCCCCACAATCACCTACACCTGGGTAGGTGGTTTCATATCTTCTGAAATAAAACTTCTTTGCCTTCTCTTCATTTGTGCATGCACTTTCCAAACAGGTTCATATTTTCAACAGAGTCTGTAGGCCTGGGCCAAAGCCTATTGTTGTCTGTGGGAATCTTCTCACAGACTTTGGTCAGCTTTGGATCAGGCCCTCAGAAATGTCATTCTGTTCACAGAGTGAAAAAATTAAAAATATTGAGTTTGATACAGAAAATGGTATCATCTCAGTTATGTCAGGCATTGAAATTGCTCTAACTACGTCAACAGACTTCTGATGACCATCTCTAGGAACATGAAAAGGTGCATGAGGATTTCTGCAATTACTGCTGACTTCAAGAACTTGTTTCTAACTTTTGGGGGTCCCTTGAAAGTCCCACTGCAAAGTTCTTATGCCACCAGAACAAATAATTTTCCTTATGCTGATGATCAGCATGATATTATTCACACTCCCAATGACAGAAATGCAGACAATCTCATTTTAGTGAAGTGAATTTCAAAATATCATTGTCAGTGCACACATACAGAAAAAGATAACACACAGAACTGCTGATCAACACTTGGATGACTGTGGAAACTGCTTGGCAAATTAGAATCTGGAAAGCCAGAGATGGAAAAGACCATCGAGTCTATCTATTTTTAAAAGGGGCTTAAGGCTTATTCCAAACTCCATCAAAGTCAATAGAATATTTTTGGCTGCTTTTCATGGGGTCTGCAGCAGGCCTACAGACCACAACAGGACTTTATGTCAAGTGGCAAACATCTAATCTCAGGGAGAGCACTAACCTCATTAATTTTGCTAGGAAACTCACTGCTATTTACCACAGTGAAAAACTAAATGAAATGTGAAAAATGCATCACGATCCAAGGTTTTATTTTATTTTTCTTTTGCAATATCTTTTGTATTATCTTTTTCATTTCTCATAAAGAATTGTTATTTCTGGTCACTGTGGGTAACTAATACCCTCAGGCATGATCATGCAATATTCCAAATATCTTTAATCACTATGTATACCATACTACATGTACAATTCCATGCCATCCTCTGTTGCACAATTCCTAGAGCAAGATAAAATTTATTCTGAATTATTTTAATAAATATTTTAAGTCACATCCTGAAAGACAGATGCTTTTGAGGCATGTATTGTATCATTCTCCTACCTATACTCCATACTTTTATGGGCCAAATTAACAGAAGGGTGTATAGTAACAAAAATAATTTTACATTCAGATCAGACTTAGAGGAAATTACAGCACCAAACTTAGTGGAGTTTCCAGCTCAAGTCCCATATAGCTGACAAATGAGATGAGCTAACTGCCTAAACAGCAATTTTACTGAATTATACAATATATACTACACGGGAGGGGAGACAGTCCCCATTCACCAGAGTCCACATCACTTAGGCAAGCGCTGAAGCACTTTTGAACTCCACCACCCTTCGCGGGATCTGTGGAGTAGATCTGACAGTACAATGAGATAGAATGAGAAAAAAAGTCCCCAGAGACAAAGGCCCCGAGCCTGCAGTTTATCATGTGTCAGGGACCCCATTCTCTTGTAGGACAAGAAATTACCAGTAAGGAGACCATTTTTGCACCATCTGGCCCTGCATGATCTCACCTTTTTTCTGTGTCTGTGCATAAAACCCACACACACAGCAAGGAGAGGATACACTTGTCTCCCTCCTGATTTACCATTTCCAATTTTAGCAAGCAACCCATAAAAAGGAATCCTGTGCTTTTAGAAGATAGCCCCTAGCAATGGGAGCAGTGCCAGCATTACCTGTGTTTCTAGCATGCATTAACCGTGGAGAGTTTTGTAAGGCCTTATCAACATCATCTGAAGTCAAATGTGGAAGAGGAGCTACAAAACAAAACAAAAAGCAACACCAAAATGAAAAAAAAATTGTGAATTGTCTTTGTAAACCATATTTTCCCTTGACAGGATTGTCTGAATGCGAGTCTACCAATAGCCAGTTTCAGCCTGCAGTTTGGAGGGAGGCGTATGTGCTACAGCTTAAACTAGGGCATTCATTTATTCAACATTATGAATGCGTAATATTTCTGACAGATTATTGACAGCGTGCGTGTGGAGAAGACTGCACCGCACTGGTGTTGCAATGCTTGTTGGTTTTTTTCTTTAAAAACCATGTTCACTTTAACTACTTTAAACTGAGGCAAACCTGCAAAATTTCCTCAACCTTAGATGAGAGTCCTCAAGCCAGGAATTCACTAGTCCCTTCTTTCCCTTTGAAACGCTAGCCATGCACTACAAGTAATTTGCATTTGGACTTCAGGGACTGTTCCTTTTTTCCATGAATTTACAGAACTTTTATTCAATTCAGAGAAATCTTTTTCAAAGTAGAGCAAACTGCTCTCAGTCGTTAGAATCATGCCTGGAATTCACTTTATGAATCAGTGTTTGCACTCTCATTTAGCATTCTCATCGTTAAAATAGAAAGAAATGAGTATGTGACCAGAAAAAACATTAGCACTGAATCCCATATGATTTTCTTCCTACAGTATGCTGATGAATATGCTGGGTTTCAATTTCACTTTTCTCTGAGATGGACATGTAGAAATATTCCCTAACTTTTTTCTTAGATCAACATGAGTGAAAGCCACCTGAAATTAATGGGAATCTTTCCATCAAACTCAAGAGGCTTTGGATCAGGCTCCCTCCTACGTTCTTAGGAACAGCTACATTTGCAACAGACATTTGAAAACCCAGCTGAGTGTATCCACGCCATTAAATCTAAAACTGATATCAACCACAGATTGATTGTAGCCACTGCCAAAATGACAGAAAACTAGCTTACTCTCTCTGAGGTAGTGTAGGTGTGACAGGAGGATATCTGCATTGTAGCTTGGCGTAAGTCTCTGGAAGTCGTCCTTGGTCATTTTGCACAGCTCTTTCCCATCGATGTTCTGGAATAACAAGATGTCCACATCCGGGAGACCGTACTCCTTCACTGCCCATTCCAGCCACTGGCGTACATGGTCTGTGCTCCATAATGTAGGATCTGGTGGTATCACAAAGCATAAAGTAAGGCAGAGAGGGGACAGTGCAGATGCGCTGGACCAGTACAAAATAAATTTAGACCACAGTCAAACTGGAGAGACTTTAATCCCCTATTTACTGACTGCTGAAGATACATCAGGAATTAATTTGGCCTGTTGAGTGCAAAGGAGAATAACTGTCTGTGAAAAACTATTAGGGAAGAGCTGTGAGCTCTGATTACTAACAACAAACCCTCTGCTGTTGAGCTCCTTCTCCTATTTACTTCTTTTGTGTTGTTATTTTTTATGTGTTATTATCCACAGATCAACATAGGCTCCTGTCCTCATATGGAGAACACTCTTTAGAAAAGTATTTAAGAGAGCCCACTAACAGCACTGCAACTTGCATCTGAACAATTTTCTTCATCTGAACAAGCTCTCTCTTGAATCTGTAACTTTATCCAAGTGAAATTTCCACTCAAGTCAGAAGTACTGTTTCTTGGGCACAAGCTAAGTAAGCACTCACAGATTTGACTGGTTATTTCATAAACTAGAGTGGGTCTTACTAAAATATTCTGCACTTCCTTTCCTAGACTGCTGAGTTTTACTGGTGTACATTGCTACACATTCATGGGTTTTCACTTACTACCTGAAGTATTGGCAAAACCGTCTGGGAAAAAAAGTAAGAACTAGTCCCTAATGACCTGCAGTGCACATCCCCATAATGGAAGATGGCTCCTACCATGAAAAATTTGTACTTTTTGAAGAGACAAGAATAAAGAATATAGCTAAGTGGAAACAAAGTCCTCAAAAGTTTGTGCCTTCCAACAGTGATATCCTGAAGACTGAGAATGGAGCACACAGAGGTCAAATGGCTGAACTCTGTCACATAAAAGTCTGTGGAGGGGCTGGGACTCCTCCATCTGGTATGAAATATTTAGCAGTCTAGAGAGATGCAAGTCTGGCTGGTAAACCTAGGGTCCGGATGAGGTAGCCTACATCTACAATTAACAATTATATTCAGTTTTGTTTGAAGTAAACAACCAAACACTAGGAAGTTTACTAAAACATTTTTATTATGCCTGTAACATTTAAATGTTTCTTATTTTTGAAAACTAGAAAGTTACCAGAGCTGGAAATGTAAATTTTTCCTTTTCTGTTCCTAAACACTGCCACCTGAGCTGCACATCTGCACTTGGGTAACAACAACATGCAGTGCTACAGGCTTGGGGTAGAGTGGCTGGAAAGTTGTCCAGCGGAAAAGGACCTGGGGGTGTTGATCGGCAGATGGCTGAGTATAAGCCAACAGTGTGCCCAGGTGGACAAGAATGCCAACAGCATCCTGGCTTGTATCAGAAATAGTGTGGCCAGCAGAACTAGGGAAGTGATCGTTGCTCTGTACTTGGCACTGGTAAGGCCACAGCTTGAATACTGTGTTCAGTTTTGGGCCCCTCACTACAAGAAAGACATTGAGGTGCTGAAGTGTGCCCAAAGAAGTGCAATGAAGCTGGTGAAGGGTTTAGAGAACAAGTCTTAGAGGGGTGGCTGAGGGAATCAGAATTGTTTAGCCTGGAGAAGAGAAGACTGAGGGGAGACCTTATCACTCTCTGCAATCACCTGAAAGGAAGCTGTAGTGACATTGGGGTTGATCTGTTCTCAAAAGTAACAAGCAATAGGATAAGCAAAAATGGCCTTTTTATCTTCACCAAAAGTGTTATCAAGCATCGGAACAGCCTGCCCAGGGAAGTGGTTGAGTCACCATCCCTGGAAGTATTTAAAAGACGGGTAGATGTGGTGCTTAGGTACATGGTTTAGTGGTGGACTTGGCAGTGCAGTTGAACTTGATGATCTTAAAGGTCTTTTACAACATAAACAATTCTATGATTTGATGATTCTAACTGATCTTCACCCATACTTTTCTTCTAGGGACCGCAAAATAGCAAGGCTGTAGCTGTCACCATCTTGTTCCTTGAATATCACTCAAATCCACCTCAAAACACACCTCCAGAATACACTGAGAAAAAAAATCTTGCTGAGCTAACCATGTTAAGGGTTATTAAAAGACTGAAAAATGTGCCAACCACCAGAAAGACAAATGTTCTAGAAGAACATTCAAATGTCAGGAATTTCAGTGTGCTCTGCTTCCAGTTAGGCATTATTCAGTGCATCACTCTTCTGGGCTTCAGAATAGAACTGTCAATACCATTGCAAAGGATACTGCAACATATTTGTCCACATGTGTCTTGACAAATAACTGAAATAATCACAGCTTGCAAAATTGGCCACAGTTAGTACTCTTGCATATCTTAGCAACTGAAAAACTGTAAGAATATTAAGCAACATAGCAGTAGCAGAAATGTTTCAGATAGGCACATCTCTGCTGGAGAGGAACTAGCAGCAGAACATTCTCTTCTGTTTGCAGGTGTTGTTTCTATGCTGTGTATATCCAGTGGTTTATGAACATTCGCATATGTAGGATGGTCTAATGCTTTACACCTTCGGAAATAGGCATGCTAATTATTTTGCAAACTAAGGCAACAAACCTTCCAACAGAGGTGTGGAGGACAAGGCACACAGGAGTGAACGCCTTCTTGTTCAATTAACTGCTGAATCCCACAACTAAGCTTGCCAAGACTAACCAAGAATTTCTCAATTCTCTTATATTGCAGTGGAGTTGTCAGCTTGCTTATTAAAATGTTTTACACTGCCCAAACTCAGCGGATAACCTAGATAAATGCTTTTTACACACTGTTTGATTTCACAGAAGCTATTTTGTTTTCAGAATGCTGAGGACTGGACTGCGTTTAGTATCAGCAGGAATACTGTGTGGTACAGTGATCCGTTCTCTGTCCCACACACTCTGCACCCAGCTAGTCCATGGTGTTAGGAAATGGAAGTGGCTCTTCATTTTGCCCACATCAGAGTGAAATACTCCAAATGGAGATAGAGAAGTCAGATAAGATCTGAGTGCCTGTAATCAGCCAGTTCTGCTGCTGAAATGGGAAGAACAGGTTGAGGACATGGCTTCACTATGATATTTCTCAGCTCATTCTCTTAGTAACCCTAAGAACTTACTGCTCTCTTCTTTCTGATCACCCGTATCACATTGTCATTTTTCTCCAAATTTTCTCAGATAATGTTAGTAGACTTAGAGGAAATACATTTTTTTGCTTGTAATTTTTATGTAGAGGGTCTAACCTGCTGGCACAATGACTCTTCGTTCATTGGTAGTCATATTTGGGGGTGGAACGTGCTTCTCTTCCATGTAGTTTCCATAGTTCATCCCAACATTGTCTGAGCTGCTAACCATTTTCCCTCCTTTTGCCACGCTGCAGTCATCAGGAGAATTCCTAGACAGAGAAGAGAGGTGTGCTTCTATTAATATTCCAGTCCCTACTAATATCCTCAGCAAAGAATCACACTGAATGAAATAGAAAAAATGAGACTTGAGCACCAGCGTTGGGCTGTCACTGGAAAACTCAGTACCTACTACCCAATGACTCTGCTGATTCCTTCAGTTGCCTCAGAAAAAACGACCAGCCCCAATGGACCATATATTTATTTTTATTTTCAAAGGATCCGGCTCTTATATGTCTCCAAACATATAAACACTAATGATTTATTTCCAGAGACCAGGCTAGAATGAAGACTTGTTCACGAGCTTGCTGAGTCTGATGGCTGTAAGTAGCTGCGCTTCTCTCTCCAAACACCTCACACACAACTCAGCAAACGGAGAGATGCACTTAATGTAAATTTTCTGAGGGAAAACTACTATTAGTTGTCATTGTCCAAGTCTTGGACAAGGCTTGGACATCATCCCATCTCCACTGCTGTCATTGTTTCATGTGGGCCATGCTCAGTTGCACTTTATGTCATGCAACGTAGACACACTTCTACGTATGGCTTACAGAAAAGGAACATTTGCCAAAGCTGTGATTCAAAATACCACACGCATGACTGGAAAAACCTTTCAGCTCCTGACTAGCAGAGTCTCCATGGTACTGTAGTTAAGAAATGGAAATCTGCAGAGGATCTGCAACCAGACACCTCTTTAATTTTGGCTTTGCTTTCTGAATGGAGTCTTTTGGTTTAACATCCCACAGGGGGTTCCCTAATGGCATTTTAATTGCATCACAGTTTTCTTTCTGGCAGACACAGACATATTTGTCCCTTAATTTAATGTCTACAACGTGTTTCATCAGAGAGAGAAAAATTGTTACAAAAATCAAAATAAAGAACAGAGCCACAGGGAATACCTTTAAATGTAAAGAGGCTGTTTGGCAAGGGAAGGAGGGTGTTAGTTGGGTTTTGGTTTTTTTAGTGATACTACATTACTGACAAGCTGTCTTTTAGTCCTGCCATTTAACTCCTAGAACTGTACCCTGGTTTTACTAAAAAAGCAGCAAGTCAGGTTGCAATGCTTCATATTGGTTTCTTGCAAACCAACTAATCTGCAGTCCAGAGAACAAAGAGACCCTCCAAGACCCAGATTCTTGGAAGCGTTTCACGATCTGCCTTCTGCCCCACAAAATGTGTTTCACCCAGAGCCTCTTGCTCTCCCCAGCTTGGAAATCCCAACTCCTGCTGCAAGTGTTGGGCAGCAGTGTTAGTGTAAGCCCACCAGTGGTCAGAATACAGGTGCCTTCCCAGAAGAGTTTTGCTATTGTTTGCGGACGAAAGAGGAAAAATAATATAGTTTGGACCACTGTCTGCTCAACATACATCAAAAGGGCAGATATTTTACCCAATGCCCAAGTGACTTGGTTGAGTTGACCACTCAGCACTACCATTGGTCAGGAACCGATGCAGCTACAGTTCTCACATGTGTGTTTAAAAAATAACTAGCACTTGGAAAGCTGAAAAGATTTAGTATACATCTTAAATACTAAAATTACATTGTAATAATTTCAAGATTTTTCTATGTAGTGTTACTACTAATTTTACCATGTTGTGTTAATGTATATATTTTTTAAAAATTAACTGCTGATGGCTTTCAGTTTAAGAATAAAGTGTATCACAGAAACCATTCAATGGGTACTGTCATCCTCTGAGGAGAAGGAACAGGGCCTTGAATGGTGTCTGGGAAATGTTGGCTTCACATACCTTTTTCAGGTATAAAATATCTTGGGTGCCGTATGACATATTACATATGAAATCTGCCTCTTGTAAAGGTCCTACAACTGCTTTGTCAGCCACAGGACTGAGTAATAACCACAAGGGAAGATACAGCCAGCACATCGTCTTGTCTGTCATTGAGTGGTGGTGAATTTAGCCTTTCCTCTCAGAACCAGAATACTTGGGCATTATTCTCTCAGGTTTTTCTATCTCACTACATAACTCTAAATATAATTCTGAGATGCAGCTTATTTCTGCTTAAACAGACCTAAGCAAAACAAAGTAACTTTTTCTTTCAGACGTAAACATGTTGAAAAAGAGCTTTTGTGATGATTGCTTGCGACTAAAATGTTGACTTTTTCTGTTTACCTTTAACAAATATATATGGCAGATATGTATAAGTGAATCTGGATACTAAATAATGTATATTTGTAAACATCATCCAACATTATACCTGTGACGATGCCTACCCTGATTCCCAGGGTCACTTATGTTACAAAGACGAAAGAACCATTTGGCCCATTCACTGACTTTTTAGGGATGTTTTTGGGAAACAGAGAGTTAGCAGCATCCTTTGGCCTAAGTCACACAGTTACTTTATTTTGTTTTTCTGTGAAAAGGAACTTGGGATATAGGGACATCAAAGTCTTGCTGCTGACATGAAATATCACATCATTATTAGCCTACACCACTTCTGTGGGCAATTGTGCATTAAAAACACTCTTGTAAACACTGAACAGTAAATGACATGAAAAATCCAGTAGTAGCACACAGCTTTTGGCAATCTGACACGGCTTCTGAGCTGTTTTTCTGACCTGAATATAAACAGATGGGGGTAGGGAAGAAGATCATAAATAAATCATAACTTTTGATTAAAATCCAGAAGCAGATGGTCAAGGGTTTTGTCATGTTAACTTACTGGGTGGACTAGCAAATCCCCAGTTCAGCAAATCTTCTAAGACCACGCTTAACTTCAAGCATGGAAGCAGCTCCATGGGAGCTAACAGGACTACTCAAGTACTTCAAACTGAGCGTGTGCTTATCCACACCACTGAACCAAGGCTTAATTCAAATGGCTGGAATGGACTTCTACAGAATAGAAAGCAAAATTGAAAATGCAAGCAGACACTAGAAAATGGTATTTTTAGTGCTTTGGACAACAAGAGAGTGATTGTCTACAAAGGCCTTTTTTTAGGACTTTCTGTGAGTCTGCTTTATTTCTGAACCACCGGGGAAGCAGGGGCAGTGGAAAAGCAGCTTTCAGAAAGTGTGCCCAGCGTAAAGGGTGCAGCTTTGCAATGATTCATCCTCAGCTCCAGGTCTGAAATGAAACCTGATATGTTTTTCTTCACAGCTGCATGTTATTTTTACCTATTGTAAATATACTGTGTTACACCTGGAGCTGAGGATGAATCATTGCAAAGCTGCACCCTGTGTATACAGGGACCTGAAGCCAGT
>JAOXNO010000001.1:115299594-115330210 GCA_028565335.1 Limnodromus scolopaceus
AAATATAATGTTTTAACCATGTAATTTACAAAAAAAAAAAAAAAAAAAAAAAAAAAAAAAAGTGGAAAGACCACAATTATGCTACCCAAGGACACTTTGTCCAGTCCTGAGCTGATTCAGCTCTTGATAGCTGATAAATATATATTGAAGAAAGTATTTCTCCACGGGTCCTTGGACCTGGGAGCCTTGCCTTTATTCAGGGTTACTTAGAATCGAGCTGATTTGATGGTTAAATTTAGCGCCCACTCCTACTCAAGCTGATTGGAGCTTTGCCAACCATTGACTCTGATGAAAGCAAATGTAAGTTCATAAATAAGTGTATGAAACACATTTTTTCCTTTTCACTATGCTACTATTTTCCCCATGTGACATAAAGCACCTGTGTTGTGTTAGAATGCCAGGTGTCAGAGAAACACAGATCAGGAATCAGCAAACTTTTACATGATCTCTGTGACATTCCCATAATATAAACCCCTCTATTTAATATTTCTGAATTACAGAGGGAAATAAATGAGAAAAATTGTATTCTCCAAATATCTACATACCTTTATAAGTTAATTTAACAAACACAACTTGGATAACGTCCTTACAGAAGCTACTTAGAGAAAAGGGGTCTCAAGAGTTTTCCATGCGTGGTCCCCATCTAGCCTGTGGTTGGTCAGGTCAGAGGACACTCTGAGCTACCAGGGACTTTTAGTCTGTGAGGCTCTGGTCAAACAAACCATGACACTGTCCTACAGGATAGAGATTCCTCCTCTCCCATTTTGTAATGCCAGTGATCTGAGAGAGAGGAATGTTCCCAGCAGGGCCGCAATGTCCCTATCCTGTCCTTAAGTACAAGAGGGAGAGCTCTGCAAAGCCAGGTCTTTCAGATAATTTGGGCGAACATAGGTAAATTTATGTTTAGCTAAAATAACATCATGTAAAGGTCAGCTCATACATATTGCAAAGCGTGCTCAGGCTTGTCTCCATTCACTCTAACTACCCAAATTGTAGTGAATTTGGTCAGTGCTTTCCCCCCAAAAATGATTTGTCACTGAAGAAGTGGCCAATCCCTGAGATTTCTTTGAGGTACACTGTTGTTTCTTAAAACACACCTGACATTCTTTACTCCACAATATCAACTCAGAGGGTTATCACAGCTGCAACCCTAAACACCATGCCCTGCCCGTCTCTATGCCCTCTTCCCCTTCATGAATCAGTGGGATTCCCACCGGCCGAGACCTGCCACAGCAATGACAAGCAAAAAGGGGACCTGCAGATCCCCCTTTGGGTTCCCCTTTGGCAGCAATCACCGGGGACAGCCTGACTCACTCTCTGATGAGAAGGAGCCTGCACTTCCCAGCAGGAGTGTGGCTGCACCAGCAGATTTGCAGAGCCCCAGGGGCTGCTTCCCTGGCACCAACGGTGATGCCCGTGGGTGCTCAGTGAGATTTCGAAAACTGCATTCAGTGGTGATATCAGAGGTCCCAACACTTGCTTTGACAGAGCTCGGTTTCCTCCACACACACTCATCACCCAGCACCACAGCATCTGAGCGTACACCAGGCCAAGTCCTGCAAGTGCACCAAGCCCTCTGCTCCTGTGCAGGCACCTGCCCTTAATCTGCTGCGCGAGCACCACCCCACTTAACCTGTTAAAAGGAGAACTGAGGTTTTCTTTTCCCTTCCAAGGTTTCTTGTGCAAGCAACGCAAAATTCCCCGCAGAGCACTCCAACATAACAGAGGCATTAAAATGCCAGAAAATGCACGTAGGTCGAAATGTCCCTGGGGTATTTACACAGGCGCTTGCGCAACTGCTTAGTGGACTGGGCTGGGGAGCTGCTTCCCCAGCAGATACACAAATAAGTAAATAAATGGGTGGGTGGGTACGTAATGCAGTGCTTAGCTATAACCGGAGCCACTCCTCCACCCATGTGTGGCGGCTGTGCGAAGGCGATGCTCGCCCACAGGAAAGGGGACAGCCAGGGTGGGAGCAAGCTGCTGAGGCCTGTGGAAGGGAGGGAAGCCCCTGGGGACCCACACCGCTGGCTAAAGCTGGCTTAAGTTGATGCTGAAGCCACAGTGACAGTCTGTTTATCTTTGCTATAAGGTGAATGTCAAAAGCAGTCCTAAGAAGACAAAAGGAAAGAGAAACAAGGAAACCCAAGTCCTCACTGAGCCACGCAGTCATGGAGGTGCACTGCTCCACGCTCAGCTAATGCAAGGCAACCAAACCAGTCTTCAACAGACCAGGGCTGTGGAGAGGCTGGTCTTGGGTCAGCCCCATGCTAACACACTCCCTCAGCACCCACAACAGGGGCAGACACGGCTGTGTGGGGTGCCCTGGGCTCAGTAGGTGCTCAGGTTTGCATGGGGCTAGCCCTGGGGTCTAGCTCTGAGATATCACAGCGTGGCACGTAAAAGTGCCTTCAGTTCCTTCCTCCAGTGAAAGGAGAAAGCAACCACCACATGCCAACACATGTAATGTTGTTGGCTTTCTGTAAGCAAAACAAAAGATGCTTGTTTATTGAGCTGTATGTGCAGCAGCCGTTCATTTTCAATCAAACAATAACTTTTGCTAATTGAAACAATCTTTTTTTTTGGCCTAACTATCCCCAGCTATCTTGCAGTCCACAGCTGCTTCAAGCCTTAAGGCCATCATGGCAAATTAAGGCAGTCAGCGTCTGGCTCACTAGAGGCCAGTCAAGCTATAAATATTACCGGCCTGGCTCTTTGCGTTCATAGTGTGGGGAAACAGCTGGTTTAAGTTTGACTGCACGTTGTCATTTCTCCATTAGTGCAAACACTTCAATATTTCTTATGTGTGAGGTTGGAGTGAAGAAAGGGAAAGAAGGGAAGGGGGTCACTAAAAGCCAAAGCTAAGAAATGATGTCCTGTATATACATAATTTACAATTAGATTGCTGCCTGGGAGAAGGCTGAAGTCTGACATGGTGATAGCTAGGCCAAAGCCACAATGACTTCCCAGTTGGCCTATAACTTTCAGGACCTATTTTCTCTTGTTTTTCTTTTATTATTTTTATAGAAATTCTATTATAATGGTAATGGATTACATTTCTCAAATTGTATTTCATTTCAAGAGCTCGTAAGACTGTTGTATTTGTGGTTTCATAAAATGTGAAATACCAGGAGAATACCAGGGCCCTTCCCAAACCACCAATGCCTTCTTTTGTGGGCAGAGATTGTATACAAAGCTAGCAAAGTAGAGGATGCTAGGCATAAACAGAAGTAACATTGTCTATGGAAAACATAATCCCCTGTGTCTGTGGAATGTCTGCTAATTTTCATGATCAGCATTATCAGGCTGTGAGGCTGATGGGTGTGAAATGGTAAAGCCACCGATTAGCCACTTTTCTTTTTCTTACTCACCTTTCACTTTGTCTTAGAATGCTACTCCCAAGCTTTAAATACTGAACATCCCCACTGATACTACCTTGATCAAAATAAAACACCTACTAATGAAGGGGGAGAGGAGAGGACTCATCTCCAAATATGCTGGCTCAGAGACAACCTACCGACCCACAGTGCCTATGCCATGCCAGCCAGGGGGAACACCACAACCACTGGCTCCAAACGTAAATACTGTACTGGAAATAAAGATGTAATGATAGCAAGTGCCATAAATAATGACAGTGATCATAGTCTTGTGGGCTTCTATGTCATTATTTGAAGACTAATTTTATATTTCACTACACATATGAGAGCTTTTGGTTGCTTAGCACTTTTGAAATTCTGTCTATCCACATCTCTCTCTTAAACTCCTGAAGCTAAGCACACAATTTAAGCATCGGTGGTCAATCCAGAATGTAACTGTGCCAACTACGAATGAACACACTGTCCCAGAATGGAAAGCCTCTTAGCTGGCACCTGCCAGCCCAGCACCCCACAAAAAGCTGCAAAAAAGTAGCTATAGTACTGGTGAGCTGGGTTTGTTTTTCTCCTTGGCAACGTATTTGCCTCAAGAACAGAGCCAAACCATGTGCACTCACACACACATGCACTCATGTTAAGCTGGTGGATTTTCAGAGCAAAGAGGAATTTCTTCAAGTAGTCACACATAAAGCCCTACATGGAGAAGATCCTGAATTTGCAGTTTTTCCACTTTGGTAGGCAGCCACTCCACCAACCACCCAGTCAGTGGGAAAAAAGATTATCAGTCTGAGATAGATAACACCACATCTTTTTACCCAAAATTAACGTTACTTTATATAGGCAGTTGCAATAAGTGCATTAGGAAAGTCATCCTCTTAGGACAGATCTCCCAGGTTTGCTGTGGACGGATGTAGGGTCTGACTCAAGCCCTGTTGGAGACAGAGGAGAGAGTCCCATTGACTGCCATGGGTTTTGGACTGTACTTGTTGTTTAGTCTTAGCTGAGGTCTACCAAGAATACCAGGGCTGCATACCGGTGGTACACCACCAGATGTGGAAGGGATGGCACTGAGCTTCAGCCGCAGGGTTCTACTCCAGGGATGGAAAAAGCCATGCCCTTGAAAAACAAGTGATGTCAGGGTGATTACTGCAACTGCTTCCCTACGTGTTGGACACAAGCAAGGTATGCAAATGCTCTAACTAGATCCACCAGTGTTATACCACAGACTAGAGCATAATGCAGAGATGCCGCATCTGGTTTAGAGCACATAAGCCTGCATCCTGGGAGCTGGATGATTCTGTCATGGTGGCAATACAGAGCTCCATATGGATGAATGCACCCTCCTCAGTGGCTGGGCACATCAGCTGGCACATGGCTAGACTGCACAAGGTACCTCAAGTGCTACCCACTCAAATTTGCTGGTTTGTGTAGCACAAAACAGCTACCACTTAGGAGACTTTACATCATAGGGAAAAGGAAAAAAAAAAAACCAACCAGCAAATGAAAACTTGAGGTTACTCCAGACTCTGCAGTTCTGTGTGTCAGATGCACTCAACCCAGCTAGTACAGAGGCTCTTTGATGAAAATTTGGAACAGTAACATGCAAAGAAAAATGGTCTTTCCCTAAAGAGCTAGCACAAAAGATATATTAAGTAATAATTTCATTCTTAAATGGTTTTCAAGCAACAATTGGTAGTACTTAGAACAACATTTTGCACATGATTAAATCTTAATGACAAATAATTATTCCTGGCATTTCATTAAAACTTCTGTATCAGCCAAACCAAAACTTCTGCTGTGCTTTCACTGCAGCTAACTTTCCAAATGCTTTTTCAATGAAATCATCACACTGCACACGGCAAGTGAAATTTATCTGTGAATAAGACTCTATGTTCCACTTCAGTCTCCCTTACAAAGACTGATTACCTACCAGTAAATGTAGTTCTTCCAAGCTACCTTCGTATAGTCCCACCCATGGGCATGGTGGACTCCCATGGGTGAGTGTGTTCAGAGACCACTGAGCAATCCACGGATTTAAATGCTGTTTAAGCACTAGCCAGGGCCTCATGAGACCATTGCTGCAGGAGTGAATTTGACCCTAAATGCATAACATGAATTGTATTCATTCATTGTAGTAGAATTGCTCATGCTTAATTTGGTAAAATAAACAGAAAAGTAAGTAACAGTATGACATATGTAATCTCCAGATTTGTATTATAGTACTTTGCTGTAACAGGATGAATCTTTTGGTCTGACTCGAGAGCAATAAATAGCAGGAAACAATATTATTACATGCAGGTGAAAGATTGACTATATGGTGGCACAAAAGGTCTCATTAGATTTATGTCCCTGGAAGAAATATAATGGCTGTACCAACATAAATGGATTTGAAGAAACTCAATTTGATACCACCTGTGACAATCTGCATTATACATGCAACAACAAAAAGGTAAATGACAGCTTTAATTTAAACTTTTCTTGCTTTATTTAATTTAAGGTAGGCCCTTAGGCTATATTTTCTGGTGCTGTGCAGCAGGGTTTAGCTTTAAAAAATACTGTTATTGCTAAAGAAAACTTTGTAGCTAATCCCTCTGCAGCACACTGAAAATAACCCTTTAATTTCATTCTAATGTTATTTCTTCAGTATTCACAGGAATGCCACTTTTGAGACTGTTATGTTTTGAGATTTAATGAAGGGCAATTACAGCCAAAGTGTATCTGGGTAGAGTCCTAGCAGAGTGACTACATTTCTGCTTTGAGTGGGTACTTAATTGTGGATGTGTAAGAGGTTTAGTGCGCTCCTAAAATTTTATACTCCCTTCCAGATGACAGAATATATGGCCAGGAAGCAGCCTAATACAGTGAGAAGGGAGAAGCGGACAGCAAAAAAGTCATAAAGCTAACTAGTCTCTGGTTATCACTTTGTGGGGTCTGGTACCCTGTTTTGCATCCTCTTCACACTGTATTATTCAGACCCAGGCTCCCCTGTTGGAAGACAATTACAGAAGATACTCTGAAGATCCTAGGGTTAGCACTCCTGCAACTCTGCAGTGTGGCTGCGGTATTTTAGAGCCCTTTGGTTTAAAATGGGTGTAAACAGAAAAGGTACAGTTTTACTAAAAATGAGAAGCAGCTCCAAGCTCTATAGCTACTGCATGTGTTAATTTTTACCATATGAAGCATTTTTAAGAACTAAGCATTTCATTTAAGGAAATAAATTTATGGACTGCAAATGAGCAGGGTGGGGAAGGCTTCTGCAGAAAAGAAAATGCAAAGTAGCCTGCAGAAGGGCAGGGTACCACGGTACCACTAATCTGTGCATATAAATTGTGGCCAATATTATGCATGTGACAAACAGAAGATAATCTGCCAGGAAACCAGTGAAACACCAATATACAAATAGCAAAGGCCTTGAAGGCTTCAGGAAGGAAAAAATGGTTTTCAGATTTGTAAGAGACGCATATGTCACACTGACCTCTAGTGACTTCTGTATGGACAGTAATAATCAATGTATCAGAATATTTGTTATGATTATTTAGCAATAATATAATACTGATAAGTAATTCCATTTTATGTAAGGCTTGAGTTATACACACTTTTTTCTACAACTGGCAGGAATATCACATAATAGGAAGCATTACAATTCCCAGAGTATTAACACTATATATATATTACATGCATACATATATAAGCGTTTTAGAAATGCCAAAACATATTTGTATTTGTTACTTGGCAGTATTAGTTCACCCAATTAAAAGTGGAATCTTAAGATCTATTTTTTCAGGCATGTGATAGCCCTTTTAAAATGATAGTTTTCTGATGAAATGAAACGTGTATGTTCATGATAATAATTTTTTTGTGTTAAGTATAAGCATGCAATATATGTATGAATTTTTTTTGTATTGCTAGTCTATTCTTATCTTTGGTAGTCTATAAGTGATTTTTCTTTGTTTATTTTTCAGCATATTGTCATGTCTTAGGAAGTGAAGTATGAATTTTCCTTGTTTTCTCCAGTTAGCAATTCTGCATTGTTCTGTCAATAGTAGAGGCTGTCAAATCCAAGATTAATAAATGAAACCCTGTGTCCAATGCTGCAGGTTATTTCTAATTCAATATAGAAAGAACTGCATTTTTTCCTATTATATTTTCAGCCAGGCTGTGCCCTTTAGAAAACCAGTGCTCTGATCAAAAACATTTTGCAGTTCAGACAAGCAACTTGTACAGCCTCTTCCGGCAGCGTAGCCCATGGGCCAGCTCACACACTCGATACTGGGAAAGAATGGCCACTGCTGAGCTGTTCACTTTCTAGTGGCGACCACATTAAGCACCTCTGAGTGATGCTGTCCAGAGAAAAATAAGGAACTTAATCTTCATGTGTTGCTCAACTGATTTGCACTAAACTCCAAGTCCTAATGATGGCGTAGGTAGACCTAATGCTATTTTTTTAGAGAGGACGTACACCAAATTTCTTCTTTTCATCTCTTTACTTCTGTAATGGTGGTAAAGGTGGTCAGGATGGTGCAAAAGTGTGTCACTGAGGTTCCAGATGCCTTGGCAGCTTCTGGGTGCCACTTCTTTATAACAATTAACAGTTCTGCTGGAATATTATGAATTGAAATCATGCCTTGTGACTAATCAAAAGAAATTGATTTAAAAACAATTCCACCAATGGTCAGATTATATGTCCTTGCAAAAGCAGATGCCTGTTCTGCTAGTAGAAGTTGCAGACCATACGCACAAACACTTTATGCAGCTAGTGTGGAGACCAGGATACCTCTGAAGGAAAGGCAGATACCTCTCTTTGCAAAGAGCACCTTGGGCAACCTAAACCACAGGCCAATTTCTGTCTATTGACTGTGCAGGTAGCCTAAGTATCACCCTAAGTGATTCAATGCCTTCACATACTGATAGAAAATAACATAAAGGAAGGAGAAATGATAGGCATTATGAAGATAACGACCAAACAGCCTGTTTTATTAGGGGCTTCTGAATGCTTATCCATCCCTGGAAAGAACTCTGAGTTCTGTAAAATATGCCGAGCATGAGCCAGCCCTGTCCTGCCTGCTGAAGTCGGGCTGCCAGGCAGGCAGCAACACGTGAACTGCGGGTTCAGAGGAGGGACGGGGAGCCTTACTCCAGCCCTGCAGCTGGGACGCTCTGCTCTGGTGGCTGCGCTGCGGTTCCCCGCTCCCTGGGTTACTTCTGTTTTTATCCAACGACGGCACAGCCCCTGGGAGAGAAGCAAAAGGCGCTGAGCGCAGGACCTCTCCCAGCTGCACGCCTCAACACACATCCATCCACAACGGCACTTTCAGGCCTCTCGGATAGCAAGGCAGGGCTTGGCTGCCTTCCCAGGCACCCCACAATAGCAAGGGTGCCTCACGGTGACTTGCCATCTCTGGACCAAGGCAGCAGAAGCCAGGTGCTTCAGTGCCTGTAGTTGTCTGTGCTCTCAATGCAAGGCTCTTACCAGTCTCTACTAGTTTGGGGCATGCTGGTGTGCGACAGCACATTTTCTGCACTGTGCTCTCACCCACAGCCTGTATGTGTTTGCCTGGAGACCCAATTTAGATGACTATGGGCACACATTTTGCACTCAGTAAGGATCCTGACCTCCTAAATCAGACTATAATCCTTACCAGGGTTGCTAACAAGGATTAGACAGGACAAGGTTTCAGCTAATAAAAGACAGTATTACCGCCTACAGTTTTGTCCTTAAACCATCACAGCAACAGCCAAGTACCTGTGATTCACAAACTGAGCTTTAATATTCAGGGTAGTTATGTATTATAGGAATCCAAGACAGCAAATTCAGGGTTCTTGCTCGAGTATTTAAAAAGTGTCATTATCCAACCATTTCAAATGGATCTATATCATCTAGGATCTTTCTTAATATCTGGGAGTATGTCAAAGTAAGAGTCTGTGTATGACTGATTTTAGTTGTGTATAACATTACAAACTATCGCCACTAATCTCAGTAACAATTAACACTAATTAAGTACTCTAATGCACTTTATGGAATTTACACTGATAAAAACAGTGATCAGTTCTCTAAAAGAAATGCCAGCACAAATACTTAGAGGTAATTTTAGGGAGCAGGTGAAACTGGTTTTGAATCAATACTCCATTTGTTATTATACCTGTGCATTTTCTTAGCACAAAAAAAGAAAAAGGGAAAAAAACCTTCACTGAAATTGATTGTCAACAAGTTCTAAATAAGTAGGCTGAAAAGAAGACTTCCCCTAATTCTTTTTAACTTCACTTCACCATTTATTTCTATGTATCTCAAATCTTTGACTATTCACTGGAAATTCTGATTTGACTTCAGCACAATTTCCATCCTTACCACAGAGAAGTGTAGGTGTGATAAGCTGTCAAACCACTTTGCACCACTTGTGATGCTCCATAACATTAGCACAGCAAGTGTGAACATTAACCACAGTGACCATAGCTGAGGTTTTTTCTAAACAACTGATGCTGGGAGATGAGATCAGTAGGCGGGTGTTTGTGACAGAGAGATGTGAAGCACAGTCTTCACTGGTACATCACCAACAATTGTGAGCAACCGACTCTTTCTGGACCTCTGCCCTTCAGCAACACCAAAGGAAAACTGTTTTGACAGTGAGGCATTTTAAACAGGAAAGCACTTGTTTGGATAGTTTCCTTGGAAAAAAAAAAAAATCTTGATTGTGCTTTTTCAAATGGAAGAAATCCCAGAGAGTGCTCCTATGCTTGGAAGGGCTACCAGTCAATATCCACAAATCCACTGTGTTACTCTTTCAACTGAATCAATACAATTCTCCTTCATAGTGACATTCATAAAAAAAGTCCAGAGACAACAATTAATGCACTGACATACTGTGGCTACTGCCTGTTGAGCTGAATAATTTCTTTTCCTGTTCCTTTCCACTCCCCTGCTTGCCTCCATACATATGCTGTTTCTTCAGCATGAGCTCTTCTTGAATCCAACTCCACAGTTATGCTTTTTGGTACTATGTTTACAGTAAATATAAAAGTAAAGATCAATAGTTCACTCCCTCTGCCACTATAATATATATACAACAATTTATATATATTGTTATATACAATATACAACTTCCTATATATATAAACAATATATAACTTCCTATGCTTCTCTGTTTGGTTACATTTAGAGCAAAGGCAACTGCCCAAATTACTGTATTTTGACAATTCCCATTAGAAATTAGATCACATATGCTACACCCTTAGAGGGACCAACGGTGCTGCCACAGACTACAGCAAACTCAGATTTTGCTAACTTGAATATATGCGCTTTCACCTAATGCACAATGCAAGTTCACATCCGAAATGACCCACGGTCAGAGGAAACACAGAAAGCTATTGCACAAGCTCATGTGAACACTGTTCCTGTAGCACCATTAGAGACTCCATAACACCTGAACAGGTCTGGCAGGTGTGACCCACAACGTGCGAGAGACTTGTAGGCTTCTGGGACAGCAGCTGGTGGCCAGGTGAGATATCTTGGGCCATCTAAAATGGCACTAGATTCACAGATTTAGACAACTGAGATATACCCATCACAAGAAAAAGCAAACTTGAGCCACGGTAACATTGGCCTTATTACCTTGACCCATTAACCTGGTTTGGGTTACACTCCATCTTGATGGTGACTCTGGCTGGGGGCTGCGACAACCAGTCTTGCTGGGGAACACGTGGACTCATCTTTGACGTCTGTCCATATTCACTGGAGGAGGAGGCCGTCATCTCTGTCTTCGCAAGGTGGGGCGATCCGTAGGCACACTCGAACAAGGACTGGTCTTCACTCACCACTGATAACGCTTCCTGCAAACCAGAGAAGTCAGCGTGACCATGTTTCATAGCAAACATTACAATATCTCCCAAGGAAAAAAGGGCTTGTCTACCTCATTAGAAGATGAACACCCAGTCACTTGCCTAAATGCCGATTACTTTTTAGGCACGCCAATGCTGTTGGCGGAGGTGAGGTCTCATGGTGCCAGACATGCTGTCACCATATGGTGGGAGGACAGCCTCTCCCCTGAGGAGATGCTTCCTACCAGTGGCTGAGAAGATGAACAGACACATGCTACCAAACACTTAGGAATAGTGGCCAGGAGCTGGGAGGGAGGAGAGGGCAGGACAGGCAGTGAAGCTTGGGGGTCTGGCATCCCAGGTAAGGGATGAAGAGGTCCAGATTCACCGGGGGCATAAGCAAGCTGGCATCGCTGCTTTAACTGCCCCTGCAAGAAGCAACTAAAAGCCGTGCCTTGCTGACTCAGTGGGAGCTCCTCTTCCTTCCTCTGGGACCAAGGCCAAGTCCCTTCTGCAAAGGGAGTAGAGACATAGCTGGGTGCAACCTCTGATCCAGGGACCCTGTTCTTTCTGCCAGCATCCACTCACTGCCAGCTTCGGTGGAGGTGCCCGCCACCAGTCCTGAGAGGAGACTACCCACCAGCCGCCTCTCTCTCTCTCATGGCAACCCCTCCCAGTGGGTTGGCCAGCTGGGCACCCTGCTCTGGTGCTGTGGGAAGGGCTTCCCTGGCCACCTTCTCCCACTGTAGCAGCACTGTGGTTATTGCCTCCAAGAGTGTCAGGGTTCACCAGGCCCTTCGGTGGCAGGGTGGCTGCCCTGGTGGCTGGCTGGAGACTGGACAGAAGCCAGAGGGAGTGAAGGCCACGCTCCTTCCCCACCGCCACACGCTGGCACCAACTCCTCCCCGCAAGCCGAGTCATGGGAGCAAGGAGGTGCCTGGGCCTGGCTCGGGCAGGCAGTGTGACCACCAGGCCATCAGGAATCTGCAGGAAAAGCTGATGCTGCCATAGGGACCCATCCTGCCTGAGCCAAGGCTTCCCGGCCATGGGAGCTGGCCTGGGCTCCCACCCTCCCACTGACCCCCAGCACCATGCAGGCTTGGGGGTCCACACCTCCAAAAGCAGCCTTCCAAGGCAAACCCCCTCCCCATGGGCTACTTAGGGTGAACATGGGGCGTAAGGGATGGTAACCCAAAGCGGGACTCCCTCCTGCCACCCTGGCAGTACAGCTCTGCCCTGATATGGAATAGGGCAGGGGGGGAAGCCTGGCTCCTCCCTTCCTCCCTCCATCCCTCTCTCCCTCCCATGTGGCCCCCGCTGGTGGTCGGGGGGCAAGCTTCAGCACCGGGCTGGCAGAGGAGGCTGGGCATGCAGTGCTCCATATGACAGCAGCCGTGGCAGCAGCCGTGGCGGTGGCCAGCTGGCGATGGCTGGAGGCCTGGGGACCAAGGATGGGGTGGGAGGGATGGAGCCCAAGCCAGATTTGGAGCAGGGTGTTCGGCGTGGGACCGCACCCCTGCAAGGCAGCTTGTGTGGGCCCACCGCTGGTGGCCAATTGTCGGGGGGAGACGACAATAAAACCATGTGGCCATGTCAGCAGAGGAGGATGCAGTGGAGAGGGGAGGGAGACAAGAGCCAGAGCAATGGGAGTCCACCAGCTCTGGGAAACCGGGTGGCTGCCTGCTGGCTCCTACCTTCCCCGTGCTGCTTTGCACAACCCCCAGCAGTCGCATACTGCCCTAAAAATCAGCAATTGTATTTGTTCATTTGAAGGGCGTACACATTTATCATTCTTTTTGTTCGCTTGGTTTGTGAGCCCTCAGGGTGCACTCTGTTAATATTCAGTTTTCTCTGCAACCGCAAGGGCTGGAACATCACATTCTTCTTCTTACTTCTCACGAAACTTGGGATTACCCCTTAATCTCTGTACTTGGGGAATGGGCTCTGAAGCAGCCCTCCAAATGCCATGAGACTGAATCACCAACACTGTTTCCCAGCACAGGCCAGGATGCAAAATTCAGACAGCGATCTGCACCCTTCCAAGGTTTTTTTGCCACACGCTGGCACCAACTCCTCCCCCCAAGCCGAGTCATGGGAGCAAGGAGGTGCCTGGGCCTGGCTTGGGCAGGCAGTGTGACCACCAGGCCATCAGGAATCTGCAGGAAAAGCTGATCTGCTATTCAGATGTCAATTGAGTGCAAAGGTCAACCCCAGGGTACCACCATTAATATTAACTCCTCAGTTATCACCCCTGCTTTGCATGCTCTTCCCTCACCCTGCACCCAGCTACCAAGCTGCTGGGTCTTGGGTCTCTAGGGGTGTGAACATGCTTCTGCAAGACAGAAGGAATGCCAGAATAACACCTCTCGTTTTTGCCATTCCTCTTAGACTCCTGTGGCTCTCCGTCCTGCCTGGTCATGCTAAAAACTGCTGCTGCTGGTGGTGGTCTGAAGCTTTCCTCATGAGTCATTCCTGGGGGAATTTCACCTGGGAAAGCCTGAAGATGCCTCCTGCTTATCAAGGAGGTGGAGGGGGAGATGGCTGCTGGTCCTTTGCTCCCCAAAGGTTGCTCCCTGGCTACGCCGTGCTGAGAGGCAGCAAGGGGACTTGATGCGCTTGGCTGGTAAAGTAGCAGGAATCACATCACAAGAACTAAAGAAAGAAAATGTCACACTGGAAGGAAAATAAAAAGTTCTTTCTCAACGCTCCATGAGAGTTCTTCATGAAGACATCTATATCTCTGTCTATCTATCTATCTATCTATCTACACAGCCTGGCCAGGGGATCCCAATGCACCCATGCTTGAGGGCATTTACTACACAGTTGCCTCTTTTCTGCCCCACTGGAGAGCTAATACATGAAACAAAACCCATGTAATGAAATATTAATTTTGGAAGAGTTAGCTTCAGTAAATACATGAGTGTGAATTATACAGTAAAAAGCAGATACAACAGGCATAATATTATTTTACCTTGTAAACCATTTACTAATAGACCTTTTCAAAATAGGCATCAAATAATATATAATAGATATGTTTCTCATCCTCCCCAGCACAAGTGAAACAAAGCAAATTTATTTGGGTTCCTATTAAACCTAATGTAAGTTAATATAGGGATACATAGGGTAAGTATAAATGTGAACAAAAAAAATATGGGTTTTCTATTTATTGGCATTACTAATGACAATAAATATTGCCTGTGCTATGAGGGCCAATTATATTGCACAAAGAGGGAAAGTACACACATTTTAACTTCCTGAGGGGGACAGCAAATGCTGGAAGTATAAGCCAAATTAATAAGGGTTGTGTGAATATCTAAAAGACTATGGCAAAAACAAGAGAAACATAAATGAACCCAAGAGACAGACTCAGACTCCACATTTCAGGAAAAAATGCCTTGTTACTCATGGACAAAACCCCCTCAATTTGCTAGCTAGAGTTTTGTTCTGGTTTAAGAGCAAACACTCGTCTGCACTCCATCCTGCTAGTTATCAGTTAGCGCATGCTGACAGGTTTGTAAAGGCTCTGTAGGAATAAATTAATTTCTGCCAACTTTGCACGCTGTTGGATTGGTCCTTATGGGGAAGGCTTATTAATGTGTACTCATGGTAGCAAGTATCTATGACATTTTACTCCAAGTTCTCACTGATCTTTGCTGGCCTGCTATGAAGGACAGTAGGATGTGCATCATCCCTCCCTAAAGCAAATTACAAACGCTGAATTGGCCACCTAAGCTTTGGTATAGTTTTGAGGAGTCAGCATAACTAGCAAAGATGGCCTAACTAGAACAAGCCTTACTTCCTCTTTAACCATCTTTTCTCTTTTTGCACATAATTGACATTGAGGTTTGAGTGTGGGAAAAATGGAAATGATGTTTAATATGTGTTCTGCTCCTGTCAGCCAGGACTCAGGCAGCCGTACCGACTGTCCTCTTTCAAATGCAGGCAGGATCAGTGATGCCAATTTACCAGCAACCGTGACAGGTGAAAGATGTGGTCCTTGCATATCCTCACGCACAGGGAGAAGTTTTCTGCAACACATGGGTGGGAGTTGTGTGTCCAGGGTTGGACATTGCTGCCTTTTTTCCTCTCAGTGATCTTAAAAAATGAGGATTTCTGGCCCAGCCATTTCTAAATCCACTGTACTTTCAAGACACAGTGATGCTGAATACATAGTGAGAGCTAATACAGCCTTGATAAAACCTCATGGAAAACTCAAACTGTGAGAAAGCATAGACATAGCATCAAGAAACACGGAGCACTTCTCAGCTATACATGAGGCATAATGTGGCATAATTTGGTATCCCCAAAACCAGACAGAAAATGTTCATCAGCTACAACTTGCATGCATCGTTTCATCTTGTCTATCCTTGATTCCTCTTCATTAATTAAAGCCTTCAAGGCAACCCTTAAGTTGTGAAAGGAAGTCTCTAAGAGCAAACTATGGTACTGAATAGCTGACAGAAAGCAGTATGGGTATTTATTTCTCAAATACAGGGACTTAAAATTGGTCTTTCTGCTATAATTCTAAATTCAAGCTCCTGGGCCAAATGTAATGTAAGAATTGTCAGCATTCACCATCATGACGAATAGCTGCATGGTCTGGCCACATATAAACATGGACAAAACTACTAATCCTGACAATGTTTAGCAAGGTTTTTTTTACATACAGATGGCAGTTCTATTTCTAGTAAATACTTTTCATTAGTCATGTACATGTTGATCTTTATTTCTCATGCATATTAATGCTGTTACTGGAGCAATTTGGCAACTTCAAGCAGTAAGTGGGATAAAGCAAAGTAAACATTAATAAATATTACAAAATAGATGCATTATAAGGCTCCTTTCAATCTTGCCAAGTTTTGTACTTTAACCTTAATAATTTTAGTAGTGGATGGGTCATCTTCCTGGACTTTGTATGACAATACGATATTCTCATGACATCTCAGAAATTAAGCCTTTCATTTCTAGTAACCAGTGTCTGGAGTAATGTAATATGATGAAACCAACACATACCGCTTACAGTGGCAGGTGGGAAAGGTCTTTCATGCAAGTCTGTGAAGTAGAGCTGTTGGTAATATTATCTGAGGTCAATATTGGACCTGGATTTTCTTTATTTAATTTTTTTTTCTCCACATACTTCCTCTCATCACCAGCAAAACATTAATTTTTTTTTACTGTGCAAAACCTGGCTTCTCACTTGGACTTTCCATACTAATGATAAAAGAACAAAATGTCTTCTCTATTTGGTTTTGACTTATACTTCACCGATAAGTTAAAAAAAAAAAAAAAGAATAACAGACTGACAAATTTGTAGAACAATAGGTACAGCAACGCCTTTAAAGTAGGCATAAAGTCATTAGGACAAAGGTGTTTACTTAATCAAATACAAGATTACTTGGCCTAGAAACATGAAGTTACAGGAAATGTGATTGAAGTAGTTCCCATCATGAGAAGTATATGCAGGCTGACCTGTCCTTTATATGCAATGTCAGGAACTAAGGACAAAGACTTTTTTTCCTAACACTTGATCAAACTTAAGAAATGGCTAAAGAAGACAATGAGGCATGCAGTTGTTTTGCATGGGTTATTGGGGAAAAAGTACTGCAGCAGGACTTTTAAGGACTTTGGAGGCCATTCTAACTTGGTGATGCTTTCTCTCAAGTTAATTCAGATTAGGAAACTTGCTGGTTTGTGCGTGAAATACATGTGTTCACAAGCCTGCCATGTCATCAACCCAGCCTCCGCTTTAGACATGACACCATTTTCATTCACTTGTACAGCAATCAAATTGAATCATGTCTCCAGGTAGTACACTCACACGCATGTGTATATATGTATATCTCAAAATATTCAGCTCTGTTTTTTCATTTCTTCAAATATTTCCATGGTTTACTGCTTAACCCCTGTAACAGAAAAGGTTTAGTAGATCTTATTTACCCCTATTGGCTAATCAAAATCTATCAAGTGATTTGCTGCTCAAAAAAATGCTTCAAGAACTTTGAAAGACAAGAATTTACTGGCCACCACTGTCAAAATCCTAGTAGGCAACAGCACACCAGTATGATGAAAAACACTGGCCATAAAACAGTAGGAGACTGCACAAGAGCTCCGCAATAAAGAGGAGGACGCACAAGAAGACACAAATAAAGCAACAACCCTCATTGTATGTTGAGAGATGCTGCAAGCAGTAAAATGCATTTATTATTTGTGGAGTCATCTTGTGGAGTCAGTACTCCCATACTCCAGTACAGACATGCTACCTTTGACTATGAGGGACTTGCAATAACACTGCAATCAAGAACTTTCAATTAGCTTTCCTATATGTCATAGAATTTATATAATCTATTTTTGACAACAGTTTTATGATCTTTCTCCTCATTAATGTAATCAACTTTCACTTGCCTAATTTGATTCCATGATAATCCTTCTGTAAGCACAAGCTTAGACCCTCCACACAGCCTCCAAACAGCCTATGTACACTCAGACAAAGGCTGTTTCCTATCACTTGTCAGATGTCTACAGTTGGTCAGAAAAATTAATTCTCCATTCTAGGAAGAACTCTGACATACTGGGACTTATTTTCATTTCAAATTAGACAAAAAGCTGTTATATGAAAACTTTCACCAAACGTTTATTAAAAGGATGAATTGTAGCACACTGCCGTGTGTTTTGCAGATGTTAAAACATTCTAATAAACAGTTACATTTGGAGAGGACCCGAATTTTTTGAGGAAAGATTGTTCTGATTAAGACCATGCAATTAGCTCTATTAAGTGTTTCCATGCTTTTTTGCACTCTGTATCCCTTGTATACTCAATAACATTTGCTATTGAAATTGCGTGCAATCAAATTACATACAATTGTAACCGAAAGGAAGAACAGGTGAAAATGTGCAAGACTGCACACAGTATGCATCTTGGTACAGCTGCTCCAGACTTTACCAAGTCACTCTTCTCACTTGCTACTCTTCTTTCTCTTCTTCCTCAGATTGCATCTTCCGATGCTCTAGGAAGCTGTTTATCTGGAGTGAAAGCCTAATTTCAAACAGGCCAGGAATGTTATTTCCACATTGGAACTGAGAGCACACAAGAGGCTGGACACCAGAACCTCGCAAAGCAGCAGGCAGTCTTCCAGTCTGAAACTCCCCTCCACTCACGTCTGCAACAGGCATCACCGCACGATAAAGCAAGCTGTGGTTGAACTGCTAAAGGGCTTCTAGCCTAAATTTGCAGTCCCGCTTTAAAGACAAATCTTTGAACCTTGGATTCATTGCATGCAGCAACAATCAGTGAAACAAAAGACAAATAATTGATTTTTATCCTTGCTATAACTTATTTACCATGATGCTCTTACAATTCTATTCTGACCGTTCGCAAAAGAAATAGTTTTGCAAGATACTCAATACGATGTATGGAACATACTGGAAAAGGTTACTACTTAAAATGCAGTCACCTGAGTCAGGAATTGCAGCACACATCTGGAATATGTTTTCCTTCTAAATCTCTGAGTCTTGGATTCATTAGATCAGACAAAAATCCATATATTATATTCATGAGAGAGTTCAGGAACAACAAAAGGCCTTGGCAAGTACAAGATAGGAAAGACAGATGTTGTCCTCACCTCCACCCATGAGAATCTTATTGCCAGCTCAGCTAACATCCTCCATCTATTTGCAAAGAGTGCTTGGATAGTCCGTGGTAATCCAAACACAGGCCCGGTGCTGCCACTTATCTGGTATCTTCACCTCTTGCTGAGAAAAATACGAAGGATGTTTGGAAGCAAAGGAGAGCCGCTGTCGCAGTCCCACTTGAAAAAAGGAATAATCAAGCATCCATCAAAATGATGTTATGAAATCACAGGCTCCATTTATTTCTGGGAAACAATAGCAGATGTTTAAGGACCGATCTTGCAGCTCTCTTTGTGTAAGCCATTCTCTGGCTTCACTAGGACTAGCAATATGAACAGAGGCCTCATGGCTAAGCCCAAAGGTTTATCATTTTGTGTCTTAATGAACAAATTTTGAGGCATTATAAATTCAAATGTAGATTGTGGTGCTTTATCACAATTTCTAATATATAGACTGTCATTCCTGAAATGTTAACAAACCCTATTTTTGCCCAAGCTATTTTTGTCACCTCCTTCCATCACAGGGTAATATTTATAGCACCAGGAATTCCCCTCCAGGTCTCCAAGTGCTTCATAAAATAAGAAAAATCACCATTGCACTACTGGGTAACTTTGGTAGGAACGACTAAAAATACATCTTGTCTTAGAAAACATATCATCTCACTCATGCCAACTTCAGGGCCATATCTGGGATTACCCTGCATCTCACATACTGAAATTATCGCACCTAGTAGAGTGCCATTTCACAATCAATTGTTTCACCTGCAGTCTTCATCCGACAGTAAAGCGCAAATGAGTACTTTAACCCTAAACCAAGATTTAATAAATGGAAATAGGAAACTCTTTCATACGTGTCACATGCCCTGGACATCACCAAAGCAATGCAGCAATCTTGTTGGAATGCAATGATGAAAGCTTCCATCCTGCACCTGTTTGAGTGCACATTTAGTGCCCGAGTGACTTCAAGAGGGGTATGCATGGAAGCATCTCTGCCCATGTGCAACCACTGAAGAACTGCACCAGGCTTCTGAAGGAAAGCGGACCTCAACATTCACAAGACTGTATCAAAAAGCCCATGGAATAAAGCAGACAATCTGGTGCTATACAGTGATGAGTCTGGTTCCATTGTTCCTTCTGCATGAGCAGAGTGCTGGTAAACTACTTAAAGGCTGAGGCAACACCAGGTTTTATTTACTGCACCAGTAGCTGAACAAGTGGGGTTAGGTGGCTGCAGGGCAGGAGCAGCACAATGATCAACTGGTCTCAGAATACATATTCCTGAATGATTATGTCATCCTTAATTCACTAGTGCTAAAACAATATGATTGTAAGCTGCAGATTGTACATTGTATATGCATTTTTAAAGAAACTGTAGCTTTGTATGCTTATTTTAGCACTTCCATCCATATAAAGAGCTGTAACACCGAAGTTTGAATGACTATTTTTTCAAGCAATACAATAGACTTTTATTCCTTTCCATCTTGATAGTATTGTCAATTATGAACTTTGAAAGGTTGAAGTTTTTTCCTCCTTCATGCTTGGCTGTTAACTTCTAGGGCTTCAAAATGCCTAGAAAACTGGGAAAACTTGGATATAAAACTTTTCATTTCTGCCTCAGCCCAGGGCTAGCCTGTTGCTTCTACCTTGCTCTTCTAGTACAGGACTTTATCTGAAGGAGCAGCCAACATTCCACTATGTTAAAAAAATATAAACATTTGGGGTTTTTTTCAGCAATCTTTCAAGCGAAGGTTTGTTTGGAAAACAGGTGGCAAGTTTGTAAAGCGGCCGGCAGCCCAATGGGAAGTGAACTGAGGCTGCATGCCATGCCTGCTACAATCTTTTGCTAATAGATCAAAATGATATTGGGAAAGAGTCCTGGGACCAAAGCAGCTGCCTGAATCAAGACCCAGTCCCATTCTAGGCATACAATCCTACCCTTTCCATGTTTCCTCTTAAAATCTTTAGCATCACGGGTAGCCCCAGCATTTTGAATGAGATGTCTTCAAGAATTACTGCGTGTTTACCGGAGTTACCCATCTGTCCAGAACCAAAGGTTTTGCTTGAACATAGTAACCGCCCTGGTACTCTGGTCTTGGTAACTTTATTGAGAAAATTCTTAACATGAAGATACCACATGATTTTTTTCTGCCTTATTCAAAAGATTCGTCCAGTGTTATCACAAGAAGGTAATATTTGCCATTCTTTTTCCTACCATTTAGCCAAAACTATAAGATTATACATCACATTTATACTGTTTAATATTTAACTGTGGTACATTGACTTACCACATATATATATTTGCATATATAATTATATGTGCCCATTATATGTATACACATAAGTATATACACACATACACATTTTTAGATAATGCCATCTTTAATCTCTGAAAAAAATTTAAAGTAAAAGTAATTCAGGCATTAAAATACTTTTCTCTAAGGTATACTATGTACCAAAGACAAACTCATCAGCAAAGTGATGAGAAATGTATAGGAAGGAATGAAGAGACCTTTACAGACATTGTATTGATGAAAGAATTAAATATTAGGGGTAAAACTGAAAAGAGTACCCAAATTAGTTTCCCTTCCAATGAACCTTTGGTTTTTATGAATGCCTAGGAGCATTAGGGAAATAACACTTGGACGATGGCCATGAACTGAACTTCTGGGTGACCCATCACTTCCCTGTAGTGCCTCTGTGTGTGGTGGTTGTGCACGTGCGCACACGTGTGTGCATGTGGGTGTCATGAACAGGTCGCTCACTTTCTGATTGGAAAGACTGCAGTTATGGGGGAACTTAGCTCCAAATGTAATATCAGTTATCCCCCAAAAAATTGCTGGAAAACAAAAGTGTGTGTCCACTGGGTGTGTTACCTGTTAAATCTGGCTAGTCCCCTCAAACCAGCAGCCAGGCACAGCAATCAGCCGAGAAAGAAGGAGAAGGAGCTGTTCTTGGGCATCTGCAGAGCTGCTTTTCTGCAGCTCAGCTTCCTCCTCAGGGACCCCCTGGAGCTGGGGATCCTCTTGCCTGCGGCATCAGGCCGACAAGGTCTCAGATGCTCCCCTATGTTCACCTTCGTACACATTTAAAATTATCACCTTCTTATTTAAAGAACACTTATCATATCCAACACTTATTAATTTCCTTGCTTGATAGCTTTCGCAAACACTGCTTAAGCCATCTTTGTTTGTATGGATGTTTTTATTTACTCCAAAATGTATTTGTCTTGATATTTTTGACTGACTCGTCTGCATTAGATAACTGGAATTAAAACGCAAATTGCTATTGCTTTTTAAAAATTCACTACATTAAGAGTGCTCTCCAGTTTTGCACAACATTATAACAGGAAGTCTTTTGTTTACATTATTCTCCCTTTCTTTTCCTCAACGACTTTTTATTCTGGATCTTCCGTGTATACATTGAATATATACATATATAGTATTATATGCTTCTCATGGTATTCCCCATTTTACAAGCATATGGAATATTGCTCAGATGGGTAATCTTTCTAAATTCAGAATGCACTTTCCAAGTATGCCCACTGTGTATGTAAAATATGACTTCCTGTCATGATAACCTTTACAGTGTATAGCCTAACATACTTTCCTATAATTGTTTGCAATGAATATCTTGATTCATACTTCAGCACACGTTATTTTAGTCATTTGCCACAAAACATGACTAATGAAATTAACGCGGGGTTGAATGTCACAGTATTAAGCCATTTCTGTGTGTGCAAAGATTAAATGGGAGAGTGCTTAGTAAAGCACGTGCTTATGTTTAAGCATATTTAACCTGCTCTGCTGAACCAGTACAAAGTAAGGATATTCTTGTTTTAGCTCAATAACTATGAGATCAGTCAAAGAAACTGGTATGGTTTTTGACAAATTGCAGTTAGAGAGGAAGTCAAACCAACAGATCAGAACAAAAAAATGGTGTTTCACACCTATGACAGACAAAGGTTGGAGTGAATGTTCTTTGTTTGCTCCCAAACAAAACAAAACAGAACAACCACAACAAGAAACCCCCACATACACAAAAAAAATTTGCTTTGTGACAGTCAAAAAAAATTTAATCCCAATTACATCTGTGGTTTTGCTTTTAAACTGAGTTCTTATTACTTTATTTAAGCAATGTCTTCATAAAGAGAATTGCCAATCCAAAATCACAAAGCAGAAACAATTAGTTCAGAAAATTTTCAACTTCTTTCATTCTTTTTCCATTTTTTTAGGAGAACTGCCTCACAAATTCAACCTTTATCTTTATTGTGCAATTTGTGGCTCTGCGACCATGCTTGCTGCTGAATTTCATATGCAGCAGAAACAGGTTGTGGCCCATTTTAAATTGTACATGTGAAGAAGAAAAGGAAAATGCATGTGGTGATATCTTTGATGTGGCAACAAGAAAAATCCTGCACTTTTTTCCCTGCAGCAGTATGTCTTCTGAACTAGTGATTACCGACATCATCACTCTTACTAAAGCCTTGCAGCTCTCATATTGACTTTATTTTTCAATGGAACCAGCATTAGCTCCAGAAGGAGAAAAAAAAAGACCACCTTCTGCTATAGATGAAAAGCAAACTGAGAAAGTCAATGCAACTGAAGACAATCTCGAGTCCAGAACCCTGAGAGATGCATTTACTACAGCAATAGAAACCATTAGGAAGCTTTTTCCCGTATCTCACTAGCAAGACCAAGCATCTAATAAGCATTACTATATGAAATGAAGCAGTGTGGATGCAAAGCTAAGATATGCTAAAAGAAAAGATTTTGATTTACTTTTCTTTAGATTGTACTGACAAATGACCACCAGAATGACTTTATATACTGTACGCTATGCCTTCGAACATACAGGAGAGGTATGCAGGCTGTTGCTCTTTTATTGTTTCCCCAAACAAACCCATTTCCTACAAGCTGTTCCCATATCTTTTGTGCCACGTCCAGCTTCCCAGAAAAACAGCAGGAAAACAAAGTGTGAACTCAAAACAACCCATTTCCACAGAACAATGTGCCATACCAAGGAGAGAGAGAGCTAGAGGGGGGAGGGCGGGGGAGAAGGGCGAAAGAGAGAGAGAAGCTGGTTTGATGCTGCCAAGAGACTTAAAGAAAAAAGGAAGGAGGAACTTTTAAGAGTCACAGAGAGGAAGAGTTGTGTAACTGTAAATATGCAACAGGCAAGTTGCCAACTATTTCAAAGGATTTGAAGTTTCAAAATCATCGAGAAGGCTAACTGATTTGCACTCTGGGTTTTGAGCTTCCAGGAACACCTTTATATGCCTGAGAGCCAGAAAGTACCATCTCTTTTTATAGACTACTTAAGCCATATTAGGTCATAATTTCAAGTTGAATCAGTAAGGAATGTAAACAGACACCATTTATGCTTCTCTGCAATCTAATGAAATGAAAGCATGGACTAAATAAAGCAAAATGATACATGTTATTCCGTAAGAAGGGAAAAACAGAAGATCACATTGATTTAGTTCCTGGCTGACCTGAGCAATCTCCAAAGCTCCTGGTATTCAGTAAACCAAGAAAATTCATACAATAAACTCCCATAGGTATAATGCATTCCACCCATTGAGACACGCGATAAAAGTCAATGATAAATGTCATCATGCCATTGTAAAATCCTGTTTCTGTATTTGGCTTGTCAAGTAAATAAAAGCAGAAAGAAGGAACAAAAGCAAGTAAGGAACAAATTATTTCAGCCTTGCTGTCCATGACAATTATGCAAGTAAGAAAGAAACATTTGTAGAATCAACTCAACAACAGGAATGCTTTTTCCCAAATGAAGAATCTGACCAGCTTTGAAATCTTTGGGTAGGGAGACACTGCTTTCCCAGTGAAAAAATGTGGTTAATTTCTTTTTTCCTGTTGATAAAATATGCAAGAACACAGACTTTGCAGTCACTTACAAGTAAAACCCGCAGTTCAAAACACTACCATGTATCAGCAAGACCTGGCATTACCATGAAAGGTATGCTCTACAGAGAAGGAGATATGGGGCAACACCCATGTTATGATGTGCTGACTTCCTACCGTGGACTTTGAAACTGTCATGGTACTGCAACAAAAAGGACCTTTCAAATGCTTCACTACTACTTATTAACCATGAATGTTATGCAGTGTTAGATGCAAGAAAGAAATGGACTCCGCTATCTTGGGCATTGAACTAAGGCAAAGCAGTAGATAGATCTTGCCACAAAATACTTGCAGCTAATGCAGAAGGGACAAAAGTTGGGGGAAATACATACAAAGCACAAGTTAAGTGCAGAGTGTGACCAGTGTGACTGTCACAGTTGTGCCAGAGGTTATTTTTCAATTTGAATGAGCTACACAGATGATAATAACAAATGAAAGGCTACTCTGCACGGCAGGCAAGTAGAGTGGAGGTGAAAAGTCTGAGGAAGGGGGAAGGAAAAGCAAAGAGCTATTCAGCACTGTCTGGAGCAAACCAGCTAACACCATACAAACGACTCATCCCTGTCCAGGCTCCTTTTGCAGCTGCTTTCTCTGGCTCTGCTCCAGCTGATCTACCTCCCTGTGTCAACATCATGGTGGCAAGGGGGAAACCAGAGGGATCTCTCCACTTTTAGATGCCCTTTGACTGCCCAGGACCTCCCAGTGGGAAGGACATGCAGGAGAAAATGCAGTGTACGGTACTGACAGTGCCCCTCTGTGCTCCCTTTTCAGCCCCGAACCCTCTCTGCTATAGATAAAGCCTCCTGAGCTTTGAGCAACCTGGTCTACTGGAAGGTGTTCCTGCCCATGGTAGGGAGGTTGGAACTTGGATGATCTTTAAGGTCCCTTCCAACCAAACCAATTCTATGATTCATTCTTAGATACCTGTGCTGGGTGGGAGGGAGTATGTCTGCAGGGTCCCGTGGGGGCAAATTCCCTAATGCAGCGTGTCCCACCAAAGGGAAGATGGCTCTCACCCCTTGTGTGCAGAACCCTCCTGCCTTACTGCAACGTTGGGGCTTGGCTTTTGACAGTGTCAGGATCTGCCAACAGCTGAGGTAAGCCAAAGGCAACAGCATGCTGATAAGAGCACTTGACATGAGAGCAGGAAGGTGGGCTTTTTATGTTTTATTTTCCCTTTGAGAGCTTGACAGACTGAAGATTGGAATTTGACCAAGGAAAGTCTTAAGTGTTTTCTTAATATATCATTCAATTCACCTGGAACACATCCAGTTAATGAGGCTTTTTGTAGTTGTGGGTGTTCAATACATTTGCAAGTCAAGCAAATAATTACGATGCACAGATACATGTAGGTGCCCAGCCTTAGTTATCCACGTTTGAACTAGGCATCTGTTCAAGGCACGAGTTTCTCAAGACTGGAATTCTGCTGCCAGTCAAACACTAACTGATTTCTGAGGATTTCAAACACTTTCTTTACCAAAATAAAATTATTTTAAATTCATCAATGCAAACTAATTTCGCTCCATCAGAGTTAACAGAAACACATACTTGGTTTTACTAAGAGAACATTGGCTCTTCTGAATGTCTTTTAAATATATAAAAGGTTTCTGAACTCTTTCCTTATAAGATACTTCCAGTAACACTGAAATAGAAAACAGATCTTCAGAAACCAACTCTTCTGTTAGAATATGGAAAACAGATCTAAGGCTTCACGAAGATTTTTTGCTTCCTCATGTTGAGTATTTCATCACTGACCAGGCATGTTTTAAAGCTGTTTATTACCCGCTGAAGCTTCAGACTTCAGTCACAACTGTGGAGAAAACGTTTGCTAGAAACATTTAAAATTCCTGCCACATCTGATTGTATTCTACAAAATAGCTTTGTATGTTGAGTACACTAAACATTACATTTGTCACATGCACAAATAATTTTATTTTTAAAAAAGCTATGAAAATCACAATGGAAGTGTCTCAGGATGGGAACCTGAAAAAAAGAGCCGTTTTTGACAATACATAGTGATTTTTCTCAGTCACACTGTGGATATAATGGAAAAGGCTCCCCTCCAGTCATTAGCCATCAGATCATGCATGTACAGAACCTGCTCTGACTCACTGGTGCTACATAACTCTTTGTTCCCACTGGTCTTACAACATGGGAATTAAAAAAGACAACATGTCCTGTATTTAGCCAGCAACAACAGGAGTTATTAGCAAGCTACTGATTATACAGATATGAGGGGCCTGGACTTCTTTTCCTCCTGTATTTTCATTATTCAGAGGAAAATATTTTTCTGTACAACCAGGGTACTGAAATTTGCAGAGCCAAGTGAACTGTGTTTCTAGTCAAAAGTGGTGTAAGCTGTTTGCGTGAAGATGCAGGTGACAGACAGTGTGAAACCAGCTCTGACCTTCAGAAACATGTGTTTACAAGTTGAGGGCAACTGAGGATTACATAAAGCAGAGAAAAGTCAACCCGAGTGAAAAGGAAAACAGAGGAAGAGATGAAGTAGTCCTAAAGGAGATCAAAGAAATCTAGAGAAGGAAAGAATATGGATGATTAAAAAATAGTCTGAAGTCTTTGAGACTGGAGGATTCTGCTGGTGGCTGGAGCACTGGGAAGGCACTGAGTACATAAAAGTCAACCAGAGAAACTGAGAAAATCCGAGGAAATCGAGGTAATGATTATGAGCACTTTGGTGTGCTGAAGATATCCACAGTGGTTACAATTTATATGAGAGGTTATCCATCACTTAGCATTGTAAGACTTCAATATATGGAGACAAATGAGGTGGGTTTTTTTGGAGCAGAGTACAAAACTAACTTTAAAAACATATTCATTTTAGTTTAGAGATATGTTGTGACACTTGATCAGCAAAAGCACAGCCTCTAGGGAGGTTAGAAAGTAAAGCAGAAAGGAATATTAAAAGCGAAAAGGGGGAAAAAAAGATTTTGAAGGTCAGGGAACTGAATAGTTCTATTGTAAGCATCCGCATTAAATTTCCTCTGTCACCTAAAAGAAGATAGAACCAGCATTTGGTATTTAGCAGACACGTTGGGAACAGACTGGAATAGAATGGATAGATATTAACACGCTCATAGTGCAGCAAATACAGAAGATATAGCTTAGAAAATCAGAGTGGCTGGTTGAATACATTTTTCACGCCAGCTCTGTCGGGGTGTTTTAGCAGTAGGACAAACTAGGGAATCACAGTGCAGTTTCCTTCTGAGCTAGCTGAGTTTACAGTCTTACATGAATCTCTGACATGTTATGCTAAGCCTTTTGTTAAATGATCTGTGTGACAAGGAGAATGCATTCACATGTATGAACTGAATGACTCCTCCTTGTGCACTACACAGTTGTGCTGGGACCACCGTGGGCATCACATCCCCCAGGACAGCGAGACAACTTGCTCTGCAAGCTGCTAAGTACCAGGCAGGTAGGGAAGTGCTTGTCTTTCCCCTGACACAACTTGCCTGGAACGTAAGGCATTTCCTCGTTGCAGAGGGCAGCACATCCACTCTGGCAGCAGGGATCTCCCAGAGAATGGCAGTGGCCTTTGCACAGCACCTCTGCCAGGCTGCGGCTGAAGGGCGCAATACAGCTCACCGCTTGAGCCCAGGCATATTTAATAGAAGAAGTTGAGGGTCTTTGCATGAAAAAGAGTCTTCTACAACTGCCCACTGTTCTGTAAAAGCAAATGCAATTCTTTTGCTTCTACTTTGGGCTTTGGATTCTCCGTGCATTTGCCTAATTCACAGGAAAAATCAGGAAATTTTGGTGATATTTTGTAGGTCTTCTTTACTTGCTAAGCTAGTCTTTTTTTGGAAGTTTAGGCCTCTGTTCTCCTTTGCTTGGCCACATTCTCATTTATTTACACAAGTCTGGTGATTGTAAATGGTCTCTGAAGTGCTGGAGATTACAGTTTATACTCACTGTCATGAAAATTCAGTGTAACGACTTTGTTTTTCTTTTTTCCTGGTGTCGCTTGTATACTAAGTTGATAGTTTCAAAACGTCTAAAGCTTTGTCCTCCTTAGGATACTTCATGATTCAAAGTACTTCCTAGACAGATTTTGTTTTCCACCTTTCAATTTGTTTTTTTCAGCACCGACTGGCACTGATTATTATTGCTTCAGTTGCTTATGCAGTAGTTTGCAAATTATTTTGAAGCAAATTGTATTGGTCCTGCTTTTGCTCAGCATCTAGTTCTAGTGTCACTGTCAAACTTAGAAGTTTCATTTTCAGCATCATCCCAATCATATCTGCTTTATCTTATCTAAGATTTTAAAAGAGTTAATCTGAGGATTTATCAAGCTTCCTTTTTAACAACTGCAGTTGCCAAATTCTATGATCTTACTGAACCTTACGTTCCTTTGAACCTAAATTCTAGAGTCAGCTGAAAACCTAAGACTGCTAGTTTTCATTTCAGAAAAAAAAAGAGTAAATTTCAAGGTTTAAAAAACAGATAAGAAAGTGAACAATATAACTTATATTATTCCCTGAAATTCCACGATTTTTAAGCTGATGTCATCATCTCATGAATTCTCAAAATTTTTTACTGACAAAAATTATAAAATTCCTTACTATCACCTTAATTTCAATATAGTGTCCCACTGCTCTCTACTTCCACCTAAACACTTTCTTATAAAACATTTTGCAACATTTTTCCTTATCTTCATATTGAATCTTCTGAATTTCTCAAACCATGACAGAGCCCTTCTCTTTTCACTATGGAAATGAACAGAAAAGCATCCAGAAAAAAAGAAGGAAAACAATGCCTTGGTTCTCACAGACACCTCACATAGTGCTGACCTTTCTCAAGCAACCTTCCAACCCTCTTAATTGATCCTCTCCAGTGTCATAAAAGCCTTCAAGCCCCCTAAATTGCAATATCTGGAGAGAAAATTTCTACTACAAATTTCTATAAAATTTCTAATACAGAGGCGCGGTATCTTTATCTGTGATATTACAAACATTGGATATTTTCAGATTTTAAAAAGTGAGCCAAAGGTTTTGTCAGTTGCTATACAGAAAATATATTTCTCCAATAGGTTAGACTGCCAGCTTTATTTCTTTACAGTTTCAGGAATAAGGTAATATCAGACATCTGATGGCAAGAATCCATCCAAACCCCAGGTTACAGACTAGAAACATGACCAGAAATGTGTCTGACTCGTTATTTTTATTAATTAAAAAGTACACCCTAAAATTGCAGCTTACTGAGTGTTCATCTGCATCAGACCCTTAGACAAGGTACTTGTTTAGTGTGAGCTCTAGCTCTGCACATAAGACTAGGTCAAGACCTATGTGGTACTAACACCATGTGAAGTCCCTTAAGAAGCAGGTAAGCAAAGTCCAGGTGGTGTGTATAGTTCCTTTGCAGGGTCTCTGCCCTGTGCTGAGTTCAGCCCTGCTACATGAAGTATTCAAAGTTTTTAAGTCGAGCTTCAGAAATAGAGAGCACTTAAACGCAATGCACTTTCAGTCTGCCTCCTGGCTTTTAAGCCTTCAGGGTAGATTCTTTAATATTAGAGAGCCTTTCATCAATGAAAACTGAAGATTTCCAAGTGTTCATATAATTTAAGAAATTGTCCTTTAAGAAAACTGTTACAGTATCACAAGACTCCTGATAAAAATTATGAGAGTTGGCAAGAATTGCAACCTCCCAAGGAGCAGCTGAGAGTGAGAGAGGTTAAGGCCAAACAAAACCTCTATGAAAGAGGAAAATAGCACTAGGAAGGCCGAGGCTCAGAAGAGAAACATACTTGGAATTGAATTTTGTCTGGCCTGCATTCTAAAAGGTTAGATTAAGTGATGAAGATGTGGGGGGGGGGGGGAGAGGAGGAGGGGAAGTGAACCTTAATACAGCAAATATTTAGCATTCA
>JAOXNO010000001.1:115330310-115360803 GCA_028565335.1 Limnodromus scolopaceus
GGAGGAGGGGAAGTGAACCTGAAGACAGCTAAGATTTAGCATTCACGGTAATTGGAAAGTATGTGGGCACCATTACAGAGAAAGAATTCATGCAGAATGAGTTAAAAGTCAGTATTTTACATACCCATTTTATAGATTGTGCTATACTTCAAAATTTAACACCTATTCAAATGCATTTTTTTAAAAAGGTGTTGTAGTTGTCAAATCTGCAACACGCTTGCCCACCAAGCAGCTTGGAGCTAAAGCTTCCCATCCTAAGTGAGAAAATAAAATGCAAAAGCATTGCATGAGTAGCAATAGTCAGCGGCAATTTTTTATTCAAAAGCGTGTTATTGATACCCATGCAAATAAAAGCCTAACACATCATCAAACATGAGGTCTGAGAGTTTAAAAGGGGATGGTTACTATTTGGGAAACAAACCCAGCCTCTGTTTTGGCATATTGAAGATGGGAGGGAAAATAAGGGAGAAGTTTTGCAAAACTGCAGCTTTCTAGCATTTCATTTGGTTAGTACCACAGGTTGGGAGGAAGGTACAGGAAAAAAGAATACAGCGAAGCCATTTTGCCCAAGTTCATCTCCCGTGTGACTGTTTTTTCTTCAACTTTAATTACATTATTTTACTAACCAAAGACATTTCCTAGAAAAAAAAAGATCTAAACACTTTCAATTTTCTTTACTTTTTCTAGAAAGGTAGCATTGACTAAGCAGGGTTTTTTCACATTAGTGAAAGCAGGTAAGTTTCATAACAGCACTTTCCATTTTGTGAGTAAGCAGTCCATCTTCAAAAACCCATCTGAAGCCTCACTGAGCAGAAACAGTGGGAACTCTCAAGTGGCCAACACCTTGGAAAATAAAGGTCCTTATTCAGGGCTCAAAGCACACACTTTGTTGGTCCATTGAAAGACTTTCTACTAAACTTGCCTCTTTTGGCATAAAACACCAATGATTTAGTTGGGATTGTAAAGATTTACTGTGCACTTTTCCTATCTTATTAGAACCAGTAACGGAATCCACTTACTTGAATTTCTTTGGCTCTGAATGCATACTGCTGAAGAGTATGACATCCAGAGGTTAAATTCCTGTCTACCTTTCATTTCAGCTTTATAACTGTAGTGAGTACATTTCCTTAAAACCTGTGGATTCTAAATCAAAGGAAAAATTATTTTTAATCTCATCACAATTTATAAAAACCCTAAGAATTCAGCAGTAAAAGTATTAGACTTTGATGATTATAAGAAAACAAAAAAGAAAATTCAGAAATTGCCAGAAGCTTGTAGATAGTTTTCTAAAAAAAAATCGCTATTTTTCAGATAATTTGTTAGTTTTGCTAAGTGTTTACAAAATATATATTAAAACCAAACAGTTTCAGTAAAGACCTTCACTGAAACATTTTTGTAAGAATAACTGCTTCTTGACCAATATTATTATCAATGCATACAAATTTATTCTCACTACATAGGAGCCCCATGCATGGGAACAAGGACAACATTTTTGCTGCGTATCTATCAGACAAGGATGATGATCTGTCTCTCCGTATCCTTTTCATATGTTTTTGCTCCAAATCAGAAGAAATAATATGATTTTCTGATGTCTCCCTGGACGTATCCTGTCTAATGCTGTACATGTGCAGAAGCTTCTGTCCTTACAGGTGTATAAAACATGCTGGATTTGTCTTATTAGTTCAATAAAAAGAAAGTGGGGGCCATCACCTCGCCACTGCAGAACCCAGCATGGTGAGGCACGTTTGCATGCTCTTAATCTAAAACATCAGTGGAACAGCTCAGATGCTTTCAGTTCAGCACGTGTCTGCGTGGTTTGATGGATCACATCTACAACAACCATTCAGTGAATACCATGATGCCTGCGACCCTCCACAGAGCTTGTTTTTTTGGCTGAGGCAACCTAGCCTGATTCAAAGTTCACTGAAGTCAATGGAGAGACTCAGCACCATCGACAGGATCGCGCTGATGCAAAGCCAGGACAGGAAACTCTGAGGAAACATAAGAGCTACCCTGTTTGTTGCCTTGAATATTTGTTTAGTGTTTTGGAATTTACTGACTAAAGCTGCATGGAAGAAACTTGGCGGCCAGAGACTTTTGCCAAGTTGTGTTATTTTGGTTGTATCAGAACTCCTGAAATAAACCCAAAACTCCAGCAAGACTTTTGTGTTCATGACATAGCCTCCTTGAACTCACTCTATCCAACCGTTCAGGATTACACTGGACTGGCAGATCTGCTGCAGTCTTGGCTAGCAAGGTAATATTATGCTAAGAACATGATGTTCTCCTCTCACTGTACATCCATCTTATACCTCTGTAGTCCATTGGATATACTGGATCCAGTTCCAGCTGTTCTCTAGCTTAGAGAAAGAGGAAAATTCATCAGGTTTACTGTAAAGCCCAAGATAAAATTCCCAGTTTTAATTTCTTCGGTTGGCCACCATGATATATTTCCTCTCGCTGAAACAAATATTAAGTGCAGTGGCCATCCATCGACTGGACAGAAGAGGGTCCCAGGTTCCGCACTTCACAAGTGGCTATTTTGTTGACTAAAATTTTCAACAAAAATACATCTCTGGAACTCAAAAAATACCACATGTAGACGAGAACAGACATGAAAAAGGAGCCTACGGATGACTCAGCTGGAGTTTGTGTTCATTAAGAGGGTTAATACAAACGTTCCTGATTGTTTCTGTTGTTTATGAATCTCGACCTTCAGAACAGCACTGAAATGTGCTGTCTCCTAAAGATGTTCCCTACCGATATGACACACACTTTGCATTGTTTCACTGCACACAAGCATTAATATCCCAGAGGTAACCCACCCTTCTTTTAACGGCTGGTGACAGGTCCAATGGCTGAGCAAAAATCAGTTGAAGGAAAGGGAAGTCTTGTCGGAAATGAGATTAATCTTGTAACGAGTGTTCAGCCCTGATAACCCATCTGTGCAGAGAACTGCTTTAACTGGAGAGCAATTAACCTTCACCTGACAAGCTCTGTCCAACCGTTATAAACAACATTAAAGGCACAGGATCCCCCTCTTTTTTCCCCCTTTACGTAGACTAAACAATCAGATTCTGAATTCCATGAAAACGGTCCATGTAATGGTGCCTTGATGACAAATCGCAGGAAAATTTTTTAAAGGTAATGGCTGTATGGAAATAATGTGAAAAATGTCTCTGGCCACCACTTTAGTGAGTTGATCTGATTAGTAAAAAGCAACAATTTTGAGCACTTCCAAGGGAATACCTTACACATGAGGAAAGCTGATGTGAATACGCCAAAGACTAACAATAATAAAAACGTATGCAAGTAGATAAGAGCTGAGTAACCGTGTCCCAGGAACATTGCTTTCAGGACAGAGCACGTATTTCCCCAACACCCCTGTGAGCCCAAAGCCAAGGGAAACTTCCTAGAGCTTCTTCACCCATGGCCTTGTGGGAATTACTTGTCAAAACTAACTTCAACTTGCAGAACCCATCTGCAGTAACTGGACTTTTGGGTCAGGTCCCCGCAGGACCTGGTCTCCCGTCCAACAGCCGGTGCTCCAAGTTCATTGTGGTCTCTGGAGGGGTCTGTAAATCCAGCTTCAGATTCCCAGCCTGTTAGACCACAATATAAACTTTAGCAACTGCCTTTCCCGCAGTAGTCTGAGGAGATAACTGAATGTGGCTCTGTTCTTCAAAGATGAAAAGGCACGATATATATGAAGCCACAAATAGCAAAAGACTACTCAACTCTGTGGGGAAAGGCCAAGATACTGATCTCAGTCACAGTGGCAGAAACCTGGAATGACTCCAGGGCAATCCTATGCAAAACATTGCACAAAACTTGGGCTGAGCTCCTGAATAACTCTGGTGAAAGCCTGGCTCCAGTCAAGCCATTGGCCAAACACTTTTGACTTCATTTTGGCCGATTTCACTTCAGGTTTTGTAAATCCTCATTCATTCTATTCATCTGCCTGAAAGCAATTACCCTGAAGTTAAGATTAGCAACGGAGGCTTTCTGTCTTTGTTTACTTTTCTTTTGCTCTAGGTTTCTCTTTTTCTCAGCAGAAGTTCAAACATGCAGGTTAGCCATGGTTTTATTTCTCTGTACAGCGAGCAAAATTTCCATTTCAGTCATTTCGGTTGAGTATAGATGTCACTGTGGATTGCAAGAGATGGCCGTGACTCCTTAATATATCCAGAACATGCTCTGAACATGCTTCTCTTGTTGGAGCAGGCCACCTCAAGGGTTAGTGAAATGTATATTTTATTCGGTGGCGCACACAAATAAGGAAAGGATGCAGGCAACAAGGACTTGGAGGGAGGTTGCTTGCTCTTCATCTGACAGAATGGCAATGTATTTTGAAGCAACCCGATTTGCAGTGTTGTAAAACATAGGGTCACTTTTCCTTGCACTGCAGAGAAAAACCCTGATATTTCATAGTCCAACGTGACATCATTGGTCTTAAATTTTTCCATAAACAGATATTTTGTACTGTGGCTTAAATGTTTAAATAGCAACAGGTAGAACAGTACCTTTATATCATACAAGAAGAGCTTAGATCTTTTCAGTGATTTAGATATTAACAGATAGGAAGTTCCTATTGAAAGCATTTCCTGTATTGGTAGTCCCTGATTTTGGCGACTTATCTGGGGAGGAAATGAATGCAGGAAGTATCTGTCTACAGACTCTTTATCATCAAGGTAATTGCTGTGGCAGCATTTTACTGTTTATCAAGGTAATAAACATACCGTCTAAAAAAAGATGTTTTTCAACTCTACAGAATGAGGTTTAAAAAAATAATCTTACAGGCTAACATTGCAGTTAAGCAAAATCTCCCATGTAGAATTAATATGCTGCTTCTCTCAGCACAACTGTAATTAGGGATTTTTCAAACAAAACATTTCCAGTCTCCTGTGGCTTTTTTCCCAGTTATAGCACTGTTTCTCTCTATCTTGCATTCTCATCTCTCTTAAGTCAGGTAGGTCATTTTAAAGAGTTCTGCCACTTCCCAAAAATAGTTATTGACCACCCCTTCCTGCAGGTATTTGCATATACCTTGTAATTTGTTGTTGTATTTCCTTCCCATCTATCAGGCACTGCTTAACCTGGCAACACATATATTTAACTAAGCGAGTCAGAACTTTTCCTAATGTGAAAAGGTTACGCCAGCCTAGTGACACCATTTTCCACCCATCAGCAGAAACATACACTCCAAATAAACTCCCTCCCTCCAAGTGAAGGGAGACGTTGTATCATATGCATTCCTTCCATTTATTCATTTCCAAAATCCACGACTCTAAAAGACCGTTTGCCTGATCCACTGTATGTGGATGATTGCTTGGTGTGTCCAGCATCCTAGCCTTAAAAATTGCTATTACTTGTGATTCTTTTTTACCTTTTAATGTTCAATGTCATTTTTATGACAATAATAGTCATTTTATTCATTTCACCTTGAAACAAATTAGATCTATGACATGACAATTACCAGAAGTGGTAATCACTGGTTTGTACACAGTAGTTATTAAAAAACATTACTAATGTTACTTGTTTATTACCCACTAATACCCCTTTCCTGAAAGCAATGTCTGATCTTTCTAATAGGATGACTATGTGCATAGTAAAAATTAGTAAACTAGTGACTAAGGATGCATGCCAAGGAGAGAGATAACTTCCTTGTGTTTGCAACCTGAATCTCACCAGATTTCCTGAAACTTCTCGTCCCTGTGTTCACTGTGATGAGTTGTTTACAGGGTTATACAGTCCGTCTTTTCAGGGGGATGGTGAGAGGAATGAGTTGAAGGACGCAGTACTATCCAACATCAGGGAGGCTTGGTTACACCATTTAAAATAACCCCTTCAACCATAAAGATACATTCATCCTTTAAGGAAAGGATTGATAATTTTTTCACATGAGCGCTTCGAAGTTTATTGTCATCAGTGTTTTGCATGTAGTCAATATTTCTTCTATAATACACCAATATATATTAAGGACAGCAGGATGACAAGCAGAACACATGCCATTTTGTCAAACCATTGGCTTTTCATTACTGACAATGTGAAAAGCCACCAGTATTTCTCTACTGTATAATTATCTATCAAAAGAAATTAATTTTTAAGTAGTTAATGATGAATCTGATAGAAAACACATTGCAGTCAGTGAAAAGATTTTTGATAACTTGACAAGGTTTGGCACTGCATGTGATATTTTCTACTATATCACTTTTATTTTCTTAAAATTGATAATACAAGTGATACAAATCCAATTTTTCTTTTTCTTTGCTCCATTTTGCTGATTTTCAAAATAATGCTGTTGACATGAATTAGAAACTTGCACTATGAAGCCTGCTTCTTTTTGAGTGAAGAGCAGTAGATATTTTTAATGCATTATAAACTGTCACTTTGAAAATAAATACCTTCTTTTGGCATTTAAATTTCTCAAAACTACTTCTGTATTTATCTTTCAGCAAGTCATTCTCCAAGAGCACTTGATTCTTTTAACATTATTTCTGAAAGGCCTCAGGGAACTTGCTGAAAAACATTTTGCTAAGAGATAATATAGTTCTTGTTAAGAAACAAACAAACAAACAAACCAACCAATTCAGACAAACATACACATTTTCCAGCTCATATTCCTGGCCTGGGGACTTGATTCTGGAAAGCAAAATCCTTATATTTGTCTTTGTTTGGCATATGTAGCCACAAACCAGATTGAGCTAAAAGATTGCTGATTAAAAGCAAAAGAAAACAACAAAAAAATCCCCAAAATATTTTTTTCTGTTCTTATATGACTATTTCTTCCTTGAATTGTACATTTGTATTTGAGCCAGAAATACTTTTTTACCTGGAAGAAATTATAGATCTGATTTTATTGCCTTTATTGGAACAAAATCTTCATGAAATTGGTGGAAACTTTGAATTAAGGAGTGTAAGACCAGGCTAAATGGTTTAAGGCACTCCTGCTGTTCTTATTTCTGATTCACCAGAGCACTCAGGTGTGTGCTTAGCTCTAAGAGGGTTGTGTCATATCACCAAAGCCAATAGCAGTATTTACAGGCTTAAAGTTAAATATACCACTGGATCATTTGCTAACTGGGATTAGAACAAAAAGAGAATAAACTTTATAATTTTTTTAATGCAAGGAACAGAAGTACAAATTACTGTATTAGTTCTGTTGGATTCAGTGCAGATGCAGTCCCCTAAACAGAGACTTAAACATTTCCATACATCAAGAACAGATTTTTTTAACTGTCTCCAGCTTTTCTTGGATTTAGAAATATTTGAGTGAGTACTTGGACTTTCAAAAAGAAAGTGAGAGAAAAGTAATACTATAGAGAGAAGCACAGACTAAGATTCCTCACCAAAAAATAATCTGGCTACTATATACTGCTTTAATCAGTATATTGATACTCTTTCAAACCTTAGAAAGGCTTGAAGATTCTCGTGTACTTTATCAAATACACAGACTTCTTCTCCCAGAAATCGTAGCTTCCATGTGAACAGCACATTAGAATTCAATAATAGAAAGTGGACTTGCACATATTTATAAGTAAATTACAGTAAAAGAAATATCCACAAGTGTAATCAATAAGTCATTGAAAAGTCAAGATAACTTACTGAGGAGCTTTTTTAAGTATAATTGCATTGGCAGCCAGGGAGAGAAATATAACAAGGCTTGCTACATGGCAAGGAAGTAGAATTCTAGTTGTAATTTTCTAATTAATGTTCTTTCCTCCACTATATGATAATGGGGAAAAAACCCAAACCAAAATGACCTTCAGGACAAGTATTTTTACTTCATCCCAAGGTAACACTTAAGTAATTTTTGCTCCATTCTATTAAAAAAAACCACCAAAAAAGACAGATGCCTAATTCAGGAGCCTTTGATATTTTCTCAAATTGTATTTACAGTAACTAGTGGGACGCCTATAATTAGCAGCCCATAATGATTTGATGGTCTTCAGCTTCAGTGCTCTGCACCGTTGTGCTACTGCACATATCCTTCAGGTACCGCTGTCGGAAAAAAACTTGAAAAACTTGGCAAAAAACATTTAATCCCTCAAATGCCAAAAACCATAACAGTGAGGTTAGCCATGTGCACACCACGTATAGGGAAAAGTGAATGCATTAGAAATATCAGCCCCCAAATTGTGTACCGAAACCAAAATCCTGGCTGTGGAGGTGCACACCTTCTCCCACCACGCTCCTCTCCACCGTTTCCTACGCTGCCCTCCACGGGAGACGGCCCTGCTCCCCATCGGAGGGAGAGGTGCCCGGCCCCAGAGAGGGCGGTCATTCTTACAACGTAAAGGTCAGAATTAAAGTAAGACATCCATGCTGTAGCCTAGGAAGAGGGCACTGCTGTGTCCTCCTTCTCAAGAGAAACCTTCCACTGCGGTGCTTTCCCCATCATGGGGGAGAGGGGGAAGGGGACAGCAGGAGGAGGGCAGGGGACAAGCAGAGACGTATCTCCCAGTAAAGCCACACTCGTGACGTCAACCCCAGTGCCAGAAAACGTACACAAATGCTTGTCTTCATAGATCCTGATTAGCTGCAGTTAAGCCAGCCTGTTTTTTCGCGATCCCTGAGCGTCCCGTGGGTCTGCCTGCAGATTTCTGATAGGAAAAGGATGAATCAAATGTGGTCTTATGGGAAGGCCACCTTTGCAGGTGTGTACATTTAGAGCAATTTCTATCCAGTTATGAACAAATCCACAGCCATTTGCAAAACGATTTTGACATTTAACGACTCCATGGCTTCCCTAAAGAAGAGAGTGAATTCCTGGCACAGAGATCCCAGATAAAGCTTTCCACCTTACTTGGCCACAGCCTCTTGTCACCTACACTGGGATAGCTGGGCTACCCACTGCCAGCAGAGAACACAGGTCATTATACTGAAATTGCAAACAAAAAATCTTTGCTAGACATAACTGTTTAGCAAAAGCACAAACACCCATTTGGCATTGAAATGGAATTTCTTTATTTCAGAAACATCTCAGTTAACTGACTTCTTTATGTACTCAGTACAGAGAAGGAATTGAATCTCTTTGGAGTGGTTTAGCTTCGTGTCACAGTACATTTCCTGTATCTACAGTACAAAGCACCTGTCATTTATTTTCAGTCATTTTACATTTTGCACTTGCATAAATAAAATCCCTGCTTCAGCATATAAGGCCTTCCCAGCACCCTGGGCACCAAAGCCCTCAACATTTTGGGGTGCCTATTTCTCCCAGCAAGTTTCACACTCCCAGATAAGGAGACAAAAATGTAGATTTTTTCCACTTAGGAGACTTTGCTGTCTGTGTTGTGTTAACAGGCTGCATAAGGCACAGCTGCACACAGCCTCTGCTCACCTCTGTAAGGTGGAGGTAAAATAATGATGATGAGATATTGCTTACAATCATCTACCCTATTACAATTCAGCCAACACAAAGCATCAAAAAAATAATAAGAGCTCCTCAAAATGCATACAACATCTAATCTCATTGTACCATCACTTTTGAAAAAATATTTCCCACCAACATCAATAGTGCATTCTGATTAATAGACGCAAAACCCAGCGTTACCATCTCAGCACATAGCCCTTCTTTTAGCAACGCAAAACTCGACTCCCTGAACCTCAAGACTTTCACAGAGCGCCAGTAATATTCTGTGCGCTCTGAAGTGCGCGGCAAAACCAAAGGGAATTCAGCTGTTTCAGGAGCTACTTAGCATATAATAGATACTGGCCAGCAATGCAAAGGAGATTCAAATCTTTGCCTCCATAAATAGCCCCTTGAAAGCATTAGTGATTGCGAAAAGAGACAGTTCATTAGTTTTTTTAATCACATTGTCTTCAGGCAAGACTTTCAGATTTCAAAAACTAACAAAAAGCATCAAATGCATCTTTAAAATGTAAATATCTAAGCAGAAGTTACTGAGAAATCAAACTGCTGCTCCACTTAGCTAATGGCCAGGCACTACTGCTATTCCGTATCTCTTACTAAATCTCTGGCATAATTAGAAAAGCACAGAAATACACAATACCACGAAGAAAACAAATACCTTGATCCCAAATCTGATAATACAACGCCGCAGAGTCCTCACTGTACATGCTGGTTTGCTCTTTACGTAAAATTAGTTTCACTATCACAAAGCGTTTAGTTACAGTTATACTTCTGCAATTAATCACAGCTATTGCTATATCTGTAACTGCTATCTATTGCAACATACAGAGAAGCAAAAACTAGACAGACAGACATATAGATTTATTCAACTGACACAACCTGAAAAACTCATCAAAGCCATTCTTAAAAAAAACCAACAAACTATGCACCAAGATCAATTTATAAGCCAATTAGAGAATTTTATTGTCCAAAAAATTAAAAGAAAAAGAACACACCCATGAAATCTTGCCACCACCGTTAAAATAACATTCAGAAAGGTCCCGAATATCAGCATAGCATTTCTAGAAAAACACATAATTAACACCTGCATGAGAGAAACAAGAGCTGGTGCCTCTCATTCCCGCTTGCTAATATTTATGCCCCATCAACAAGAGAAACATTTAAAAGTATCCAAAAGTTTAGTGCTTTTAGGAACCCTTTTTCTCCTTCCAGTGCACACCCTCTCCCCTTATGGCAGTCCGCAAACACATCCAAGTTGTCAGAATGATACCTACAAGAAATTTCAGAAGCTCTCATAAAAGGGCTTCGCATATGCAATCCACAGCACTGAACAGTGAATTTAAAAAACCCAATTTTTTTTCCGAGTTTGAAGTTTTTAAGCCTTGCGGATGGTTGGAGTAGGAAAAAGGAAATTTACTAGGCAGTACAAAGGAAATCTTGTTGTCCTCTATTGTGGCAGTGGGGGTGTTGCCCAATTCTAACTTATCTAGGTTGATAAAGGAAACCAAAGAACACGCCACTGAAAAAAATTCCAACAAAAAAGGTACCCCTTTCTTACCTTAATAGTGCTTGCCATAATGTGATCAAGATTATTGATCGCTAATAATTGCTAATAATAATTATTGCTTCGCTCTGACCAGAAAGAAGTTTTGATGAGGTTGTTTAGAGCGGATGAGATTGTGCTAACTCTGGGAAATGAAGTCAGCCAATGGCAGGAAGAGGTTTCTATTGGTCCTGGCCACTGCAGCTCGAAGAAACAGGATATTTGGGAGTGAAGAGATAAGAGTCCTAAAACAATGTTGTTTTTCTTGATGATATATGACTAAATTTTTTTAATTATTTTTTTTTTACAAAAAAGTCAATTGCCTGTGACTGCCTGGGCAGGTGTGATCTGATGTGCAGTAAGTGTGACATGCCACTACGAGGCAGGATGCAGATGTCAGATGAAATGGGCCAAATTCAGCACTAGTTTCATGCAGTTTATTCACTGGGGAATTGCTGATTCAGGGCCAAAGCCAGACTTGGTATAAGCGGGTGTAACTGCAAATATGTTAATGAAGTCTAGCCCCGCTTACACCACATCTATATTTGTCCATTAACCTCATTCCTGAATTCTTGAGCTATTGACACTTTCTAGCCTATCTGATTTAGTGCATTTTTTTTTTTCATAGAGAAGCAGCAAGTAGACTGCAGACAATAATTTCTTTTTGATGCTTCTTTGTTACCAAGGAAAGGAAGTCACAGAAAGACATAAATTTGAAAAGAAAGTCCCTGATTGCCATAAGCAGTCTTCAATTTTCCACTCTCTTCCTTCACTTCACAGCTCTCCCCATGCATGAAAATGAGATGGTTTCACTGGTGATTCCCTTTCCAGTTGGAGCATGATAGTCATTTTTTACTCAGTGTTATATTTTTATTTGTCCTTTTGCCGCAGGGCACCCCAAAACTATCAGCTCTGCAAACAAAATACTGTCCCTGTCCCAGACCCGTGCTTAGGAATGCTGAACTAAAAAAATAAGAAAGGTGAAGTGTTCAGACAGTACCAGCCAATGTAGAAGTTCCCATGTAAAGAATCACATGGGATCCATTGCTGGCACAACCCTCTTGCTCTTATGATTCTCGCAACATTTTGTGTTTTGTGAAAGACAGGTCCTGGCGTCAGTAGATTCTAAGCTTTCAGCTAGAAGAGAAAAGCTTGAAAATGGGACCTTCAAAAATTGAAGGAAAAAATGAAAGAAGTCAGAATGTATTAATTGTTTGATAATCTTGTAATTTTTAAAAGCTGGTCCTACTATAACCAGTTTACAATTTCTCAATGCTTCCTATAACAATATAAAACGACAGACATGTTGCTTGAAAGCACTGCAGCACTGGGTAAATAATTCCCACTGTAATAAGGTCCTGCCCTCTGACCAGGGACATGGTCAGATAAAAATCTTTTTTTATCATGGTATGATAAAAAAATCCCAAGAAATAGTGATGGCTTGTCATAGCTTTATTATTGGAGGCAGATGACCTCACCCTCTCCTAAAGCCTTCTCCTCCTGCTCCTTAGGAAAAGAAAAGGCAATCGGAGCGTTGCCCTCTAACTGGTGATGACCGCTGTCATTTGGTATGCATTTTTTCCAAATGATACCCAGTGATAGCAGTAAGCCCCAATTCACTATTCCCCTCCTATCCTGACCTGAAGAAGGCGACATGTGGCCATGCACTTCTCCAGAGACACACCCAGAGGACATGAATCACTGCCTGCTTGGACCTTGGGCATTCGTCCTGCAGATGCTGCTCCATCTCACGCAAGGCTGGGCAGAGGAAAGGCTCGTCCACCTGCCCCTGATAGCGAGAATGGCTCTGCCACTCGCTAGGTCCTGGGAAAATCCTCATTACCAGGTGCTCCACGGGGACCACAGAGCTGGAAATCGCTGAGCACAACGGAGTGACACAGGACCAGTGCAATCAGGATCTGGCAGAGCTGCTCCCAGGGAGTCCCTGTTGCAAGCTTAGCCGTGTGCCTCCCAGTTGGGCCTGTATCCCAACTCATCTCCAGATGCCTCACAAGCCTCAGGGTCTCCTTAGCCAGCCCAAGGGGCTGAGCAATCCTCTAGCTGAGTCCTGATCCCGATGAAAAGACTGGGAAGGGGAGAGCAGACACCCTGCTTTTCCTCCCTGCTCTGGACCCTGAAGTGTCACAGGACCAATTCCCTGTACAAGTTTGGCTTGATTTTATAGTTCACTTTAAGGAGCTCTGGCTTCTTCCACTGCAGAGATGACTTGTGGTCACTTCAGAGCAAACCCAAGTCAGGACTGCTGTGCAATATTTTATATACTCTATTAGGAGCTTCATATAGAAATCAAGTTTTGCACTGCTGAATGTCTTCTTGCAGTCCACATCCACTGAATTACTGTGCTTCTACAGAGTAGGTAACTTCTGGTAACTTTCCTATTTTCATTATGAACAGTATGAAAAGAACGCAATTTACAGTAATTGTATTTCATGGGGATGTTGATTTCCTCCCTTTTCATCTCTAAACAATGAGCAAGACAGCCAAAAGATTAGAACCTTTTTCTTGAGATTTCAAAGCATTGTATAATGTTTCAGTTGGGTGACTTCCACTCCAGTTAAGCCCATGACATTCTGGATTTTTTTTTCTCAAATATATTGAGAGGCTTGAAGTATCAGTTCCAGCTCTCCAATGGATGGGATCTGACAAATTCATTCACAAGCAGGTTTTAGTCAGGATTCTTCTCCAGTCTACCTCTTTATAGATAAACCTCCTCTTGATTTATGTAGGGCTTTTGGAAGCATAAGGCAGGCAATATCGGACTCTGCCAAGCTCTATTATTTTTATATAAGTTTTACAGAGCCCACAGCCTGGTAAGGATTTTGCCATTTTAAACTGGCACATATTCTGTGCCAAAGAATTCAATGAAGTTTATTTGACTTTCAAGCTAATGCCCACAGGCAGATTTCTGAGTGCTTACGCTTATGTCAATCCAATTGCAAGACAGAGCCTTGGTATTGTAAGGAAAGGAAAATATTGGGTTATCAAATCACCATCATCCAGTTGCAAAAGAAAAGTAGTACAAACACTTCTACTATTTTTCTCTTTTCTGCATTTTGTTAAGGTTAAATAGAAAGAAAATATGTCTTTGTTATGTTAGGCAACTATTTGCTATTCTCTGAAATAATGCTGTGTGAGTTTGGAAAAATGCAGCTTGGTCAACAAACAGAATGAAAACACAAAAAAGTATTAAAAATCCACACAAGTCACCTAATACTCCCTTCCCCCCTTAATTTCTATCTCAAGCTTTTCACTCAATTTTCTGGAATTTTCTTTGACATTCAAGCCTGCATGTAGACACCACAGAACAACAAAACACTACTGCATGTGCTTAATATTACACACACGCTTAAGTTAAGATCAGAACAGGCGTTTTTGCACATGCTTTAGAATTACAGCTGTGCTTAAGGTCTTTCCTGAATACAGACAGACTTAAATATTGCATTAAGTGCCTTCAACTTTAGGACTAAAGAGCTCCCTCTTTTGAGAAGACCTTTCTCAGCTGGAGACGAAGGATCAGATCCGTGCTGATCTAAGCCTGCTTAAACAAACAGGGTCCTGTGTGGACCTAAAGATTTAGTTTGACCATGAAAAAGGAGTGATTAGAGTAAATCCTAAACATAGAAGATTGATTTCCAAAGAAAAAAGTTATTTTGCTTGTTGCATCCTTTCTAGGCAGTACTAGAAACGTTCAACATGCACGTACTCATCTAAACACACGTAAAGTACTTTCAGAGGCACCACTTCTCATGTTATTTGAAACACCACTACTAACTCTGAAAAACAATCCTTCCTCAGATTTTTTCATATCATATCCGCTAGTGTCTTAGGATGTAGGAAATATATTGCAATATTCCCTATGTAAAGAGATCTGCAATCCATCTTGCTGCTTGGGAGGCAAACAAAGAACGCTGGTTTCAGCCTGGGGTGACCAAGGGACTAGAGGCGCGCTCTGCTATCCTCACTACTGCTGCTATGCCTTCTACTTTCACAACGCTGGTTCAGCAGTCTGCCCAGATAGCTTCTTTCCTTCTTACTTTCAAAATGTTGTTAGTACTGCTAATAGCATGGCCCTCATCCCTTTAACTGTACAGATTTCTTTACATTACAAATAACTCTGGGTAAATAATTGGGCAAGCTGGCAACACATTCCCCTTGTGTGTTAAGCTTAGCATGCATGCATGTAGTGTCTGCAGATGTGGGTATTAAAAGAAAAAATGAGAAGAGAGAAAAGAAAAAAGGAACTCTGTTCCTCTTACCAACATTACAGGTAAAAAGGAGGCTTTCCTCTAGGTAGAACCAGGCTACAAATCAAAAAACTTGAGTACAATAAAACACTTTGCATTGCAGTTTTTGGAAGCAGATGTTAAGAAATTCAGGCAATGAATTCGTGGCACATGAAGAGACACCTTAAAAGGTCTTAATCCTCTCAAAAAGACGTAGTATTTTGCTTAAATGGAGATGCAAACTTCAGTTTGGCCATACTCATTTTGGTGTGTGAGGCCCAAATACACTCTTACCAAGTTTTCAGCAAGCCCTTCAGCAGGACTTCCTCCCTTTAAGTCAGAGCTTTCAACTGGCTCTGAAGAAAAAGTCAGTAAATCTCACAGAAGGGGAAACCCTCCCCTCACCACAAAGCAAGCTATCACAAATAGGCTTTTAGCAGGGCAATAGACGCGGGTGCCCAGAAGAACAGAGTTTTACAACCTGCCCCAAGGGGCTGCAGGACCATCCTGCTCCAGGATGTTGGACTCTCATTCCCCATCCCTAGGGCTGCTGGGCCTTCGGGGCTGCCCAAGGGACCTCTTACTTCCACACCTGAGTGGGTTTGATGCAGCACCAGGTCTGAGGGCACAGGACAAACTCCATCCTGGGAAAAATGGGGTCCAGTTCTGTAGTGGGCTCATGCCCATTGACCCATGGCTGGAAGTATGGAAGCCAACTCTGGGAAGAAGGTGCGACTCCGAATGAAGTGGGGCATTTGCTTTAGCCAAACTCCAATTAGTACACCAAAGCAAGCAGTCCATGTAAAGCCACATAATTAATACTAATTATCACCACCTGGCCACTGGGGCAACACAGCACGCATCCCATGAAAAGCACCCTTTCCTCCAGCATTGTTTCCAAGCTTTTGCACTTCTCGTTTCCCTTATTACCAGGTCTGGCACCACAGTGGAGCCAGGAGGAACATGTCCTCATCCCTTCGACGTTCCCCCAGTTGGTGCTGAGTGCCCGGAGAGCCCCTGGGAGCCGCGGGCAGCTCGGCAGCGGCAGTCACTAGAGGGTGCTCCCTGCCCCTCTAAAGGAGAGCGGCTGGCTCGCCGGGCTGCATCGTTTCCTCCGACAAGACGCAATGAGCAGCTCCTTCCAAAACCAGAAATTTTTTCTGTTAATAAAAAGAGTATACTTTAACAGAAGCTGATAAAAGAGATTTCTTCCTGCTGCGGTGGCACCCACCGTGAGTTTTACCCTGAAGACTGGTTACGATTTAATGTCTTCCCACTCTCCCGTCTTTGCTTCCTTTCAATCACCCCGTGCACTTTTTTCAGCTGCTCCAACCCATTCAAGCCAGTCAGTCCCTTCATGTCTTCCCCCCCATCCCCACCTTCCTTCCTGTCATATCAATGAATTCACTTCACTTGCTAGCAGAGCTGAAAAGTTGGGAGAGAGTCTGATTTGGGGACAATACGATTTTTTCTTAACTTTACTTCATGGAACAACAGCAATCAGGAATGGATTCTCTCCCAGTGGATAAAGTTTTACAGAAATGAAACGTTGGAAGTTTTCTAAATGAAAGTCAACGTACTTCATTACCAACTCAGAATTCCTAACTATGACTCAGGCTACTTAGGCTTCTATCAGCCAAAATATTTTTGGTGACTACACCACTGTTTGCCCACCTTTTCTGTTCTGATCATCTTTGGAGACCAGCTATACTCTCTACGTTAAAAAAAATACCACAAAAATGGGAAATTTAATGACAGCTCTGTTTATATGAGTTACATTGACACAGCCACAATTATATTAACACTGGAGTTATTTGCAATAGTCAACATATGTACTTCCTAACAGGGAAGTGCTGACACACTCATTTGCAGACAGGGAATTCTATCTGCTGAAGTGGGATTCACTTCATCAGGCTGCAATGATTTTAAATGTAGATGTCCAGACTAAGCTCCGAGACTTTTTCTGCAGTCCCCACTACAACTATCTTCATCATGTCATTTGGTCTCACCTACAACAGCTGCTTAAAAGAGGTGAGATGAATCACACCTTTAAAGAACTTCTCTCACACTCTCCATTACCTACAAAGCAAACCTGTACAATAACTTGAGATACCCAGCTTTTGGATAACTCTTCTTACGTGAGATGAATCTCACCCAACTTTCCTTTCATTCTTTCTTAATTTTCCCATCTCCAACATGGTAATAGTTGTAGAGTCAGATTCCAAAGGAGTGTTATTTGTATTAATAATTAAAGTCTGCTAAAACCTTTGGCTGAAAGTTGCCACTGATATGAAAGCTTTTTTTTTTTTGGTGTTTGATGATAATTTAAAGTTGGTTAAGTGACCATGATACCACAGGACGCACAAAACCCAAAACAAAACACTTCAAAAAAGCAAATTCTTTGCAAGGAAAAAAGAAATACCTGTGAGGGCAAAGGCCAACATTTTTCATCACCTTCTTCCAAATGTTTTACATAATTTTAACTGAACTACACAATAGTTTGAACTGGTTATTACAGACCACTGTCCTTTAAGGTCTCACCATCCCTAGATTGATGGGCATTGCATACAGCAAGTATGTCTGGCATATTGGGTTTCTGCACCGTATTAGTGAGGCTGTTTCAAGATTTTCATCAAGAATGGAACCTATTAAAGTGTCTCTCACACTCTTCTGGCTTTTATAGCATGCTTTGGAGGACTGTGTGCTCTCTTTTCCCCTCCACAACCAGGAAGTCTATAGAAAATGCTTTCAACTGTTTTATTTGACCTTTCACCTCGGGCTTTTGCCTAATCTGCAAATTTGAATAGGAGGTATAGCTGTGCTTTTTTTTCCCCTCTCTCTAAGTAACTAGCTGAATTCCTTAAAGGACCAGACAAGCATCTAAAATTGGGATTCTTTTGGTATTGTACTTTTTTGGTAGTGGCTGTGAACAAGAAACAGATGTGAAATATCTGTGTTTGAAACTTAGTGACCCAGAAAGACCAGCGCTAATCCTGATCATTCTTAATAACTGAAATCTGCCAGCCTTTGACCACCTTGAGATACAAGCACACACCCAGGAATATCCCCAACCCAGCAGACAAACAGATAGACAGAAATAGAAACCTTCAGGACTTTTATACATCTTTATGCTAATTATGAACTCAGATGTAGTTCAAGATTTTAACAACAGCAAAAAAAATTAATTCCCCATTGATCTTTTTCCCCTATATTGATCAGCCTCCTTCCATTTAGACAGCTGTTTTCCACCAAAGGTGAATTTGTCAGCATTGGGGAAGAGAGAAAACGTAAAAGAAACAATAGACATATAAAGAAAACTTTGGTCTATTTAGTTTGTCTCAATCTGTGCCACATATCTCACAGTATCTTATGTTAAAACTGAAATAATTACCCTGTCTGCAGTAGGAACCCCTTGCCTGATGCCACCCTCACCAGTGGGTGACAGGGCACAGTTAGAAGAGCAATGGGGTGGGGGTTGATGGAGCAATGCACTAATTAAACTCCTCCATAAACATTCTTCTTTTGTCAAAATTATGAAGGAGAAATTCACGTTGCAGGCCATTCCCATCACCATTTCCAAACACTAATTGCATGCTGCATACATATACAGTAAAAGCAAACTACTTCCACTGCACTGGTAACTTGCTTTGCTTTTATTTTTTATTTTTTTTCTGTCCAGGACAGAAGGATACATTTAGCTGGCCCTTTTAAATACTAAAAACATGAAAACAATAATCATTGAACAATTATTTTGCAGTAAGATTCAAAAAATAAATAGAAATTAAGCACTTGGAAAATGTGATAGTACATCTTCTAGGAATACTCCCAAGTGTAGGCTGTGTGGTCCAAAAAGGGTAAGATTCACACATTTCTGTATCTGTCTGATATTTCTGGCTCTCTTTAAGACCCAGTAATACCATATGCCTTGTGAGAAAAAAATAATTAAAGAAATCACTGTTAACTAACACTAGTCTATCTTGAATCTCAGCTATAAAATTAAACTAAAAATATTTATCCTCTTTTTGAAGAGCACAGCAAACATGTTAAGAGGAAATAATAACCAAAAATTCCTGTAGAGACTGCAGCTTTCTGTGGCTTTCTGAAGAACAGAGAGGAGGACAGGTCTCAAATCATGGCATGACAGTGTGCTACAAATAGCTCACTCATTTCTCTAGCAATGGAACCCCTCATTCCTTTCTTCTGCTAGATCCCATGTCTAGGAGCTTTGCCCCATATCTGCAGTGGTTGTCATGCAGGATCATGATCATCTGGGTAGGAGAAAGGACTTTTGTTTGGAAAGCGGGTGATCCCAGAAACTGCCTGTTGGCAACTCTCTAACTTTGGCATTATTTGAGCAGTTTATAAAATAATTTTTTACTACCAGAATGAAACATGCCTGTGAACTCTTCTAAAGAGTAACAGCATACCTTGGATATGTAAAGCTTGATGACAAATACCAAGTATTTCCAACACCCAAGAAATGCCACATTGATAAAGTCCTACCTGATGTGATTTCTAAAGCTCAGTGCATTTAGAGAAAGACATTTCCAGTAACACACAAGAAAATCATGTTACTATCTTAAAAGTACTAGAGTGAAATCAAAGGACTTGGCAACAGTAAACCAAAATATTTTCTCTTGGGGACGAAATACACCCACAAGAAAGAGAGCAAAGGAGTTCTCAATTACTTTAATAGTTAAAAATTGGGCATAAAATGCTTATCACTTAAAAAAAACCACACTGAATATCGTTAATTGCCAAGATAACTAACTCAGAGTTTTTACACACCTGGGATTTGTCATTATCACAGTCTTTTTACCCATATTTAAAGCACTTTGTAGGTTACACAGTGTTTTAAGAAAAATAAAAACAATGTCCTGCTTCAATCAACCTGGACAGTAAAACTCCTCTTGCCTCAATGAGATTAAGGTTTCAACCCACTTAGAATTAAATAAAATTATACATTATCACAGTTTCCTGCAAAGTGGAATTTCTGAGTTTCAAAAGGCCCTACGTAGGTCATGTTACAAGACACAAAGAGTACTGTCCAATAACAAAAAAATGAGCAGAAATGGAAACTTGGAGGGAACCAATAATTGATAGGATTTAATACATGATTTAAGGCCCGGGAAAGAATCCCTTAAGCCGCCTTCTACTATGAAAGGCTTGCCAGACATGTGTGAAAAGCTTGCTAAAACATGTGTGTTGAATTACCTTGGTGGCCTGTGACTTTCCCAACAACCATTCCCAATTAGCTGGGATCCAGTAAAACAGAAATGAAGTTTTGTATGCAGCATTATTCTCGTAGAATGGGGCACTTATTCTAAAAGGATCTGTGTTTTGGGCCCAGCCCAAAGATGCCAAACTTTTCCAGTTCATGGCACCGAACTCCATAGAATCATAGAATAGTCTAGGTTGAAAGGGACCTTTATCGGTCATCTAGTCTAATCTCCTCTGCAATGAACAGGAACGTCTTGAACGAGATCAGGTTGCTCAGAGCCCCATCGAACCTGACCATGAATTATGGGGTGTCTACTTCTTCATCGCTATCTTCTCAAAAGACTGCGCCAACTGAAAGCAAAACGTTTAAATTAGCCCTCCTTCTGTTGGGCTTGATCTGACTTGGAGTCACTTGATCTTACTCACTCTAGAAGTAGCCCAGTATTTCCCACAACGTACTGTGACTGGTCTACAGAAGTCTCTTAAAATAATTCCATATGAAACGCTACTGCATTTCTCAAAAAGGAGCTGTGACATTAAGGCAGTTTGGTTTCCTTTGCATCTTTGCCCCCTAATCCTTCCTCCCCACTGCCAAGGCCTCCTCCTCTCCCTCCTGTCACCCACAGAGGCTGCGCAAGAGTCAGGATGCTGTCTAGGTCCGTGCAGGTGCCCATGTGCTAGGAAGCGGCGGCCAAATGCAATGCAAAACGCGTCCAGTGGGGCAGAAAATGCTCCTCCCACCTTTTCCTTGGTGGGTACACAACTTCTTTGCCCCACCTCCCCTCTGAGCTACACAACCTCCTGGAAAGCCTTGAGCTCTAAGCCCTTCCACTGAACGCACGGAGAGTTGTTTCCTTATGAAATCTGCACAGCATCTGCCTGAGGTAAGACTGTCCCAGATCATCCCTCCAGTCAAATCTGTCTCTACACTGGTAATCGCTGTGTTGATGGAGGGGCGATCCTCTTTTCACCCATAAAGTTGTAACCATTATCCATACATGACTCTTACTTAACAACCAAGAGAACCAAGGTGAAAACTGTTTGGCTTGTAAATGGCAAATTTGTTATGAGGAGAGGGGCAAACACATGCTATTAGTGTCAGTGTCACTTTCTTTAACGATCTGGCACTAGAAAGGTAAAAGGGATCGGAAACTGAAAAGGGAAAGTAGGAAATTCTCCTTAAACTTCAAAGTAATCGTGATTCCTGTTTTCTCTAAGTGTTAACATTTCATAGCTTTTTAGTTCTTAGGTTCAACAAAGGACACTACTAGTACCTGCGTTGTTGTCACTTAGCAACTGTAACTGTTGGATTTCCTTTTAATGATCTCATTTTGGTTTTGAAAATAACACCACAGATGTGAACTTCAGTCCTGCAAAGACTTATATACGGGTTTATCTTTACATAACTGAAGACTACCTTTTCACTGACTTCAGTGAAGACTACATAAAATGTAAGAACCCAATTTATGGATGTGGTTTTGCAGGCTTAGGACCTAATTTTTTAATTTTTACTTTGTCTGCAAAGCTTCATTCTAGCTGTAACAGAGCCTCTATTTATGCCTTCACATACCATAGGCACAAATGCTTGAAGCCACTTCTTTTAATTGTCAATGTAGACCAGAAAACCGTGATATTTACCAGTGTAATCAGATATTCAGAGTTTTAGGAGACCTAAACAGCAGGTGAAAAAAATACAGACAATTTTCAGAAAACCTGGACTTTCCTGTCTGATGTGGAAAATAGTCTTTAACAGACCTTTTTTAAACATGATATTGATAATGGGCTTACCAAAAAATGTATTAAAATGCCATTTGAAAAACAGTCCTGTATAGATGGATTTACCTTCCTACCCTGAGCTGCTGACACTACTATTACTGCCAGTGCTTCATTAAGTAGTTACTCAGCTTATCAACCTTCTTCACCAACTAGCCACAGGTATTTAAGACAGCCAGGTGGTTTAAGACCCTAGCACTCAAGCACAGGGCTTGTTGCCCTTCAAGACTAAGCTGCAGTTCCAGTTTTGCAAAGATCTCTTACCATATGCAATGTTTCCATCACAGTTCAATGAAACTGTACATATTTATGGGCAGTCCAGTTATTTGCCAAAGAATGTAGTTTGGGCATAGCTGAAGCCGTTTGCTAGTTCAGGAAAAACTTGTTGAGTAGTTTTGGCCTGAACAAAAACAACAGCAGGCTTTGAAAACACTGGACATTCCCTGGAACAGCGATTTTAAGTGATTTCAACACTTTGTTTTCAGGGCACTTGTCATGAAAGCAAAGGAAGGAAAGATCACAGTTCTCAACGCTTTCAAGGAGGGAAAGCTCCCCCTCCTTCCTCCATGGTAGCCCAGCACGTGCCCAGGCAAAGCACTTGGATCATCTCCATCCCTTGCCAGCAGGACTTGCCACCTGCCAAGACAGCAGCTTCATCATTCAGTCACTCACTCCCCAGCTCAGCCTTTCACTGTTCTTTAATTGTTCTGTGCAAAGTGGGACAGAAGGAATTACAAGCAACTGAACCCCGATATAACACTTGGTCAGATGCTTTCCTGGATCAGGACCTTCAGTCATAAAATCCTCCTGGGTGCTCCATTATGGCAGCTCTAGATCTGGGGGCTGGGGAAGCTTTGTTTGCCATTGGAGTACAAATAACACACAAGAATAATGTTATAAAAGAACGCATTTATCTCAAAGTTATGTTTGTGTAGGCTTTGTTCAAGCCAAGCATATGCAGAACCAAAGCTGTGTATCTGCCAATAGTGCAAGTATGATCCAAGCAAGTCCATTGAGATATTGCCAGCCACACAGCTCTCTCCATGAGGAAAGAATTTGAAATGTATTATTTGACACAGAACCATATAATTGCAGTGTCAAAAATTATAGTAAATGGTTCTAATCAACTGCCAAGAAGTGGGATATTTTTCTGGCTTGAGCTTCTAATAGAAAAATAAAAAATGCAAAAGTTACAGCAAGTCTGACGTTACTAAGCTGTCATTCTAGAAATTGTCTTTTGAAACAAAATTGAGGTGGATAACAAATAAAATGATACGTGTTAGTTCCAGTAAGGTTGGAAAACAAGTAAATTGCTTTTGCAAGCTTCCTACACTAAAAAACAGAACTTTGTGCACTATGAATAGCCAGATTCATACATGGTAATTTATGTTATGAATTTTAAAAGAAAGTACAAAAGAAGTCAAAACAGTTGAGTCTTCAACTACAATGATGATTTTGGTGTGTTCAGCTCTTAACAAAATATTCAGGTGCTATAGGTGAAGTTTCATTTGAAGGATTTTCTTCCTCAAGCAATTTTCTTATTGTGGGGTTCTTCTCCCTATATTTTTTTCAAATTTTAAGCTACCCTGCCATTTTCAAGATGGGACACCTACAGATTAAAATAAATCTCATGCATCAAAGTTCCTTATGGAAATTATATATATAAATTCATGCCCTAATTGCCATGCTATTTTGGGCTTCAATCTCATTCATTATATGGTGATTCCCTGGCCAGGACATGGAAAGAACACCCTTCCCCAAATATTTAGCATGTACTAAAGAAATGCAAAGGATACTGTAGGGTGACAAACATTCTTATGAAGTAGATAAATTAGGCTAAGTAAAACAGATCCTTAGGGAGTAGGACTTTACTGGAAGAATGGTTTTTGAGAGCTGTGAACATACTGTAATGGGGATATTGTTCCCACATTTTGGGGAGAAGTGAATAATATATTCCTTATAAAATACAATTCTGAGCCATCTGAAATATTTGCACATTTGAGTTAAATTCCATGAGTGGCTTTGGATTACTAAAAAAAAAAAAAAAAAAGATAAAATTAGGAAATGCCAAAACACACTACAACAACATTTCTAAAATGAAATGTTTCTCTATACTCAAGAGAGATGCGCCCTATTCACAACAATGTGCCACAAGCAGGAGTAATGGTGTGTACCTCCCATATTACTGTGTATTGACACTGCATTTCTTCCCTTTTCAGAAAAGTCTTCAGTGTGTTGCCTGTCCAACAAAGAAGAGTCACAGGAGCGTATGCGCTCCTTGCACTTATTGCCCACTCTTTGCTTTGTAGTAGTCGTGTTTTATCACCTTGTGCCTATTTCTTGAGTCTTGGAGGTTTTCGTCTTCATCTGACAACTTCCACTTTTGAAATGTTAGTACACAAGCCTACCCTGTATTCTTAAAGAGGGTTATCTGCACGGAGTTCAGAAATAAAAGTCACACCAGCTTCTTATGTGTGAGCAGCTGGGTAGATCTCTTACCTACACAACCATCAGACTATGAAACCTTCCACGCAAATGCTCTTGCGACACAAGCAGCTGACCGACGATATCAAAGAAGCAGACTGAAAGTGAAGGAAACTTGTGGTTTCTTTATGACTCTGAGATGAATTCTTTCATCAAATTAACCACTTCTGAAAGCATCCGGCATGTCTAACATACTCGAGGGACAGCCAGGATCCATTCTAAGGCAACACATTCAGGGTCTGACTCAGGAGAACATCCTTATTCAGGAAGGACATTTAATTTTAGGTTTCACTTTAAGCATATGCTTAAATACCATTAAAATTGGTGAAACTTAAGTTTATCCTCAAAGTTAAGCATGTACTTAGGCAATTTCCTGTATCCAAGGTCAGTAGGCAAATGCAGATAGAAATATAGGTTGCTACTGGTAAATGCAGAAACTAGAAGAAGAAAAAAACAAATCGAATTGGGAGTTAATAGCATGTTAGTTATTATTAAGAAAGTTTCCAGAAAACTAGGAAGAAAACCTAAATAAACGGGACCAGAAGAAGTGGTCTCCTACCCGAAGTCACAAACATCATTCTTGTATACAGCATTAAAAGAACAGCAGAACAGAGACACGTTGTGCTGCCACAAGGTGACTGGCAGGAGATATCTGATCACACCCATCAATCACTTTTTGCTTGTTACCTCTTTCACCTCTGAGCAGAGATAAAAGGGTCATCATGCCATGGGCTGAGTCCCAAGCTGTGCTGAGACTGGCATCTCTGAAACCAGGGTGTGTCTGGAGACATCAGCACCTCCTCAGGTCTGGCCACAGGAGAATCACAGCTGGGGGCCTTGATAAAAGATAGATACATCTCTGCTTTATAAAAGCCAGGCTTATAAATGAGAACATTTCACTGGAAAATACTCAAATTTGACAGGCTTGGACATTCTCCAACACTTACAGAACAGCAAATCAGGTAATCAAATGCGTTTAGGTCAGAAGAAAAACAGCTTTGCCAGACTCCAACTGGACCAAATCTGGAGACCAATGGTAGAGTAAGAAACTCAGAAAAGCATTCAAGTAAGTGGAAAAAAATCACAAAAAATTATCTGGATGCGAAAACAGTCATTGGATATGTGCTAGGTTATTTTGGCATCATAAAGAAACAAACTTATGATTTTAGGAAATCATTGTTTATCTGGTTGTGCTAAAGAAACAATCATGCTAATGTCCAGCACTACCTCTTCAGAAGAAAAGTTCCTATTTGAAACATTTTTAGCTAAGTGTGACTATACATAACTGATCAGGGCCCTGTGCTGCCCATGATCAGCTGCCATGCAGCTGACAGAACTGGTCTCGTGCGTTGCTGTTTAGTTCTAGATTCAGACTTTTCGGTCCACTAGGTTAGAGTGGACATTTATGTCTTTGTGGTGGCTGACCATAATTCTGTGTTCAATCCCATGGGCTGCAAAACCTGGTTGCAATTAATAGATCTTGGATTTTAGTCTGGGCACGGGACAAATAAATATGGACAGCAACCTGCCTCCAAGGAGAAATCTCAAGGCAAAGTAAATAACTGAAAATAAACAAAAACAGTGTGAATCTGCACTGTTATTAAGCAGTGTGAATCTATATGCCCGAGGATGCTCCCTTCACATCTTGAGGTCACATGCTGCTGTCAGGAGTGGTGCTCCACAAGAAAGGTTTCCATCCAGACGTTCCTGGGGAGACAACTGGTGCAACCTCGTAAACAAGACAGAACCACTAAACTCTCTGGTCAAAACTATTTTGCAGCAGCTCACTGAAGGAGGTTGCTGCCCCTTGATTCTGTCCCACTGGTGCATTCCTGCATTGCATGGGGATTTCAGAAAAGGTACTACAGGTTAAAGGTGGGAGAAGGGCACACTTAGCAGAAGGATGGACCACTACTTGGCATTTCAGAGCAGCAGAGTTATTATAATGCTAATAATATTAGTTAATAATTCCATTAGCAATTTTCATACCTTCTGTGGATAGAAAAGGAGACCTCTTGTAAGACAAAGAAAACTGATGTCACCTTACACCTTGAACAATTTTGTTGTCTCCTGTGAGGAGTCAGACTTGCCCACCAACTCTTTAGAAGTGAAATGCAATGTAACGTGATGTAAAAGGGATGGAAAAATGTTGTTAGAGGGTTGTTTCCTTATCTGATTTTATCAGAATTGCTTTAAATCACTTTTATGGCTCCAAAATTATGGAAAACATGTTGGGAAAAGCAGCACTGTTGTGGGAATGAAAAACGGTAGACTCTGTTTCTAAAAAGTAAATAGCAAAGACTTTTTCTCTGTTCTAAAATAGTTTTTGCATTACCACCACAGAGCCAGACTGCCAAGCCCTGATCAGGTCATCTATGGTGCATCAGACATGCACAGGTCAAAAAAAAAAAAAAGTCTTCCTTGAAGAGGTCACTGAAGATTTCTTCTGCTGTAGAAGACAAATTGGGTTGCAGAGAATCAGTATCCACTCCAGAGAGCACAAGAAGAAAACCCAAGAGACTACTTCAAGCCATAGCAGTGCTGTCTGTAGGTTGCCCCAAACCCACCTGAAAATGGGGCCACCTAGATGAGCAGGAAAGGGATCTTTTCCCTCCACCAGCTCTGCACAGCAGTTGTCATTGAGCCTGTGTGCCTTTTGGTGAAATTTCTGATGGCTTTTTAGCAAGCCTAATCTAATAATAGGCAGCCTAATATCACACAAGCTGTTGATCTCCTTGTGAGACTCAACTTTCATTAACATCAACTGCTGGGGAGGATGTTACATGTTGTTCTCAGCTTCAGTGGGTTCCCAGAGCTCTGCTTCATGGAATAATAACAAAGTGCAAAGATATGTGCTACAACAAGATGACACCAGTTTTTATCAAGAGAAATCAATACGTAAAATATTTTTTAAGAAATAATCACACTCATTTCTCTCCGTATCAGAATGAAAATGTCTCCAGTTTGCCAAGTGGGAAGAGATGCAATTAGATGAGGGAAACGAGTATTACCAGGTTTTGAAGAAGCACAACAAAGCACAAGCAAAATAAAGACCAAGTTTCGAAAGGTAAACAGCACCCAGCAGTCTCCTCTGGCAAGGAATGAAAATTGGTGGTGAGCAAGCCATTTGGAGAAGCGATCATGGAAATGACTAAAATTTATTTAAAAGGATTTGCTAATGGGAAAGCATATTTCTGTGCTGGCACAAGGATATGAACATTTGTGAAAAAGTTAGGGCAGACTTAATGGAGGGGAGCTTAGAGTAAATATTTTGAAGAAAACACTATTGGAGGAGGTAGCTTTTTGTATTACAACCTCCATTTCATTCAACCTCCAGAAAAGGTCATTGATTTAATCAAAAGCTTTTTTCCTTTGGTTAGACTTCCAAATGTACATACCATCAAGATCTGGTGCACAGAAATAATTTGAAGCAAATCTTCTAAAAAAGGTTTTGAAGATGCTTGCCAGTAGAACATTGTGCCTCACAGCTATAATATCAGAAAAAGCCATTCAATTTAAATTAATATATTTGGCCAGACAGCTATATTAAAATTCTTGTTGTTTTTTCTGTTATAATGGTAGCCTGTGGTATGACTAGCCCTCTTCAAAAATCTGCGTAGTTATTGCCTTTCTCTTGCCTAGGGTGCATCATATGTTTTTGATTTTGATGAGCTGCATTGCACTACCTCATTAAAACAAACACTTATGCAAAACAAAAGGCTGTGTATCTCAGCGCAGGGTATGTAAGCCAGCTTTGAAGACTGCAGTGTTTCAAAAGCATGTTTCAAAGGAGAACTTCCGTCGACCCAGCTCCACTTGTGTTTAACATTTGGGGATGATGTCAGACACATTCGGTACTTTCTGAGCCCCTGCAAACAAGGAGGCTTCAAAAGCGGTACTAACTGCAGCTGTAAAGCATGCAAGCGCAGTGCTGGCTTGCTGGTGGAAGGGGCAGGTAGGACTTTCTCCTCACATGCATGTCCTCTCTCAGCCAGCGAGCGCAGCGGCCGCACCCCAAGGACGGCCGGGTGGGCAGCGCCGGCGCTGCTGGACAGCTCCGCTTCTCCTGCCCGGCCACCAGCCCCAGGACAACCCTTCCCTCCTCCCAAGGGCCTCCACACGCTCTGCAGGTGTCTCCTCTTTCAGTGAGACAGCACTCCCAGAGCATCTCCTGGGGGATCAGCAGGACTGTATTCTGTATTAATCTTTTTTTTTCCCCCCCCCCCCGGTTAATTTTCAGCAACTGCTTTCAGCGGAGATTATTTTTACCTTTAGAAACGGTTGGTTCCTTCCCGCTGACGAGGAGCTCCCTTTATGTGAGCGCTTTGGATAAATAGCTTCAATGAAACATTACAGATGTCTAAAGTTAGGTGAAATGAAGCCCACAAAAAAGCTTGGATATGTGACTTTTCTGTGTATACATTTTTTGGTGGCTTGTTTAAAAAAATCTCAAGTGCCAAGGTTGATGTTTTTCATCCAGATCTCTCAAGCTGTTTACAAGACAAATTAGATCATCGCTACTACTAGCTTAACAAAGTTTATATCGGCTAGATTTTGAAAGGTCATCAAATTGTTATAGAATCTCAGTGATTATCATGGTTTTGTATAACGTATTCCTCGTGCTAATGCTTTTCCACTGTGTGTCAAAATACTTAGATTAATGCAGGCAGTGAAGCAAATATTTGCATACTTTAAAAAATGTCCACTTTGGCATTTTTGACACTCCACAAGCTCATTTTTAATCACTTATTTTTGAGATTCAATAATCACGGCTAGTAAATATTCAGTAGGATTTCATACAAACTCCCTGACAATTACAGTAACTAATGGTTATTATGTTACTATATAACACAATAAAGAAAAACATTTACCAGTCTGTGTGCTACATCATCCTTCTAAAATAACTATTGTTAATGCATATATTCTACAGTTGTAAAAATTTACATATTTTTAGTTTTCCGTGTGGCACATCTTAAAGTCACTGACATGAAGCTACAACAAGACTGTGGTGTTTTGGAAGCTAAGGACACAAGTCTCTTTACTCGTCTTTATTCATGGAAGTTTTCTGTTCTGAAGGATGACTGCAGTGAAACACAATTGAGCATTGCCAGATTTGTTCTGGCCCCGTAGCTTAGACAGTTTTGATTATTCATTCAGAAAATTCACTACAGGAAATGTAGGGAGAGGACTGGTCATACAGTTTGAGGATTTTTTTTAAAAATCAATGTAGTGAATTCACAGTTTGTGAGCAAGCCGCAGCCTGAACGCATTGATGCAATGTGTGAATTACTTCAAGGGGCATACAATGTGAAGAAAGTAATTCTATGCTCATGGACAACTATAGAAGAAAAACAGTATTTACAACTTGAATAATTTGTTAAAAAACATTCGAACATTTTGCTTATTATGAAGAACCCTACTCACCAGTTTACCTTGTCATTTCCCTCTAAATGACTCTACTATCTGCTGCTTTTAACACATTCATGTGGCCATTTTTTCAACATACTAATTAAGCTTAAAAGTGATCATTTCATTTCTTTCACAGAGCTAGCAACTTGGCTTCAAAAAATTACATAGTATTATCTAGCATTAAACTGACAAAATAAATGGCAAAAAGTGATAGCGTTCATAACCAGTAAAAGTATATACATATAGCTAATAAAAAAAACCCAAAAAACCAAACAAACATGGTGAGGGTTAAATCCTGTCTTCATTGAAGCCAGAGGAGTTTTGTCACTGTCTTCCTTACTGCCTGCACTTCATCCTAGCTATCCTTCAGTGCTAAGCATGGTTTGTATATGGAATTGGGTTTTTAAAAAAGATGTGATGCCTTGTTCCCCTTAAGTACCCATAAAG
>JAOXNO010000001.1:115360903-115379467 GCA_028565335.1 Limnodromus scolopaceus
AAAGTGATAAATTGCAGCCAAAATGCACGTGTGTGTATGTGTGTGTGTGGGGGGGGGGGGGAGGGCAGGGGGAAGATGTAGAAACAGCCTCAGTGTTAAAAGTAAACTACTTCTGGCAGTTTTGAAAATTTTGGCCTACCAGGATAATCTGAGTTTAAGCAGGGGATACATTTCTGCTTATGCTAGCTCTCTGAAAGCTCTAGGCTAGTCAGACCAACTCCCTCTGAAGACAGTGGAGACCCTCTGGAGTCATCTTCTAAGATGTTAAGTTCAGGCTGCCCAGATTAACAAAAAATTCAAGGGCCACCAATCCACGTAAACAACCTTCCCTCAGAAAATGAAGTTATTTCTATTTATGTGCCTATATATTGCTTTAAAATTTAATTTTGGGTAGAAAAAAAATGCCTCGCTACTCTGAAGAAAAACTTACACCATGAAATATGAACTTTTTCCTCATTTCCTGTTTGTAGAAACTTTACTACAAAGCCCTGATCCTGGAGTCACATCCACAATGGCTGTATCTCTGTCCAGGTAGAACAGGCCGCAAAATTTAATCTTTGAATCATAGAACGGTTTGGGTTGGAAGTGACCTTAACGATCATCTAGTTCCAACCCCCCTGCCACAGGCAGGGACACCTCCCACTAGAGCAGGTTGCTCAAAGCCCAGAGACTCAGTACTTATTGATGCTGATTATTGCTGCAAGGTGCATTGAGAGTGGTTAAATCCAGCCTTATGACTCCAAAAATCCTGTATAAGAGCATTGATCAATCTCACCAGGAGGGAAAGCGTTTCCATTGCCACTCTGCCTTGCTCTCCACCACATCCTAAACTTTCCTGGGACCCCGTGGTTTGAAAAATGTCCTGGGGAGGGTAAGATTTGTCTTTAAACACCCTCATGTTAAAGGATGGTGAGCAGTCCAGGCCTGCTGGGAGAATATTTTCCCCACCCTTAAACGACATGAGAGAGGAGGAGCTGTTTAAAGTTAGGCAACTTCTCCCAGAAGAAACATTTTTGCTTTAGACCAGCCTGAGGATGGGGTCCTCTGCCCAGAGCGGGGCAGCTGCCCCCAGCACCACTGCTGCCTTGCTGTAACAGTCCCTGCAACAGGACTCTTACGTGCTCAGCTCCACTTCTTCACATCAGCTCTTTTCACCCAAGAGGGTGGCCTTTGGAGTTAAAATCATTTGGTCAGAGGCGACTTTGTGACAGTTCCCCTGGGCTGTGGCCACTCAATGGGCTACCTGCTGCGCTAGTGCTGAGCTCCCCAGCTGGTGCGTGGAGGCAGTGCTTACGTGGGTCACAACCCGACCAGCTCCCCTGACCCTTGCCTGGGGCAGACGAAGGCTTGGCAGCCTCTCCAGGGACTTCTGGTTTTGGTCATTTTGCTGTTGCATCCCAGAAGTATGAAGATTAGCCACTGTGTAAGAAAGCAGACTGGAAATATGACAGTAAATTGTATGTGACTGTCTTTTCTTGTGAAATGTCACTATACTTAAATTAAGAATTGTGAAGTTATTTTACATTTTTTTTTATTTCCTTGATAGCTTTCCAAGGTAATTCTTCTACATTACTTCAAATTTATTCCATTCAGAGAGCAGAACTTCTCAAAGCAGAAAAGCCTAACATTTTGTATTGCTTTCCTGACAATGTGTTCAGTGATATATAGCTAAAAAATGGCAACATTCCCATACTCAGTCCCTTCTAAATGATTTATCATTTTTTGCTTCTTTAAAAAAACACAACCTAATCTAAAATATTTGTTGAAAAGTTTTTGTTTTCAAATATAAATATACAGGTTGGTTACAGTAACATTTTAATGCTTCAGAGTAATGCAGCCAACAGTCTATTTGACAGTGGAATGCTGATTTGCTACCTGAAAATGAAAATCATTAAAAATGGGTGTTGGCATAAATGAAAGTTAAGTAATTACAGACCCTTTCCTTTCTTTTAAGCACCTCTCCTTATTTAAAAAAAAAAAAAAAAGTTTCTGATGCTCATGTGAGTGAAATATTTCAGGAAACTCCCTCACAACTTTTCTCTGGAGGAGGGAGGAAGATGATGTGCAATAGGTTATATCTACATGTGTGAGGCTGATCCTTGCCTCCCACATCCAAGTCAATTTTTAGCCAAAATGATTTGCCTGTCACAGAGGAAATAATAGTCTTATGTTATAGCCACATGCAGAGCAAGACAGACAGAAAAGATGCTACCCCCTGTCAAGCCTGTCAAGATTTCTGGCTCTAGAAAGACTTTTCCTGTGCCTGCCATGCCAAAAACAGTAATATTAACCGTGCTGCTATTACAGCCAGCTCTTACAAAACTGCCTTCTCATTAAAGTCTATCTCATTCAAAACAATATAAATATTCTATATCTAAACCACATGAAAGTATGTAACAGTGGGGCTAGGCATTATCTGAACCTCACCCAGCAGAAGGGCAGCCTGGTTTGCTCATCAAGATCACCAGCAGTATCTAGTAAAGCATCTGAAATCACAAGCCCACTGCCCAGTTTCCTGGAAAAAATGCTGTCAGCCACATGCTCTCCTCCACACAACTCCACCCATAACGTCATGGCCCTCATTTTTATCGTACTTTTTAGGACATGCTCTCACAAAAGCCCATGGTGATGCCGTGGGAAGTCCTGCCTTACCAGATCCCAGGGTTCACATTAACCTGTCTTGGAGAGATTCCGGTTAAGGCATATACTTACAAGATCATGAGAATTTGCACATCTTAAAGACAGAAAGCATTATTTTGGAGTTGCTGTTTCATTTCTTCAGTGCAAGATTTTCCTCTGATGAAGAGTGCTGTGTTTGCAAAGGCGATGTGTGCCAGGCCAGATCCTATGGCTCCAACTCAAGCAAACACCCCACAGGTTTTAAGAGGGGCTTTTGACTGCATGAGAAGAGAGTTTCCTTTCAAAAACTTTCACAGGGATAATCTCTAACTATATTTGTCTTAAGTGATGGCAGAAAGCCATGACTTCTAGCTTTAGGCATCTGAGATGGCCTTGTATTGTTTACCTTGGGAATTTTACCTGGTGTTTAGTTTGTTTTTAACTTATGCATCCACCTTGCAGCTCTTTGCCCATGTTACTGGATGTATTTACCCTCATAACAGACACATGAAGTGGGAAAATACTGCCACCCGCCTTGTTGCTGGCGAGATGCTGCCTCCCCAGCACACGGCAGGAGGCTGAAGGAGAGGGAGACCTCACACCGTGCTGGGGACAGACCAGGCAACTGGTAGAGCCACCCAATCCACCTATCAACCACCAGAGGCCACCTGGGTCATTACCGCCATCTGGTGTTGGCTATAAGGATAAACTGAGGCTAGTAAATCCAGTCATCCTGAAGTGAGACGGGCGCTGGCTCTCCTGGTGCTGGGAAAGGCCTGGGGAGGTCAGCGAGCAGTCAGGGTGATGACTGGGGAGGGGCAGCACTGGTGTCCCCTCCCGCACAACACCAGTGTCCCCTTTGGACATCGTTGGGTGCCTCCTCTGACAGCCGGTTCAAGTAGGAAATCAGACAAAAAGTGGCTTTTGCATTATCAAGGCTTTGGAGAGCGAAAAGTACTCGGGTAGGGCCAGTTTTGCCACGGGCAGAAATCATGGCAACTTTGCAGACTTTGCAGATTAATTTATTCATACTGAGGCCCTGGCCTCCCGTGTCCAACATCATCAAAAATATTGACGTTTTGCAAAACGGTCCCCAGTTTTTCAGAAGTGCTGCAAGCTCCGGTTTCCACTGAGTGGCTGCCATGTTTTACCCCAGCACTGGCTCCGTTTCAGCGACGAGTGAAGTGACTCCTATAAAAATAGTTTGAAAAGCACTCAGGGATTCCTTCACGAAAAAAGCTGCAGTTATTCACCATATGGTGTAAATAGCCAGGAATGCTGTGCCTCCTTGTCAGCCAAAGCTAAGATCTGCAAGAGGCAAAGGGATCCTAGCTAGGAATGATACCACCACCATAGGTAATAGGGTTGGATGTTTGAACCCATTTCAAAAGAAACTCCGTCTGGGACAAGGAAAAAGTAAAAATTAGGATGCATTTAATTTTTAGGCAGAGCCAAGCAGACACAAAGCATTAAAGCAAAATATTTCACCAAACTAGTCCTAAAGAGACAGGATTAAATATTCTCTTAAAATTACATGTAATCCTCCAAGTGTTGGTGAAAAGAAAATTAACATACAAAAATGAGTTTGGAAACTTTTAAAAGTCACAGTCCCATAAGGCCATGAACCACTTTTGCCCTCCTACTCCCCATAGAAACCATAAAAAAAATTAATTTAGTAATTTGTAAATCCAAATTGTTAATCCCTGTACCTCTGATACCTCAAACTGGTATTAAGTACTGGTACTAAATATTGGTTTTATTTAATTAATTTATTTTAATTAATTAATTTAATTTAATACTGGTATTAAAACTGGTACTAAAAATACCCAAGATAGCAGTTTGAAACTTATTTGGTAGACCTTTTTTTCCATCTGATCCATTGTTACAAACTTGGCACATGATTCTGATTTTAGAAGTTTAAGGAGACTCTTCAGGCCTGTGAACGCACCTTTCCACTACAGAATGAAGAAGGAGCAATGTATGCAAATTCTTTAGGAGATTATCTTTATTTTACCTTAGCTGCTCAAAAGTTTGACACCTAGACTAAAAGAGTTACCTAGGATCCTTTGAAATCTATTTTAAAATGGGATCGAACACCCTCTGGATACGCCTCTATGTCCATTAGCTCTGAAGACAGGTTTAGCTTTCAGACAAGTAAAGTCAGGTGAGATGAATCTTGAACTTAGTGACATAAAGTAATGAAGAAACGGCACGTAAGTCAGAGGAGGCTTCCTATGAAAGGCCTTACCTACAGGACATCAGGAAGACAGAAGTAATGGGAGATGGTAAGGCAGGAAACACTTTCTACAAAATGGGTGGCACTGGGCAGCCAGCGGCAGCCACACCAGCTCCCTGATCCGAGGGAACTCAAAGAGCACTGGGATCTCACTGACATAAGTGAGAATTGGACTTGGCAGCCTCTGCACAAACTGATACTAATGGAAAATCTGAAAGAAGTATGTGGCAATTGCTTCATGTGGTTCCTCAAGTAACAACATATCTGGGAGCATGGGAGAGCTGAGGAAACTGTAAATAGGAATTGGGTCATCCACATTGCCATTTTAAATCCAGCTCAGCTCGGGAACAACCAGAAGTTGTCACCAGCAGACAGGTGGTTATTTAGTGGTGTCTTTAGTCGAGGTCCCAAAAAACAAGATGTGGACCACACCTCAGGTTACACCCACGCACAGCTATTAACCTTGGCAGTCTCCTCTGGAAAGGGGAAGGCTTCCTAGAGGGACAGAGACCAAACTATTCCCTCATCTTGCCTGTGGAGATTCCAGGCCATGCCTGAAGGCACTGACGTGACGGGAAGGATGTTCACTCAGCTTCCTGCTGCTCCTCATCATTCTCGTGGGCTAAAGGCATCACCGGTGGTCAGGTCCTGTGGTCCCTTCCCAGCGCCTAAACCTCATGCAAATGCAGATGTGATGCCCCAGGAGAAACTTTACAGAATAATACAGCATCTGGCAGGTGCCATGAATAACCTTGAGGCTCACTAAAAGCATTTTTGCAAGGATACCACCTGACAATGTGGCCAGCGGCCTTTTGTGTTACAGTCTCAGAAACGACACTGAGCACCAACTCTTCTGTATTTCTTTTTGATATTCCATTTCTCTATTCCTGAAACCACTAAACTTCACTCACTTCTCTTAATACAAGTTGAAAAATGAACATTTTTATATTGCAAGAGACAGCAAATGTAAGCCAGCAAAAAAATGTTTTACACAGGTATCTCAAAAAATGCACTGATAGCAAACTCTGTAACAAAAATGACAGCAGCACTAAGAATGATTCTGCAGCACCAGGAGACATTAATCCTGTATCCACCCCAGTCACCACACTCAGTCACAAGCACAGAGGCCCATCATAGCAGCTACAACAGCTGATTATGGTATTAATTACCACCATTGCCATTTGTCAGCCACTGCATCACATGGATCACTGGCTGGTCTGGACAAAATACAAGTGTATCAGAAGCAGAGGACTCTGCAGAATAACTTTAAGAAAGTTATCAAAGAGGAACAGTTGTCATAGGATGTGGCTTCATCTTTTGCTATAAATTAGAAACCGATAAGCAAAGACTAGGAGACCAGTTTTCAGCATGGAAGATTAATGCAGTATGTCTCAACAGCAGTATTCAGTATATTTAATCACAGTGATAGTTATTCAATGGCACATATTTTTTTCCCACCTACATTGCTTTTTCAGATGCATTTTCATATTGATTTGTCATAGCACAGCACTTTCTACTTGGCTTGGTGAAACATTCTGTGTTTCCTTCAGCTTGTCTTGAATAATGTAAAAAATACGTCAACATGTATATCATCTCCAATCTGAAGGAGGCCTCACTTCCTGTTTTCCAGCTCATTTCTAAATGTATTAAACAACGCCAGATTTAGGATGCAATTTGAGACACCCTGCTGCAGATCTCGGGTGCCAGGTTGAAAACCGAATGTTTACTACTATTTTCTTGTTTTCTTTTTCCTATCCATTTTAATGGGTGATTGAATACCACTTTTTCCTTTGAAAAGAAAGCTCCTTGAGCTTCTTAAAAAAATATTAACCCGTTCTTCCAAATCTGCTTGTTTGTGTGTTCTAAAAATTGTGGTACAACAAAGATTTCTAATTTTCCTTTGGAAAATACAGCCCACTTTGTCTCTCTCATATCATTGATGTAGGAGGTGTATTTACAACTTCACCATTGTTTATTATTGAGACTAGTTAGGTGTTATTTTTGCCCTACAGTAAGGCTTGGAGGTGCTTCCTAGCACCGCTCTCATGTTTGTTTTTAAAAGTAAGTACAAAGACTGTCACTCCTGAATTCTCTGCTTCCCTTGAGTCCCTACATTTCTGTTGTGAGCAGCTCAGGCACTTCATTCTTCAGGCCTTTCACAACTCCTGGATTAATACCATCAAGTCTGGGTAACTTGCTGCAATTTAATTTATCAGTTTGTTCCAGCACCTCGTCTGTTGATCCTGGCAATGGAAGCAAAATGCTTTCAGGGCGCCTCTAGAGCAGATATCTAAAGCAAGTCACACACACATCCCTAAAAAAGTCCCCACTCCAGCAGCCAGAATTACAGATTACAGCCTGGTTCATGGATACAAGCCACACCAAACCAAACAGGGGATTCAATTAACTCAGGTCTTTCTGCTGCTGAACATATGATACCGTGTCAAACCTCTTTATAATTGGCACAATCTGTAACAGAATTGTTGGGTTTTTTCCCAAATGGTAAGCATTCACGTGCTTTATTCAGCTAAGGTGGCTGCTGGTCTGTTCCTAGCTCTGTGACACAAACATATTGCAGTGGCTGCCCTGAGGACAACCTCCTACAGCTGAAAGACAAACCCAACCCACGCTGCAGACGAACACTTGGTGACATGATTACTGTCACTACGCGAGCATCATCCCAAAAATGCCTACCTCAGGTAACATGCACATTAATTCCACCACAATGCCTTGGGCTTGGTGCAGCAATTACTCGATGAACTCCCGCCGCCCCAGCAGACCAGCTGGTCATGCGTGCCACCTCCTTGCCCAAAAACGTGGCAGCAAGAGCAAACCGCAGAACTGGCAGTGTTTGAGAACCTCTCTGTTTACACTAAGACCAAGAGCAGCCCGGAGACAGATGAACTGGGGTAGGAGGGGCTGACCTACTGGCAGCCCCTTTGCCCTTCTCCCCCTGCCCCAGCGTTATTAGGGCTGCAATGGGATCCATGTGTGATTGCCGGCTGGCCCCCATGTGGGCCACGCTTCCCGCGCTCCCAGCCCTGCCGGGGCTGGGGTTTTAAAGGAATGACAGCATTATATTTATATATCTGTTGCCCGCAGAGGCTTTGCTAATTCTGGACACCTGCAAGGTCGGTGCCACAGGGCGGCCAGCCAGCACCGGGGCAAGAGGCGGCTCCGGAGAGGAAGAGGGTCGGGAGGAGGGAAGAGCAGCCCAACCCCTGGGATGTGAGCGCTGGGAGCAGGGGGAGCTGCTCTCTTCACTTGCTTTGGAGCACACCCTGAGGTTTTTCAGTACCAGACCCAAACCTCATTAAACCCAGGGTTCGTTTGAGCTGCCCACCGCTGCGTGAACAGGTCCTCGCTCCCGCTGCATGGAGCTGTGGGTCATCCCAGCGCAGGGGCAGAGCCCAAGCACAACCTGGTGACCGATCCCCAAGCTGCACAAAAAACTCTGCTTTTTGGCTGGCTTCCACCTTGACCACATTAAACCAAACAGAGCCAAACAAAGGTGGGGGAGGATCAGATCTGTGCTGAAGCAAACAAACAGAAACGCTTTCTCCAAAGCCCGCCCGACAGATTTAGTATGACTGTTTTTTTGGAGGCTACCTATCATTTTCTTTGGCATTAATATAAATCAAATAATCCCTTGATCCTGAGAAGGCACTGAGGAGATTTAGTCAAGCCTCCAGAAGGGATGTGCTCCTTAAGTTGGAAAGTTGGCAGATGATTTAATTTTGTTAGCAAATTTGACAGTGCCATAGGAATTTTCCAAAATCAAAGAGCCCTTTCATAGGCTTCTCTACCCCATACTCAATCCAGTGTCTAAGAATAACATTCGGCCCTCATTAATTAATGATATCAGTCCGAATAATGTCAGATTGCCTCAGAGACCTTGCCGGGATGGATGAATCACACCCTGCTGGCTCCAAGGTTCTCACTCTGACAAACTGCAGTGTGCGATGACGGGCTGCTTCGCCTGGAAAGCTCTCGCCCACAGAGCCTTGGCAGCTCACAGCCCAGCCCTGTCTGAGTGCGCTCAGCCCCGAGGGCAGACTGCGAGGTTAATGGGTGTTTGAGATAACACTCAGCTCCCCAAGGCCCCCCAGGGCAGGGGCAGACAGCCACGGACCCCTTCCTCCCCTCTCCCCGGGCAAGAGGGGATGCCGAAGCCCAAGAGTGCGGCTGCCAAGCAGGGTGAGCTATCGAGCTGTCAGCATCACACCAGTGTGCCTCTGCTGTGGGCAGCACCAAAGCTAGCTCGTCCTCCACTAGCTGGGTTATCTCTGCTGGGCACGAAGAGCTACACCCTGGCTGTAAGAGAAAGGAAAATATTATTTTTTCATCCTGGTTAGGTGGTGCTGCACCTCCCCATGTACTTTGTGCAACAGAAGCAAGAACAAACTTGCAGAGGTCCACAAACTTTTGAGATTCATAGCAGAGTCAAGATCAGATCCAACGGCGAAATGTCACAAAGAAATCTACATCTGTGAGTCTGGCTTTTAGTGGAACTACAAACTGAGATTTCTCACAAGACCTACTCAGCTGATACCATTCCAATGTGGGAAAAGATACACCAGCTGTCTCTATAGATTTACAATTTCACTGAAGCCACAATTATGTATGAAAACATCCAGACTGCTTCCAAAGTGCACTGTACTAATATTGATATAAAATTGCCTTGTTTCTATTTGCAACATTATCACAAATCCACTCTTGAAGTTTTCACGTATCCACATTCTGCTTTCTGCGATAGCTGAAAGCAGTGACTCCTTATCTATCAGTCATGAACATGAGGTTTAGTAACATTTGCGTATCACCATCTTTTTACGTAAATGTTGCATTCCTGAGGCCTCATGAAAAATTTATGGGCAAGAACAATAACCGCATTACTTAACACATTCAAATAAATGTTTATTCACACATGCTCTCCCTTTCCCCTTGTGATGACCATGGCTGGTCAGGCACGGACATTGTCCCCTAACGTTGCACCCCAGCTTCCCACCGGACGCCCTGATCCTGCCACGCGTGGGCAGGATCAGCACAGGGCTGAGCCAAGCTCAACGTAAACACGAGCTCAGCAGAAATACACATGTGGCGTTGGTTGTGGGATCCCGGTCACAGAGGCAAAGTGTCAGAGAGACAAAGCTGGGACTTGTCTTTTTGTGCAGTGTTTGTTTATATGCCGCACACGTTATGCCCGGTAACATGAAGCCATCAGTTTCAAGTTACAAATATACCATAAATGCCATAAGCAATTTATTTTTCTGCTCTGCCTGGGAAAGTAAATTTGGGATTTTAAAAAAAAATCTTATTTGATGCTGATGTATTCTGATTGCCACTGCAAAGATATATGTTTTTACTACGCATGAGCACCATTTTGATGTGACAGCCAAAGCTCTCAAAGGGTTTGATGCCGAGGGGTGGGGCCTTGAGAAAGGCCCGTCGGACATCGGGACCCGCTCCACAAACTACTTCCAGTTCAGTAGGACTGAACTGACAACTATTTTAATGTGCTGTTTACTCTAAGGCATCTTGGTTCTAAATGCAACTGATGTTTGTGTTTGAAAGAGGCATTGCCAAATAAGCCTGTAAAAAGCATTAAATCTAGAATTTTTTATTTTGCTAAAACAGTCTGAAAAATTACACAAGTGATTGCATTTGAAAAATCTGGTACCGTTAATTTCACCACTGAAATATGATTTCTTTTAAAAGCCTTTTCCTTCGTGGTCCCTGCCATAGGATCCACCCCAACATCTGGATAACAGAATCCAGGCTGACAGACTAATGCACATGTGGAGGAGTGTGTCTGCTACTCTGCTGCTTCTCAGGACAGACACATTGTCTCCCTCTCCTTCTCCCTGTCCCCTCCTTTTCTTTTCCTTTTTTTTTTTCTTCCTTTAATAAGAGTGCACATGTCTTCCAGCTCTCTGCTGCGAATGTGACCAGTATGCGATATTGCCTCGCATCGACACAGAACGTCTGGCTTAGGTGATACCAAGTGGTTACTGCCCTGGCTTTGAATGCTTGCTAGGTTATTAACCGGCACATCTGGCTCTCTCCCTAGGAGGGTGAGTTCTGCAGTGCCCCAGGAATTTCTTTCATACACCACTTTTATTAGCTTTTCAAAAGAATACGGATTACCACTGGAAAGGAAGACTCAGGTAATTTGCAAACATATTGGTCCCCAACCTGTTTACCATGTTTAAAAAGCAACAATAACCAAAACTCATTATTTGATTTTCAAAATTATTCCTTCTTCATTTTAGCACAGTCCTATTGTTCTTGTATTTGAAAGGTTTGCTTTACTGAAAAAATGGCTGATGATTTGGATAGAAAGAATTAAAAAAACATTTTGGAAAGCCATAAAGATACCTTAGTTTAGAAACAGAGCTCCCAAAACATTGATTTCTAATCCTACTTTTCCTGCAGACCTCACTCCATCATCACAGGAGGGAAGAGAAAAGTGTTTCAAGCTTGCTTAATCAAAAGAAAGAAGCGCGTGTGTAGCTCCAGAGAGCATATTTATCTCCTTTGCCCACACATGGAAGTTACACAGGACGCGAAGTTAGAATGCAAGAGCTGTATTACTATAATTTCCCATCTGGACATCCCTACTTCAGTAATGGCAGAGAGGCCTTTTCTGGTTTTGTTTATGTCACTTCCGAAGCAGTTTAAGACAATTGGGAAAATGACTTTTGTTTTCTTACTGAAAAAAGATCCACATGGGGAAGTTACAGAGGTAGCTCTCGGGGGCTTTCCTTCTACCTGCCTAGCAAAGTTCAGCACTCCTGGCAGAGCTCTCCTGAAGCCAACCTGGCAAAAGGCTGCCTGCCCACCTAGCCACCTGCCTACCTGCCCAGCTCACTACCGACCCACCTGGAAGTCCACCTTCCCAGGAGGAACCTTCCTCTTAGTGCATCACCTGACACTGCTGAGCACACTTCAGATGCAGATAATATTCTCCATGAAGAGTTAAGCGAGTGCAGAAAAAAACCCACGGTTTGCTGGACTTGATAATCAATCTCTATTGAAGCCATGTGAGGCCAGATTTTCGGAAGCTGTCGGCACTCATCAGCTTCCATTGTTCCAAGTGGGAGTTGTTTGGCACTAACAGCTTTTGAAGGGATAGTATTTCATGTAGGTGTCTAAATGGTAGCTCTGCTCTCCACTAACCTTTTGCAATTGCTTTTGTTTAGACTGACCATCCAGAAATATCACATCGCAAAGAGGAACATGTAAGCACTCACAGAAAGCGTATTTTAAAACTATGCATAAATAGCCCATACTCCTCCAGCCAGGAAAAAGAAACAATATTCTGTGATTTCCCCAAGCAAGGGAGACAGCTAGGCAAAAAGTTCACAAACTTCAGTAAATTCATACAATGAAAACAAAAACAAACCAAAAATTTCTAATTATGTAAATGAAAACAGCCAATGTTTTCAAGAATGTCACAATCTTACTGGAGGTTTCTGCCAAACAGAACTTCTGCCAGAAGAAGTTAAACCTATCAGAAAAAAAAAACCAAAAACCCACAACAATTTCTTTAGATCAACAGCAAAACAAAAGGGATGTCTAGTCAAAACTGTAAGCCATAAATTCGTGTATCAAATAAATCACAGTCAACAGAACATAAAGATCTTCTCACCTCCTCAGGTCTGAATCTCCTGAAAAGCCCACCTTGGCAGCATTAGACTTGGCATCATCCAGTCTGCTCCAGTCTTAAAATTAACCACGACTCATTTGGTCCACTAAAGTTTATGGAAATCGTCACGGGGTTTTTTTGTTGCGCTTGCCTATAAATTGCATTGTCTTCTTAAGGCTTCCTGTCCTGCAAACAGAGGCACTAGCACAGAGATTCAACTGAGATTGTTTTCCCCCTCTTCTGCTGCTTTTATTTAACACACACACACCAAAAAAAAAAAAAAAAAAGGGAGAGAGAGAACTGGTAGAAGTTCCTTACAGGAGTTGGAAGAGGACATCTGCAGGCAATTTAACATGAGGGTTTGTTTCTGTGTCAGCTGGCAACCCCTGGATAACTCTGTCATGTAACTTATATGCTAAAACATGATGTAGGACAACCAGTAAGATGGGTAAATATGGCAGCACATCAGTTTTATTTGATTAAGATTTATACTTTTGCAAAGGGAGCAGCCCTGCCATAAACTATGAAAACAACCCTGCAGCCGAGAGAAAGTCCCACCCTGCTGCACCCCAACAGCGCTGATCTTCAACAAACCCACCTTCTATTGCAGCCCAGGATGGTCTCTCCCTTCCTTCCACGACAATTTGAACAGCAACAGAAAACAGCTTTTTTCAGATGAGGAGGGAAATTTCTCCATTTCTTTTGTGGGAAGCCATCCCTCACACCAGCTCCTTTTTGGTTCGGTAGGGGTCCAGCTTACCCTCCTTCGCAGCAGAATGAGGAAGGGCTCGTAGCAAGCACGAGGCCGAGCCTGCACTTTGTGCCTTAGTTCACTGCTTCCTGCCGATTCTGAAAAGCTGCTCAGGAACATAAACTGGTATCCAAAGAGAGCTCTGGAGATAACCCAGCTCACAAAGTTCCCCCACTCCATGTGTTTAACTTCCTCCCAATTAGAGGAATCTGGTCAACTGAGGAATGCTCATCCATTCTGGTTCTACTTCTGTGCTTGCATCAGATCTTATGTATTTTGACATTTATAGCCACGCATTTGAACTGGGGCACTGATTAGATTCAATTGTTAAAATTACCTTCCTCCCTCTTCCTCTTTGTGTATATGCTTCGGTTTGAATTATTAGCGATTTAAAAATCAATCTTGCAGTTAAATGTTTAATGATATAATTGCTTCTGTTGCCCAAATTTGTTTAGTTTGTTCTTCATTAGCATGTAATAACTGAAAGTATATTTTCCTCTGTCTGAGCTAATAATGTTTCTGCGATGGCTCACGCGCCATTAGCTGACTGGCTGCAGTTCTAGGACAACTCAGAGAGAACTGGAAAGATTTCCTGAAGCTGTAACTAAGGAGTAGGTGGCTTCCTTTCGTTTCTCTAACCGAATGAATTTGAATTCTCAGTTGGCCCCCACTTCAAGGTTTAAACATTTTTTTTTGTTCATTATGAGTTCATTTTGAGGGCCTCTTAGTCTAAATGTCAGGCAGAGAAGCTCTGCTGTCCCAGGCCTGGACACGTGTGCCAGATGGGTCCATGCCACACAGCATCCAGTACTCTGCAGCCTTTGTCCCCAGATCTTCTCTGAGGAGAGGTCCTACAGGAGGGCCCTACAGGGCCCTGCCTGCTCACCTACACAGGTTTTGCAAGGAAACCCGAAGGCTGGGAAGAAGGCAGCTTAGCCTGTTGACGATTTGGAGCGAGCTTGTTTGGAAAAGGTTTGGGTGTACCCCTAGTTCTGTGCTACATATTGAGGATAAGTCATGTGAGATGGGATTCAGTCCATACAATGAAGAGCCATCTACAAGTCCCCCTGTGCCCGATGTAACTACTCCTAAGTGTCTGTGTAAGCAGTGGAAAGATAGAGGCGCTTTCCAAGGACAAGTCACCCCTTCCTAATACAGGTCCCTCCCCATTCTCTATAGAGGAGACAAAGAAACTCCTTAAATACCAATCAAAACCAGTCAAAGTTGGGTAAGCGTCTTGTCCAGCACATCCTCAGGCTGTCCCTGATCATTTGCCATTTTAAAGTTATCCCTTTTTATTCTATTTTTCCTCCCCGGAGGGCACAAGGCGAGTGTTACTGTTCGTAACATCAGTCCCCACGACACACCAGAAAACATAAAACACAGAGGTAAAAAAGGGTTACATGTTTGGGAACAAAGCTCCCTCTCCTTCCCAGCTTTCCTTAGGGGCAGTGGCAACAACGTCTAGTGCATGTTCAGAGTTCTGCAGCAGTGAGATTACCACTGATTTAAGACAGTGGACCCCCAATCCAAGAAGCACGGGCGGCGCTCAGCCCACGGGCTGGCCATGCCGGAAACAGGATTTCTCACGTTTGCAGGATTCTTCCTACGTTATTCTCAGCCCTGATATCCGCCAGGTTTCTGGGTTCATGGAAAATCTCTATATAAGACCAAGGGAGTATAGACAAAGCATTATGTCAGCTCATCCTGGAAGGCTCACAGCGCACCGCAGATTTATCTACCTCCTTTTGAGTGCTACTTTGCTGAATTTGAAATAGCAGGTTACAGTGTCCTACCAAACTGTTGCTGCTCTGCAGGGAGGTGATAATGACTGCCAGCAAGTTTATCGCTGATCCAAGGTAATCACAGCAATATTAAAGATATAATGCACATGCCAAACACTCTTTTCAGACCTCAGCAGCGGAAGAAATTGATCCCTTTCATGTCACAAAAACAACACTGGAAGCAAGAGAAGTACTGGCCTAGGGATGTAGGGGATGTATTACAGTAAAACTCACCCACATTAGTTGAATTTAACCATATTGTAGATACGGAGGGTAACATTTGGGTTTTGCAGGTTATTAGGAATCAAAAAGCTGTATTTCTGAGCCGGACCTGGTAGTGAAGGGAGCACACTGTAGAGCCTGCTGGGTACAGGGCTCACTGGCAAGACAGATATGAGAATTTAGGCAGACAGCAGTGGTCCTGTCATCTTTTCTGTTCTTCCAGGGCAAAAAGGACAGGGTGCACATTTTCAATAAAAAAACCCCAAATTGCACCAAGAATACACCTATGGTATAGAATCAGTTTCTCTTTCTAATGAAACATGCCTGGAAATACCCAAATACTGACTACTGGCTTGAGCCAAAGAAGAAATATTTTTCACAGCAAGAATTTGAATTGGCCTGGGAAAGAACACTGAGACTCTCAAAATGTCCGACAGAATAACGGGCAAAGACTTATGGCAAACGATAAAATAGTAAGTTGGTGGGAGGTATCTAATCAAACACCCGGTAATGTCTGTATTAATAATCTAAAGAACGGGATTAAACAGCACATCAGCAAAAGACATTATACCCTAAAATCAACTTTGGGGCACCAACAGGACTGCTGAAATAGTCCAAAAGAGTCTTGAGGAGATCAGAACATGGGTAGGAAATAATGAAGCAAGATTTTAGATTTAAGGGGGTTGGTTGTCAGTATGAGTACACAGTATGACATCCAAAAGAAGGGGAGAGGGGAAGAGAGAGAAGAGGGAGAGTGATAGAGAGAATGGATTAATTTTTGAGCATCACGTGCAGAGGAAACACATTACGGAGTCCACGGAAAGCATCTCTCCCTTTTTCTGAGCTGCAGGAGCAACAGCCCCTGGAGTACACTTCCAGCTCTAGGAGGCGTTAACAGAAGGATAACAACGTGGTGATTCGTGACCAAGGGGCAAGTACAGATGACAGCAGGGCTGGATGCAGCTGCAGTGGTGATGGGGAGGAAGGCTGCCTGGCCCCCATCACCTGAAACAGACTGTGACCAGAACTAATGTAGACAGGCTGTGGGACGCTTGGCAACCTCCCCTGAGCTCTCCCTATAAATCTCCCTCTTTAAGAAGATGAGGAGGAGCAAAAGCAGTGTGAAATTCAAGGAGTTTGGATCTGCAGAGAGCAGATACACAAAGGCTGGTCAAAGACGGGAGCAGGGTGGCTGGATATGAGGAAATGCTTCATAGTAATGAGTCATAGGGAATAGTCTCTCAAGAAAGGTTAAAGATGACCTATTGCTTGGGATATTTGTGGCCAGATCAAGGTATAATGCAAGTCCAATGTACATTAAACAGTAATCTCTGCACATCTTTAGCATTTGCATTGTATATTTGTGTGAGGGTACTCCTGGGCATGTGGTTTCTGTAACCACTTGTCAAGGGAGGAGACTGTCATTACAGCCTCTAGGAAATCCAAGGCTGCCCAAGTACCATGCTGGTGGAGCCCCCTGAGGCAGACTTTCTTGAATCTCTTCCCTTCAGCGCTCTCACTGCGGCCACATGCAAAAGGCCTGCTCTTGCAGACGCGAAACACTGCACAGACACTTGGGCTACTGGAGTTGCTGGCCCAGTCTGCTGGGATGGCCAGGACCTAAGGAGGAGACATCTACTTTGGCAGCGGGCTTGATAGAGATTTACAGCAGCAAAACAAGCCTGTAATTTGGGAAGCCTCCGTCCTACTCCAGGCCCTAGAGGGGAGGAAGAGGAAGAGGAGGAATCTTTTTTCTCAGTTTTCCCACAGCCTTTTTGTCCCCTTTTTGTCCTTGTCCCAGTATGTCCTATTTGTCCTTCCCAACTTCTTCTTATAACTTCTCCAGACCCTTAGCTTGCCACCCTGGCTCTAGTTTCCAGGACCATCCATTTTATGATTTCTACCCATCAGCAGTAGAAATGTCCAGACTTTTAACCATCTGGCAGACTGCAGAAATGAGATTTGAACACATCTGACTCCACATAACAAAGGGTTAGTGTAAAGCATATATATCAGCCAGAGCACTGAAAATGCATTTGGTACTCTTTAGCTTGCTCTTTCCTGCTTATGAAAAAGATAATTTTTGTTTAAAAATGGCCTCACTTAAGGAATTACCCATGCCATTAGTCCCCAGAACAATAGAGATTAAAGTCTCTAGACCATCCCCTATCATAATAACATACTTTTCTTTGAACATGTCATTAACACTGTTTCCCATCTGGCTGTTGGCAGCAATCTTGGATTTGCTCCGAATTGCTGAAAGTTCATCAATTATAGTACACAGAAGCCATTATCTCTCTTTTTCTTTAGCAAGGAGGTATTTCCTCAGGCAGAGAGAAGGAGGTATTTCCTCAGGCAGAGAGAAGGAGGTAGAGTTCAAGAGAAAAGAAAGAAGAAAGAAAAAAAAAAAAAGAATAATTTACTCATGTAAAGTCTATGGCAATCATTTGGTTACAATCCAGAATTCAGAACTTCTGAGAAGCAAATGACAATTTCTGCATATAAGGAGATTCTAGCTTTCAAATACAGTAGGGATTATTACAGGTAACTGATGTATGCTGACAGGGGATGGAAATAACACACCAGATTTTAAGCCTGGCACTTTGAGGGCTTGGGGAATGAGCGCTGGTGTGGAGGAGTGTCACCCACATTCATGATAAACTCAGTTTCTTTATTTATGAGAACCCAGAGTAAACCAAAGCTATCGTTCAAACAAGATTTAGCAACTGTGATCCAGCTAGCATAAATAGTAGTAAGTATAGTGAAATTGAAACAGTGGTGTTATCCTGTCAGTAGAAAAGCAGGGGAAGAGCTTTTAAAGTTTTGCCAGAATAATGAATGAAGTACACAGTGAGGGGTAAGCAAAGAGGATGGGATGTACAGCTACTCAGCAATAGCAGCTTCAGGGACTGCTGATACAGATGCTTTTTCACATCTGTCACTAAGGGACATTTGTAACCCATAGGATGAGAGCATGCATGCAGCAGTTACCCAGGAGCAGCTGTCAGACACCAAGTTTGCAGCCCAGATAACCCACAGTAGCTTGTTCACCGCTGTGCACTGGGGCTAAAGGCACTGTCTCTCAGCTAGAGGCCATTGCAGGCAATACGTCCATGGGATCATCATTGATTCATACCTGTGGGAGGTTTGGCTCTTTAGCCAACAACTATCAGGAACAGTTATTCCATATTTTGCCCAGAGAAGTTGTGGGTGCCCCATCCCCTGAAGTATTCAAGACCAGGCTGGATGGGGCTTTGAGCAACCTGCTCTAGTGGGAGGTGTCCCTGCCCAGGGCAGGGGGGTTGGA
>JAOXNO010000001.1:115379567-115421757 GCA_028565335.1 Limnodromus scolopaceus
TCTAGTGGGAGGTGTCCCTGCCCAGGGCAGGGGGGTTGGAACAAGATGATCTTTAAGGTCCCTTCCAACCCTAACCATTCTATGATTCTACGATTTTCTGGAGGGGATGGGAGTACATTATCAAACTGACTCCAGGGGTGATGTACTGTGATACAGTAGTATTACATAATCCAAATGGATTGCCTACTCAAGTAGGCTGCAATGTGTCTGCCATTAGCTTACTTCACATGTGACTTTGGGCAAAACTCTTTATATCTTTGGCTTAGATTTCCATGCTCTCACTCTTAGCTGAGCTGCCCAAATATCATTTTATAAGCAATGAAAGAAGTGCTTTAGCAATGCAAAGAATCCACAAAGACTAGGCTCCTAGCTTAGTCAAGACCCTAAAAAGACATAGGCAGAAAAGCCTGGCTTTATCCTCCTTATCCTGGAGGATAATACTAATTCTATCCTCCTTTGCTTCTTGTCCTCCTTGTCCATTCAAGCAGAGTTCTGCATTGTGCATACAAAACTGCCAGCATAAAGAAGTCTTGGATCCTATTTAGAGACTCTACAATTCCAGGAAAAATAACAGATTATATCAGACCCAGAACATGTTCCTTAATGAATAATACCAGTTTAAAAAAAACCACAATGAATTAACCATAACACAACAGATTAGATACATCCAGCAACATCTCTTCACTGCCACAATATGAAATCCAACATATTATTTGGCCAACAAAGAAGCTCTGGCATCAGGTTTTGTAATACTGCCAACGACAGTATGGGATGCTGTACAGGGAAATGTGCATGTGCAACCTAATTCATAGCCCAGGCACATAAGTGCTAAATTCAGGAGTAATTTTCAGAAACTGCTATGGAATAATTCTTTCATTTCTTCTAAGAAACCAGGTTTTCCTTTGTTGTAATATTAGGTATGATTTTCAAATTTGGTAACCATTCAGAGGCAACGACCTCTAGTTACATCTACAGAACAACTGAGGTTGTATGGATACAGACCATCTGAATTTGACTCAAAGTGTGTGATACCCTTTGAGAATTTTTTATAAAAAATTTTCTCTTTGATTAAGCTACCTGGGACATGATGTGTCTCTGTTTTTCAACTTCTACAAGACAAAAGCATGCTATGCAACCCAGAAGGACCTCTGTTCAGTAGCAGGAAAGACTGATTTCAAAATAGCACACATAGGAATTCACATAATGCAAATGAAATAACTCTTTCTGCAAAAAGAAAAGATGTCTCTGAATATTCATATTGCCATATTCATTTATATTTCGCATTAATTTTCTGCACATGTTCAGGCAGAAAACTTAAATCTTAAAGTCTGTCAAATCTTAATAATTCAGGCACTTCCTAGAAAGTGATCTTCAAAGTTACGGCTATAAATGTGCATGAATGAGGCTGTGTCTGCTTATTCAAGAAAATAAAAGCAACAATACCATGTGAATACCTGACGGAGTACAGTTAATTAAACAAAACCTTATCAAGGATGACTGTAATGAACCTAATTAGTCCCATTTACATCATCTCGTCAGCAATGAGAGACAGAAAAGACCATCCCACCAAATAGCCTTTCCCTCCATGTCCCATGCACTATACTTTCTCATGGCTTATTTTTAAGAATGTAGTTATATCCACTTTAAAGTCTAAACGAACAGAGCATCCATGACGGCTTTCTGAAGAATGTGTTTAGACCAAGGCAGACTCTAGAAATGTGAAGGATTTGATGTCTAGTTGGCTAGCTTTCCTATACCAAACACAGTATTAAAGAAATTGCCTTCCTTGCACCCTTTTTCAATGTAACAGCAATTTCTGCGTGCTGTTCTGCTGAAAATAGGCTCCTAGAAGTTCCCTTGAACACATCATTACAGCCATTTTTATGCAGTTTCTTTTACTTACTGTAATAAAATGTGTGCATACCCAGCCTTGCCCTCTCAAACTCTAACTCCCATGGTTAAATAAACCTGCATCAGATACCAGTTTGGCAAAAAGCATTAAACTGAGTTCTTCCTGATGTTATTTCTGGCGCTGTGGACACTTAGACAGCATAAATAGGTACTAAATCCCCTTGGATTTTTTGAAGTCTTACTGGTTGAAATCCAGGTGATGAGACATGTTGAGGCAAGACTGCTTATGGGGGGGAAGGTGTTTTTCTGCTCTTTCCATAAAAACAACTGAGGACCAGAAGACTGTTAAAGTGCTGGGTTTTGTAAAACTTGGAGAGAAGGAAGGGACAAGCTCTCATACTACAGCTAGTCATCCTAGAATCTAAACACAATCCAGAAATGCTGTAGGGAGATATACAGAGAGGTTCTTTCATTCACTACCTTTATACAGGAAAAGTGAGTTGTTTAAAATAATATTTAATTTTTATCCAGTTAAAAATAAGTTGTAATGAAGCTTTTCTATAGAGAGCTGCTGACTGGTAGATAGCAGTCGACTGAGAAGAAACTCCATGAAAGAAGTTGTAGAAAGTGTAACTTCAAGTAAAGACTGAAAGACAGACAGACAGAAAGGCAGTCAGTCAGAAAGAATAAAAGAAAACTTTTCGCTTACAGCCTGCTTAGCATGGCTGATCTATTTATTTGACTACAGCAATCTTATTACACCAGCAGTATTTTCCATTTTTCCATACAGTTTCATCAAATTGTTTGCATGTAAGTTTCAGATGGCTTTTCCCACCTAAGGCATGGCTACACAAGTGTCTTTTTATTTCGCAAAAAAGAATTACTGTTCTTCTCTAGAAGCAGTCAGAAAACCATTTCCATTCAAACCCTCTAGACTATGGAATAATGAGGCTGAAATAGAGTATCCCCCAAACCAGCCAGTTTGTGAGGCTCAAATACTGTTGTTTATGTGCAATGTCCCAAAACATCTTCTTCTTAGACACCACCAGCTACGCCTGCTAAGTTTAGCAGGTTCCTAGTCTTTAGTGAAGAAGGATAAGAAAAACATTGTAACAATGCTAATAGTAATAATAATAGTAACAATATAGTAAAAACAGTATTCCACCTTCTGAAATGTACCAAAAATCAATGCTGTTTTTAAAGCAATAGCACAGTTCAGTGTCTACACTCCTATGACTTACACAATACTGTGCCCTGACTCGTTTCAAAGGGATGCTGGTTTTGGCTTTGGATTTTTGCATTATCGTCATTTTCCTTCTTCAGTTGAATTTAAATGTTTGCCAGTCGCTTTCATGGAGCAGAACAGGGGACATATGAATTCAGTACTTTTCACCTAGGGGTACTTTATCAAGCATACCAAACATTAAAGGACGATCAAAGGGTTTTAATCTTAGAAAAAGTTATCCTCAAAATATCCACACACTTCAGAGCACATCAGCACAGGTGTCAGCAACAAAGACTGCAGGACTGACTCAGACAATAGCATATAAATACCAAGGAATAAAAGAGCCAGTGTGGTGCAGTAGCACAATTTATAAACATACAAGAAAACCTGCAGTATGTATACACATTCTTTAATTTTATGACTCTCGAAACATCTGAGGACTCACAATAAACAGGAAACTAACCTTGATGTGAGCTGCTGGATCTGGGACAGTCTGAATCATGTCCTTTAACAGGCCAACGTGTTTACCAGGAGCTCAGATCCCAAGGCAGCTGCATAACCAAAGAAACAAAAGTCATATGATTACATTTTAAAAGTTTATTTTCAATAGAAATCACTTTCTTTTTATAGACTCGTACACATCTTTCCTTCCCAGACCTCCTTAAGAACCAGTACAGTTGAAGCTCTAAGACATTTCTGTTTCCATACAGTCTGTTTAGGATATATTTCATACAGGAGAAAGCAGTCAGCCTTGAAATTCTCATGGCAAATTGGTCTTCATCTGTAATGGACAATTTTCCTGAAATAAGAACTCTGTGATATGGTCTGCCCTGCACAGCCCTGTTATTCACCCGAGATATCAGGGATTTCCACAATCCTTTCTTCCCAATTTAGAAACATACAGCAGGATTGGGACAGATCTGGAGCTGATATAAATAAGTATCATTTCACTGAAGCTGTGCCCATTTACAATAGCTGCAAATCTGGTCCAGCCGCTCAATTAACAGCACTTCAGAGCATGGATCTTCTGGGATCCCTTATCCATGTCCGGTAATAAAGTACAGAGGGGTTGGGACAGGCAGAGTGTATTTGCCTGCATGTGCAGGGGGTGGGAGACCATTAAAACAATTTAAAATAATAACAATATATAATGTAAATAATGTAGAGTACTGTTCAGTAACTAGAACATCAAATAACTGCTAATAAATTGGAATCGATAAGTCAGGAAACTACAAAACACATGGAAAAATGTAGGAACGTGAATGCCATTTAAAGTACTCTGGCTTTTTCTCTGTTCTCCCTAAAAGCCTGGAAACTCCCATTTCTCACGCAAGAGGTTTCCTTTTGCCCATGACCTTGAACTTCTTTCATCTTTTAAAGCAGTGAGGCACTATCAGAAAAAAAAAATCTTTTTCCTCAGTATCAGCTTATTTTCTTTCATTATCTGTTCTCACATCGACACTAACTTGCAAATCGAATTGCAGACAGCTTTTACCCATTTACTCAGGAGAAGTGTTGATCGACTGAGTCGCAGCTTGCCCCAGAACAGTCCTCGTGATGTAAGGGAACCGCTTAGAAACTGTGGTACTACACAGTGCAATTAAAGGTATCACCCTTTAGATCTTGGTACATTCCCCACTTACTACTTAAAGGAGCAGGCTTTGTCCGGCTTCAAATCCATGAAAATGATGTACTTGCTTTGATGGCCTATTAGAGAAACCCCCAAACAAGTCAAATTCCCGTTTTTAACACTTTCCTCAGCTATCTGTGGGGGATCAAATGGGATACTGATGTCATGGATTTAAGTGAAGATTTTTTTTTCCATAGAACTCCAGTATCTTCAAAAGCAATAGACACTGGTTTTGGTAAAAGCAAACTTTCAATAGTGATGTTGTTCAGATTTAAGTCCTATAGAAACACTGACATGCCTTTCAGTTCCCTTCCTCCCTTCCCTAGTAAATCCTCGCCCACCACGTCATTCATTGGATTTATGGAATTCATGTTTTAAGCTTTCGAAACATCATACATGGGATCTGGAAACTACTAAATTTAATTTAAACTGAACAGAAAAATATTTTGCACCCAATGTTAGATCATGTTTTCACAGTTTGCCTACTTTAATCACTGTGTTGCCGTAACCGTACCTCACCTCCAGCAAAGAAGGCTTACCCAGGAAAGAGGGTACTTGTGCTGCATCAGTCTTTATTTCTGCCTCTCTAACATCTTTGCTCAGTGTGCACATATGCACTGTGTCTCTCCTCCCTACCCACTTATTTTAGTTGGTTAACCCAGGTTTCAGAAGAGAGGTGGGTTTAGATATATTTCGGGAAGCAACTTCCAGCAACACTTAGACAAAGAGAAGGGGCTCCGATGCTTCTTATGGAGCTGGGTCCCTCCACCCCTCTTTGTCCTCCAGAAATGCTGCTTATCCTCTGCCCCCGAGCCTGTCCCCTGCTCTGGACCAACTGTGTGTCACCTGTCATCGTGGTGGAGACAGAGTACGCAGGGCTCCTCGCGTGCCCAGCCTGCTACAGCTCAGAGAGCCGCTGAGCTGGAAACGCCTGACAGCGGTGCAGGGATTTCTGCCTCTCCCCAGCTCTCGCTGCCTGGGTGGTTTACCCAACAAAAGCGGGATTTTGCACTTAGAAAGCACGTGTTGAGCTCAGAGGTGTGGACTCCATTCCAGAAATGCCCCGTGTCACTCCAGGGTGGGAAACAGACTTTTCATTCAGAGCTCAGACTTGTTTGAAGCTATTGGGGCTTAAGAGAAGTTTTTTGAACTATGCCAGGCTCATTCATCACATCTTTTACCCAAGAAGACGGATTCTTTATAGAAGAGAAGATGACGGAGAACATTTGCAAACCAGTTGCCAACTCTACACCACATGGTATGGGAATCAAAGACAAGCAAATGTTAGCCTATGTAAGTTGGAAAGATGCATATGCAACTGTTCCGGCCATTTGAATTTTCCCCCATACTGCTGTGTAGCAGTGATCCTAAAAGGGGGAATTATGCTTTAAACTCAACCTTTGGCAGTGTATTCTTCTTCCTCACCTGGATTTTCATTTACAGCTACTCTGAAGTGGGACATGTCCTAGTTTGCAAAAAGCAAGACTTTTGTCTTTTGGGAATTATTATTAAAAAAAGCTGTGACAGTTTTCCTTGCTTTTTTCAAAAAGAAATGTAATTTTCATTATTTCAGCTCCACCTTTACTGGCTGGAATTGGAAGCTTCCAGACATCTGGTACTAACTTGCTGAACCAGATGGTATTTATCGCCAGAACCTCCTCCACCCCCACCCCAAATTTCATGCTGGTGATGTTTGTGCTTGACAGTCTGTCACAGGGTCTGCACGTGGGTATAGATTTTACCCTGCATCCCCTGGCTAATATGACTCTGATGTAAGAGCCAAAATGACACTAAAGCCTGGTTTAGGGAGACATCTCTTTTCAGGAAACCAAAACAAGGAAATCATAACACAAACTGAAAGTAAAGCACTCGCTTAAGTGCCTTCATGATTTAGGGCTTATCTCTGGAAGGATATATTCGTAGCCATGGAGCAGGTTTTCTTATAGTTCCCAGCGTCCTGAGTCAAGACTAGCTTTCATTAACCCTGCTTCAGAGGTACGGGTCCCCGTGGCACCCCGCCTCACAAGATGTTGGAGAGCTGGGAGACAGCAGCAGTCCTGGCAGCACCCAAGGGATGGACCCTACAGCTTCTCCTGGAACATGGCCAGACTCAAGTCCGTCATATGACCGAAATGGAAAAGAGGCCCTGTCACATAACAAGAAGCCTTCCCACCACATGAAACAAATAACTATTCATTGGGTCAGTGTAACCAGTGGGACTACGTGTGCCTGGTCACCCAACTGGAGCTACAGAGGTGCTGTGGGGCCATGGTGCAGTAGGGACAGGGAAACCATGGCTTCTCAGTGGAGCTGGAGCACATGTGCGCTCCCACCCCACAACCAACGTGTGCCCACCAAATGAAAAGAAGCTGTATTTTATTTATATATGGGGGACAGAGCATTTACTGAGCATGCCCCAAGGGTCCTGGGACAGAAGGCACCAGAGGACAGGCAGGAGACTGCTGGGAAAGCAGACCAGGCTCACATGCCCTGCCCTCATCCCAAATAAAAGAGGGCAGCTGGCACCAGGCTGTGGGCAGCATTAAATACGCACAACAGCATCTGGCTTTTGGTACTGGTTTCCATCCCCCTGAAGCGCTCGAAGTATTGTAGAAGAATGGCAAGAGTGAAAAGGAGCAATATTGCTACAGTATTGATGGGAGACACAAATTCCCCTCTGATGTTCAGAACAGATCAAAATATCAAGCTAAAACCATGTTGTTACACAAAACCAGCCAGACCTGGGTATGCCTGTGCTACCCGACATGGGAGGAGACAGAGAAGCTACGGAGCCTGCTGTCTTTCTGTGTGCACGTGCATGCAACCCCCATTTTTGGAGTTATGTAAACACATCAAAGGGTCGCAGAATTATGTACAGCTCTACAGTTCACCAGATGTGATCACATTTATAGTCATATCAAAAGGATTAGGCTTTTTAATGTACACATATACTGCCAAATTACTGAGAGGCTAAGCGTCCCCTCTATATGGGGGGCAGTACACACCCCTCTCTTGTACGTTTTCACACTCATGTTAACTTGCAGACAGGCACGTAGGTCTATTTTTCATAATTTAGCATGCTATGCTCACCTAAAAAACCAGCAGGTTCCTCTCGATGCGTCCGACACCCCGCACTAAAGCAGCGGGAGAGAGCATGACTGGGCAGCCAGTAAAACTAATGGAAAAAGAGTCTGGACCAAACTCCCAGCAAAGTGACGCCCACGCAGAGCCAGAGCAGAGCTTGGCTGCAGCAAACAAAGAAACATGGTCCGTGACGCTGTTCTGCTGGGGATGGATGTGGCCCGAAGCACCTATCTGCAAAGGGAATAATATTCCAAATACAGCCACAGTGCGTATCCAACAGCAGCTAATGAAGGGCTGCCGAATCAACGACAAAAGGTGCCGGAATTGCTGGGCCAGATCCCTGGTGCAGTGAAAGCAAGGACGATATTAAACCGTTACCCAAGCACCGGCTGCATGAGAGAGAGCAGTGCCGGAGCTCTGCCTGTGTCACTGCTGCGGGGACAGCAAGAGCCTGCACTTCACAAATATGTGAATGCCAGACATCACGAGAAGCTATCCACGGCACACAGCACTGGAGATCTGCACACACGCGCAGATACTGACACACACTCCGGTATGATGAATAATACAGAGTGGCATCGCACCAAACTTCTACCAGCATTACTTGAGGATGCTTACCATTACTCACAGGAGGTGAATCCCTGAACAGTTATGCAGACTATCCCAAGTGAGTGCCAGCAGGACTTTCAGACCCCCTCACACTGCCATGCAACTATACTTGTCACATATTGTATAAGAACTGATGGTTTTCAGCTGTTGGAGAACTTTTGAGGCATCCATTTCTGGATAGTTTTTTCAGGAAATCTCCTTTTGTGCATCTGGGTACTACCAGCACTGGCGAGACAGCGTGTAAAAGAGAGAAAGGTTGGGATATCCCTGGAAGTGTTCAAGACCAGGCTGGATGGGGCTTTGAGCAACCTGGTCTAGTGGAAGGTTAGGGGGGCAGGGGACTTGGAACTCAATGATCCTTAAGGTCACTTCCAACCTAAACCATTCTATGATTCTCTGATATTCAAAAGGCAGAAGGAATATAAACCTGCTCTCAGTGGTGTGTAGAAACACTCTAAGCTCCTGCTGGTGTAGGTTAGAGCTGCACTTTTTTGGTAGATGAATGCCTTTCGTGCGGTTTTCAGCATTTCTGTGATTTGTGGACACCTAAAATCATTCCAGTTATGGTGGGAGCCCTTGTATAGCAAGTGTAAGCCAAACTTAGGCTTGCTGCACTTTAGAAGTAGTCTACATATCTGAGGAGCTGCAAGGACCACTCACTGAAAACGAGTGTGCAGTCATTGCCCTAGTGCTGCTGCTGCTGCTTTATTCATCACATAAGGCTTTACTGAAATTAAGTTATTACATTGAGTTATTAAGTTCTTTAAATTAAGTCCTTTAAGAGGACTAATAACAGAAGAGGTGAAATCTTCATCCAGTGAAATAAACTGGACTTCTGCCACTGTCCGAAGCAGGCCAGAAATTCACCCACTCTAGCTCAGCTGATATGTGCAACGCTGAGGAGCAGAAGATTGTTACAAGCATGCAATTTGGATACCGCTAAACAAACCAACAAACAAAACAATAAGCTTCTTGCACAGCGTGGTGCTGCAAGCTTCCGCCTCCCCTCCTCTAATGCTTCCAGGATTAGAAGAAGGTACCGTAGAGCCAGGCGAGCAGCTGGAGTCAGCTCCTGCCGAGAGCCGGCGGGGAGCCCTCCTGGGGGCTGAGGAAGACCATGAACTACTCTACGCTGCAGACACCCGTTTCTGTGGGGAAACAGCTCAAAGAGCAAAAGCCAGTAGTATCTAGTGAAGAAAGGCACAGAATTGAAGTCACAGGAATGTTTATAATTCAGCGTTTGTAAACTAGGGCTCCAATGTGCGGGCTGTGAAACAGCTCTTCCAACCCCGGGCCAATGCTGACAATAAGCTATTACACAGCAGAGCTGCATGACATGGGCTTAAAGCTTTAATGTTTAACTTGTGGTTGGGTATAACCACTTCAGTTTGTTTTTTTTTATTATTTTGTTTCTTTTGTTGTAACTTCTCTGCGTTTCAACAGCCTCAACAATAAAAACCCTGCAGAAAGATCCTGCCACACTCAAGAAACGCCACTGCCAAGGCAGTTCACCTGCAGTCAGTGTGTATCTGCTGTTAGGGTAAGACTTCACGATTGCAGGTAGATACCATGAATAAAATAGCAGTTACAGAACAAGAAAACCAAAACAGGAAAAGATGTGTCAAACAACGTTTCTACAACTTTCCATTTTCAATGAAAACTTTTCGTACTCATCCTGCCCTCACAGGACCAAACTCAATGGATGGGCTGTGCACCGTCTGATGTGCTTCGCTGCAGGAGTGAAGTGATGCTAAGTGGCACTGATTGTTACAACAGTAAATTAGGGTAACAGATCTGGGCTTGGAGAGGTTCCTAACCTGTGAATCTAGTACACTCATGAGCACATTAAATAAAAGGTAAGTTCTTTGGGAACAATTCAAATTGAAGAATAACTCATTGACAATTTTCCGATTACATCTCTTTGATAGTTTGGGATATTTTTTTTTAATGACATGGCATTATTTGTTTAAAAAATTCAGTGAGAAAAACAAAAGCTGAGCGGGACCGGTTGGTTTCAATTCTGGCAGCTGAAAGCGGAAAGATTTTTCACTTTCAAGAAACATCTAAAGAAGTTAATAAAAAAAAGAGTGCTAAATCTCTCTCTCTTTTTTTTTTTTTCCTGGAAATAAAGAAAACTCCCCCGCCCACCCTCCTCCTGAAAGCCTCCCAAGGGTTTGGTTTTATGACTGGCTCATGCTGGTAAGTGCTCTCCCTCACACAATGTTAACACTATTTCTGTCAGTCAGATCTGAGTGCTGATCTAACTGGCAGCAAATCACCTTCTTTCTGATGGGGCTCCCTTCCAGCAGCAGTGGTTCCCCGATGCTGCAGCTAGCCAGGGTGTCCCCAGAGCCCCTGGAGTAATACACGGCAGGAGGGACCATGTACCGGCTTGGGCTGGTGGGTAGGTAAGACCTGCCCCGTCGGCCACGGATGTGGGCTTGGCATGGTTCAAGCTGACTGTGAAACCACAACTTGAATATTACCGTAAGCAAGTCAGTAACTGAAGAATAAGCCATGTGTCACCACCTGTTTGTGAAGGCACAGATGGCCAGGGTTTATAGTTAGCTCTGTACTAATAGCAGTACTCCAGGACCTTAACATCTGTGGGGGCACGCTGACGCACCTATCCGAAGATGTGTCTATGCCATCCATGTCTACGTCTGTCTCTCCTGGAGCTCATCCAGACTGAGAATGGAAGATGGATTTTCTTTTGGGATACAGAGCTGATCCACATATATATTTCTTGGACGGGTCAATCCCCTTGCAGGGAAAAGACAGCACATGTTCCCCCTCTGCTTCTCTGTCAGTGTGGAGCGGGTGCAGAAGGCACATTTCTGTGCCACCACCCAAAAGTATCCGTGCAGCTACTGCTTATCTCACATTCCAGCACATGATCTCAGGGGAGGATACAGCCCTAAATTAGCTCATTTACAGTAGGAACTTTAGACTACAGCCAAAATATTTGTTTTTATTAGTACTTCCTATATAGTACGCCTCTGACCAATAACTTGTTTTATTTATTTTTTTGGCGAATTACCATGTTCTTATTCAAAGCCATAATGAGGATTATATATCAACGTGGAATGCAGAGCAGCTATTCCTGAAACTCCCAACTGCATATAAAAGAGTTTGGAATTCCCCAAACACTATCTCTTCAGTCCAGGCCACTTACAAATGTGGTTAACATGAATGAAGTAATATCTTCGGAAAGGAAGGAGGCTTTTGAGTCACGTCTGACACATTTAACTACACCAACCACTTTCCATAGCTCAAGGTTTTGACTGTCTATCTTAATACCATGCAGGGGTGTTTGATAATGATTACTCCCTGATGCCTATCCTGTTACAGGATACTTATGCACAGGATACCAAGGGGAGAGCAACGAATAAATTCAAGACTTTGTGCTCTCCAAGTGGAAAACCACGGAGGTCATCAGAAAAGCTCCCGGATCAAGTAAGATTCCTACTTGGTGCACTTTGCTGCTTTTCTGTTTCATGCTAGAGCTGCCCTGTCAGATTTCTGTGTTTAATTACTCAGACTCAGCTCAACTCCATGCTTAGCTGAGGGTGTCCACCAGTCAGCTCCACAACAGCAAGACACGCGGCCACAAAGTAACCACCACGTAATTTCTGCACTGCAGACTATAATTATGGACCTTAGTGCTCTACAGAAATACAACTTTCCAAAGAAAAAACAGTGCATTGTACAAAAAGCAGGATGACATCAGGAGAGATATATAGTGACAAATAGTAGTTTCTAATTTACATTAATTCCACCATTAAAGCCCAAGCCTGTTTCAAACATTTTAACCAATGCTCCACTTAAAATTACATCTGTGGAAAGATAAATTCAATGTTGTCAAAAGAATTAATAACAAATGATTTTGAGGCTGAAGTCACAAGCTAAGGAAAACTAATATCTCTTTTTGAAAGATAAAAGCAAATGAAAGCGTTTTAGAAAGTGAAACACGAAGATCCAATTCAATAATAACAAATTACATATCAACCTCCCATGGTGTGTGTTACCAGCTTCTTCAACTCTTCCTTGGCTAGTGCTTCTCGGACTTTAAGGCCACTTGTTTGACAAAGATTTGTGGATTAGCCAATATTGACATTCTGCACTCAGTTCTGGTACCTGAATTTTCCAAGTCAGAGTGTGAACCTGAAGGACAGATGATGTACAGGAGATTAGACTGGACGGTCTAGCTGCCCTCTAGCTGCCAGATATCTATGCCTCTATTTTTCATTTTGTCACAAAAGATCTCTTTCTAATAAGCCCATGGAAAGTGCTAGGCAAGAATCAGTGTAAGTTTTGCACCACAGTGTTGAGGTGATACATTCATATTTTCAATCTCATTTAAGCATCTAGGAAAAAAGGGATGGCATATACATAATAAGCAGAAAACAGTAGTATTTTTTAAAAGTCATAAATAATTGGGTGAACACTTCACAGACTTCCTGAAGCTAACTACTTGATTAAATTCGCATAAACAGAAATTACATACACCATGCATTTTCAATAATTACTGACTACATTAGACTAGTACATTATTTACTGCACATTATCCAACAGTTTTGCCAAAGCTAGAAAAGCCCTGAATTGTTACAGTTAAAAGCAATACCTAAAATCTGAAGAATCTTAAATTAGATTTATGGGAGAACTAAAGTGTAATGTCACTTAGCTTAGAAATACATGAGCAAGAAATAAAAAATAGTTAACTTTTTCTCTGCTTTCAATAAATTTCCTCGGTTGTCATATTCAAGAAACATATATGCTGTTCAGGAACAGAATGTACTGGCACTGAATCTGTTGCATGCGAGCGCTCGCTTTGGGGATGCAACGAATGTTTCAGTAATCTGCACTGGAAAGTTGTCCTCCTTTTTTTTGCTCTAGGTTTCTGGGGGATAGCCACTCACTGAAGAATACTGCCAATCCCTATCGCAGAGAAAATGCCCACAGAAATTTGGGCACATACAAGCAATTAGCTTTGTGGACCTAAGGTGTTCCAGGGAGTGTGTAAAATGGTCCCCATACGTGGAAACTTTCCAGGAGGAGGCCTGACCTAGCCATGGACACTCACTGAAAGTGAAACAACACTCAACCAAATAGTCAGCTGAGGTGTCTGAAGCACGTTTCTCCAGCACAGCTTCGTTTTCAAAGACATTTGTGGTGCCTCCTTCCCTTCTACAGCCATGTATGGGCATCCCCTGCATCAGCAGAAGGTGGGGAGGGGGCCAGCTTATGGGATGATTCTATGATGTCAGCAGCAGAAGGAATGGATAAATCCTCTGTGAAGGGGTAAGCAAAACATGATAGAGAGGATGATGGACAAGTGTAAATGACCCTTCACAATCCTCTGTGGGATTTCTGTTGTTTTGAAACTCCACCCTAAGGATGGCAAAAGGGTTTCGTGGGCAACGTTAACCTAACCAACGTGACTGGCAACACCATTTTTTTCTTAAAGTATTCTTAAAGTGTAAATACCTGTGGTGGTCCTTCTTCAGCACATTAGTAAATTAAGCCAGCTTCCAGTTGAAATGATCATTTGACTACAGAACCGTCTTTGAAGTTCTTCAGACCAATTTTCCTTTCTGTTACCAAATGCACTCTCTACTAAATGGACTCTTGTATGTCCTTGGCATAAAATCCTTCTTTTCTATTGGTTTAATTTCTCTTTTTACTTGTGGCACTTCCATTTCAGATGTTGGAAAATAAAACAAACAAATAAATAAATAAATAATCAGAACAGCTGTGTAAACAGAAGATATTTAAGAAATAAAGTGACTTCCATTAAGTGTTGACTTGCACTGCCAGAATTGCTTCAAAAGTACATATCAGGAAGACTGGCACTTCCATTGCAACTTGAATCTTGCTTTATCAATAAAAAACGTAAATGCATTATAAAAATAAAATTACAGCATATCCTTAGCAAGAAAGTACCTTGGAAGGATATAAGTCACCATCAATAATGCTTTGAATTGTGACCTTCACAGCTTTGTTTTCATTTTTATTTCAGATGCATTTGAAGAATGTCTATAAATAGCTAACACTGACTGAATGTATAATTTTAGGCTCATTTTTTCAGCGTGTGCATTTTGCAGTAGTTTGCTAGATGAAACACGGACCCGTCACTTGTGAAACTGTAAAGTCTGAAGTTAAGTGTTTAGAAAAATAATATTTTGCAGATCTAAATGTATTTCCTAATAGTGTAAAGCTGCCACATAAAATTTATAGCATGTTATTGAACCTGTGCTAAGCAAAGATGCAAGTTCGACTTAGAAATGTGAAGAAACAAATTTCACATGGAAAAGACACTCATGAAGCTCAACTCCTACTATGTTTATTTCTCTATATATTGCAAGGAAAAAGTTTGTATTCCACCTCACACACTATGTAAAAACAAAGTGAAGAGGAACATATTTAGCTCCCTGAGCATGATTTCACAGTAAGCAAAAAAGTGCAGCAAAGGCAGAGCATGGAGTTTTGCATGTGGACAAGTGAAAAAGAAATATTAACAATTATGATGCACTATACTTACAGCTGGAGAAGAAAAGCAAATACAGAATTAAGGCAGGTTTTGCTCACCCCGTGTGCTTTTCCAGCAGAACTCTGGAAGGCCCCAGTGTGGCAAAGAGTTACAGATGCAATCACCTCTCCACATTGGAAGTAGTTCCCCCAAAACAAATGGGACTAGTTTTAATGTACAGAGACATGAACAGGCCTTTGCAAGGATAAGGCTGCAGTTATCTTCTTGCTTAGCTTTAATTCAAAATCAGGACTTAATGGAACAAATACGGCCTATGGTCCAGACTTTCCATAGATGTAATAGGAAGTTTGGACAGGGGATACAGGGGGAGTTTCTTAAGCAGTGGAGCCCTTTATTTAGTTATTCTGTAATTAGTTGTTTTTATTGACATACGGCATACAGATGGGCTTATACACTGCTACAGAAATACGGCCAAAGTTTATTATCTTACTACATTTATTGCTGTGCCTTCCATCATGATAGTTCACAAAAGCACATAACTAGCACAGGATCCAATCCAATCCCATTTACGTTAAAATATCAGCAAAACTATCACAGATTTCAACCATGTAGGATCAGACTCCAACCACTATATGGTCATACACATGTGTTTCACCCACTTCTGAAGGGGGTTTTGCCTGGAAGGAAGCAGCAAATCTAATGGAGAATGCTGTTGCAGAAAATAACTAATTCCCAGAACTGGCAGAAATACATAGCAATTGTAAAGCCAGGAATAATTCAGACTGCCTCTTTAGCAAGGGAAGCCCAAATAATGCCTTGCCCCTATGATACTGGTGCATTCTGGATGGTATTTGAGGGCTGGTTCCTTCGCATGGGCATCTTGTCCCAGAATTTACCACACATTGCCTGCATCCCAGGCTGGCTGTCCACCTTTTTTTCTCAGTTCAGCCATACATAGGATACCTTGTCACAACAGACCTACCCTGAAATTGTTTAGCTCTCAAGAAAAGGTTCTTCCAATATTTTTATAATCAAATTTTTTCCTTTGTTGTCTCCCTCCAAAACAACAGATCCCATCTCAGATTCTCCTGCTTAAAACTGATGAAGCATAGACACGTAACAATTTTGAGATGTTATGGTAGTTCAAAATCTGATTGTAGAGTCCAAGTTTCGAATAAATTTTTATATACCTCTAGATATTTGTTTGGATTTCAGCCACTCCTCCCCAAAGATGAAACCTTAAACAAGACCCACCAGCAAGTTTTAATGTAACAAATAATTCCCTTTCTTTTTTCTCCTTGCCCTCACCACCGTGCTGCACATTTCCCCAGTTCCCACTACACCTAGAAACTGCTTATTTTTTCACAGTGTTTATGTCTAAAATCTTCTTCATTTCCAGGTCTCACTCCCATTCCTGTGCTCAGAGAAAGATGACAAATGTTTCATCCAAAAATTATTCAGCCTTTTGCAACACTTTTTTCTTCCCAACCCCTCCTGATTCTTCTGTGCTGATTCTGACCAATTTGAACAACTATCAAGAGTACCGATGGTAATTTGAGCATATGGATTTTGTGTCAGCTGCAGAAATGCTGTCAATGGAGGTAGCGCAGAAAGACTCCAAACACAGTGCTGTCCTGGGGTCTCCCATATGGTGAACTCCAGGCCCAGCATGGAGATCTAGCAAAGGGAACCCAATCTAGATGGCAGAGGTCTACCAAAACAACTGTGGTATTGCCTTTAAACAGCTTTCTGTTTGATGTGAACTTACTTACAATGTAGGCCAACTTATACCTCTTCTTGTATCTTCATTTGCCCCTCAAGAAATCCTTTCTACTCCTTACTAATGGAAACTCCCCAGAAGATATGACAAATGCACAAGATGTCAAACAACACCGAGTCTATCTTCACCTGCCACAGTACATTAATAAATCCCACCTCATACTAGGAGACGATGCTGTACGCCTTTAGCAACACCTCCTGACTCTACCACATGCTCCCTGCAGCACCTCTCTGTTCACATAGTAGAACACAGGTGAGCTCTGGGACAGGAGAATCGCAGAACAACTGCAGTTGGATGGGACCTATGAAGTCATTTGGCCTGACCTCTGCCCAAAGCAGGACCAATTACAGCATGTTGCTCAGGACCTTGCCCAGTCAAGCTCTGAGTATCTCCCAGACCAGAATTACACTACTGCTCTGGCCATGACCTCCAGTGTGTGGCCACCTTTATGGCGATTTTTTTCCCATATTTCTAGTCACAGTTTCCACTGTTGCAACTTGCAACTGTAATCCCTTGGACTTCTGCTGCACACCACTGAGAAGAGTGTAGCTCTGTCTTGCTCTACACCTTCCCACTAGGCAGCTGAAGACTGCAATAATATTTTTTTGTCTATTCGGCAAACTTTGGACCTTTTTCATTCATGCTTTTGATCTATTGCTCAATGCTACATTGGCTTACTACAAAAGTCAGATACTAAAACAATCCAGCTCAGCTAAAAAGAGTTTTAGTGTCCATCTTTGTGAATGCATCTGTAGCTGTGTCTAGTTTTACAAATTAAGGCATTATTTCAAGAGCATATGAACCTTTAAAATAGTGAATCAGGATATACTTCATTTATGAGGGCCAAAAAGGGATTGTAGGTATCTCATACAGACTGCATGTTAAAACATCTTTTTACCATCCACCAGTAAAGCAAAAAGAATAGTCATGTGGCTGTGGTGGCCTCAACAGTTCTCCAAGCCATTGGTTTGCCATGTTATGACTGATGTATTATCATAGATTTAGTAAGCATTCAAAGCCCTGGTGCAGTTCTAAAAGTTCATTTTGTGTTCTCTAAAGTTATTAACTGTTAGAAAAGTCATATATGTCAGTATTCAAGAACTTTTTTAGACATGTTAGCATGTAGATTAAGATTTATGTTTTCTGTAACATCAGTCTTGCATTTCCTTAAACAAATGTACTCCTAAAAGAAAAGAAAAAAAAAAGCAAAAAGCAAGTTCAAAGAATTTAACTGAGTGATGCAAAATATTTCCTTTAAATGTAGATCCAATTTCTTCTACTTTTTTATGTGCCAGGTGTGTATAAATGTCAAATACTAGATCTATAACAGGAATGGTTCTGCTTTTTCAGTAGAATTAAACAAGTAAATCACTATCATTTCCACTCCAAGCTTTGACTCATCTTTGCACAACCTGCTAATGAAATTATATTCATATCCCAATTATGTTGGGATGAAAAAGAAAAAAATCGGTATTGTCACTTCCACTGTCTTTGATGCTTGCAGTTGCACTATGTCATGGTTTTAAACACAGCAACTTGGAAGTTTACTTTTAGAGTGTTTGTAGTACTGGTTGTATATTATCGGTGTGCTTCATCTTCAAGCAGACCATACTTCACAGAAGAACCACTTAAGCAGCTAATTGACTCAGTCTCAGATAGGAACTACAAAGGTTGATGGCCCAGATCCTGCCCAGCTCCCAATCATATCAGTGGGGTTCAGATCTGACCCACACTAATACATAAATGAGCAGCAGAAGAGAGAGCACTCTGAGATGGATCAATACACGAAAATGAGGAAACCAAAAAACAGAAGCAAATTCCTTTGCCTTAGAAGGGCGTGCACAGTGGGGAAAGTTAACTAAGGTGCTATTAGTAATGGGTATGATGGTCTTCCTTTATGGTAGACAGAAATACAGATTTCCTAAGGACTCTGTGGTACACATGACCTAGCTGTAATGAACTGGTTTTTCAGTGCTAAATGACTACAAACTGACTCAGGATTTCCTCCAGGCAGTGTCACAACACCATTGATCCTATAACATTAATTCCATCTTGCCTCAAGTAACTGGCCCCAACATCTTTTTGCTCCTCTCCTTGCAGAAAGGCAGGAGGAGACAAAAGCTGGTGTTTTCAGAAGCACACAAAGTGCAGTGATTTTCAAATCTTCATCCCACTCCCAAGGTCTGTAGGGCAGCTGGGGACCCACATACTACCATCTCAGGGAGAGCGCTTTCACCACCAGTGGAAAAATAACATGCTCCAAATATCTTCCCTTTTTCCACCGGCTAAAGATCATAGTCCTGATGGAGTTTAATGGAGGCAAAACACCCTTCACAGGGGTTCTGCTTCACTGGGAGTAAGGAGGGCACTGTAGTCAGGGGGTAAGGAACAATTAGGCCTTCTTTACATTTGCGAAACAATTAGTCATTAATTAGGCCAGTTTCACATTTGGAAAAGGGGAATAGCTTTAATTAGAGTGGAATTATATCCCTCTGACAGACTTCAGAGGGAACTCTAATGGCAGGATGCAAACTATAAACTCTGCCAGGCTTTTACAGCATTTAATAGCTTATGGAGCATATTGTAAGTATACAGTCCTTTCAGTATGTATAACAACCATCTGCAACAAAACCCCATGTCTCTGCCAGGATCAGAGTTACTAAATGGGGGGGAAAAAGAATTTTAAAACAGTAACCAAATTCCCAGCTTGGATCAAGCATCTTTGTAACTACATTTGGGCAGCTTCTCTCCCTAATCTAGAAACTTTTTTTTCCCATGGAATTTTTGCCACAGAATATAAAGAAAGCATGAAGTGCCACTTAAGGAGATAAATATTTAATGTCTAGCTAAAAAGTACACTTTTTCTTCTCAGTCATTATTTTGTTTAGCTATTAACTAGAGGAAGGGTCTGCACATGAACTTGCATCTAAATAAGTAAAATGAATCTAACTGATGCCTTCTGTTACTCGTGCTGAGGCTGGAAATGGGCACTAGTCTCAATACAAAAGCTTATTGGGAGCTGCAATTGTTCTGCAACTTAGTTTCCACTGACTTAGCTTAAACCCCCTTACAAGGGGATAAACAGCAAATCTTCCATTGCAAGCTGTGGGATCACTCTACCAGAGTCCAAAAAGAACTGGCTTTCACTGGAGAATCCAATGAAAGACATTTACCTAAAAAATACAGGCATTTTCCCACCCTCTGAAACCAAAATCAAGCAAGACGAAGCCATAAGCAGAACGTGTTGAAGCCCTGCAGAGCAGAGAACAGGACAATGTGGTATTGGTGATGGTAATACTGCTGATATTTTTATTTCTTGGTGGGAACCACTCCAAGCAAGACACGTCTTTTCTGAATTTAGGGATGATGACTTCATTGAATTTTTTTCAGTGAAAAAAAACCAGGCAACTTTCAGCTACCCTTAACTATTTGCAAATTTGAATGAAGTTTCCAGCACAGTCCCACTTCAAACAGATACTGTAAGAACTAAGAAAAGCCACGGCTCCTCTCCCCGGTTTCGTGTACCACCCCTTGCCCCCATGGCTTGGTAGCTTTTAACTGCTCCTTTTGGCAATGTTGTGGTTTACATAAATAATTAGACATTCACTGTAGCAGAGACTAGCATGCCTGTGCCCTACTTTGCATGTGTTTCAACCACTGGGCTACAGTCTTTTTCCCTCTGTAATTAAACGTTTGACTTAAAAATGGACCGGCTCCTACAGAGGGGATGGAGGGAGACTGACCGGACAGCACCCTTTAATGCTATAATGAGGATATCCCAAACAGGAGAGATCCCATTTTACATCCACACTCTACTTAAACCACAGCAGGGATTTGAACTGAGGTCTAGGTGTTTAGAACGCCCTGGAAAATACATTTCCACGAACCAGTACAGGAATCAAATTTGTGAACTTTTAAGGATAAAACAGGAAGAGCTCAGGGACAACACTTTCTATGCTCAGATTCACAACAGTGCTAACGAAGCATACAGAAGAAAAAAATATTATCCTAAACATTTTAAAACACAATTATTGACACCCACCCAATGTTGAAGATGTCTGTGAAACAAATGAAAGGGATTTAAAAATAATAATTTGGGCTTAGGAGCAAGAACTCCTTACAGAGAATTTCCTGCCTCTATAAATGCTCCCTCCTCTCATCTCAACCATGGAAAAATGTGATACTTCTGGTGACTGAATCTCAAATTATTCAGGACTACATATTTAAACCAAGACCTTGGCTACTAGTTAAAAGCTTGCTGGAAACTGACACATGTGATGCCCCCTCAGCCAGCACGCTCTTCTGCATGCACTTACACAAATTAACAGGTGAACAGCATACCCACAGTGCGTAGTGGTATTTTCCGTAATCACTGGAAAAAATTAATTCTGGAACTAATTTCATAAACAAATTCTCTGCTCAACTAACATGCCCTCAGGATACAGTCTGCCTCTAACACAGTCCATTAGATGAAAGGCAAATAAAGGAAAAGAGCATAACATGTATAAGGGAACACAGAGGCAAGTGAGGAGACAATTTGTTTCTTAAAAGAAGATGTTGCTTTCCACAGGAAAGAAGAAGAAGTAGTGGCAAAGGAAAAGCAGAATAACACATTGGCCAGCTGTCATGCCAGAAGATAATGGAGGATAACCAATATCATACTTTGTGCCAGTCACCTCTTTATTATACCCTTTAGAATAACGTAACAACAGCACACACTGTCTTACACATCCAGCGTGTCAGGGGATTGTTATGACCAGTATGACCTTTTAAATCCTCTCTTGTCTTGGAAAAATGCTTTTACTTTATGGCAGGCCTGCAGAAAGGGAGCATGGCAGCAGGCACGAGGGAAGTCACCATGTAGCTCAACACAGTAGAAAAGCAGCTCTGCCCTACCCACACGAAGGAGAAAGATCCCTGTCTCAAAACCAGGAGGACAGCCAGCTATCCCTATGCAGACTTTTTGAAAGAAAAGTCAATGCTGCCTCAGATTTGCCTACAGACAGGCATGTATTCAAATTGTTTTATCATTTTAACCCAAGCCAAAATATTTTTTTCAGAATTTTCTATGTTGTCATTGTATTTTGTACTTTTAGGTACAATATTCCTCATATCTATCACCATCACCTTGATGTCTCGATGCATCACCTTCACTTGCTTATGGAAAATGAAGCCACAGTGTATCATTTTGTTGAAAACACTCATATTATTGTCATTCAATTATCCAGAATGTTCTTATTTTTCACGGTTTTTTAATTATAGCTGAGAGAAATGAGATAGGGACATTCCCTAATCATCTTTAGTTTTCAAGAAAACAATGTCTGCCCGTCATTCCACTTCAGTGAGATAGCAAGGAAAGACAAAAATAACATTAGTACAAATATCTTCTTAGAATATTATTTCTTCCCATGGCAGCAAGATCTAATGGCAACAGTTTTTCAAGTAGGCTAGTGATTTTCACAACCCAGTCAAGAAAAGAAAGAGGCCAGATTTTCAAAAACTACTCAGCACCCATCTGATAAAATTATGACTCAAAAGAAGACAAGGAACACCTAAACTCATTATTTACTTTGAATAGCTTAATTACACTTCATTAAAGAAAAATTATTCAAACCTACATTGTTATGACCTACATAACATTTACCCACTTGTTTTACACAAACTTTTGTTCAAATGTAGCTGTATTTTCCTTGCATTTGGCACAGAACAATTCATGAAATAAAATCATGTAGCAGCAAAGTGCACAAACTCAGGCTGACACATACTCCCTTGAACATGCAGGCTTCCTACCAATAAACAACCTGAAGAAGCTGAAAGATTGACAGAACATAGACCATCATCTGATCCTGATTTCTTTCTCCAATACATGCTACACATTTCTTCCAGTTCTTCTGGCTAGCACCTTGATATAAAAATCACTAAGTTCTCAAAATCGGACATTCCTTCTAAGCCCTTTCTTTTTAATGGCTGTGCTGCCGCTCAATTTTCCAAGCTCTCTCTGGTTGTTTGGAGCACGTGACATCCAAAGTTACTACTGATGACAATGGAGGAAGAGGATGGGTGGCCAGTTAAGGCTGGCAGCAAAGGCTGATTGTGACAGTGACAAACCCCTGTAAAATACCCACCAAACAGCTGGGAGGTCAAAGGAAATCATCTTGAGCTGTGACCACCAAGACACCCTTAGCTTGGTATTTACCAGGATGGAAAAGTCTCCATGTGGCATTGTCTGTAGCTGGCTCCCTTGTATACTGAGGTTTTGCTGAGATCTGTCTGGAAGGGTTCTGCATGGTATGAAAACAAAATGTTGTCATAAAGTCCAGAAAAATTTATGTTGGGAAGGGCAATTTCCTCCCTTGAAACTCCCACTTTCACATTTCTCTCTGCCTGAGTCTTTCTCTCTTCTGCTCATCTTGGGGAAACCACGGAAATGAAAAAAAACAGGAGACTTTGTCAAGAGCAGGACTGGACTGCTAATCAGCAAAATAAATGAACCTATAAAATCATATAACCTTGCAGTACATAAAGTAAAACTGCCCTGGTGGTGACAGTTTTATTCTAACTACCCTCTGCCACAGTTTCATTCTGGGTATGAATACATAGGTTGTCCAAAGCAGTAGCATATGCCCCTTGTTTCCTAATTTTGAGACGCTTCTTTCAATGCACATAGTTCAAGATAAATCAAATGTTAAAGGAGATATTTATGATCTCCAGAACTCAATAAATGGCATTTACACTTACAGTACCTTGGCTCTTTCTGGGCTGAAAAGACCGTAAGACCTCATGTATAATTGTATAAATAAATGAGTATATGAAATTTAGTAACAGGAGCTCTTGTGACTCATAGGAGTCTTTGGAAAAATCCCCACTAATCTATTAATAATAAAGAATCTGTAATGCTAAAATTGCAAACCCCAGCACGTCCCCTCTTCTTAGCATACCAGAGAGACTTTTTTTCTGGTAACAGTAGCATATTCAAGACAGTGTAGGCTTGACATAAGCCTAGTTCAAATTCTGCAGCCGGATACCTAGAAATAAGAGCATTCTCATGCAAGATATTGGATATTCAGCAAAATTCACAGCTCAATGTAAAAAGCTAATATTTATAAATGAGATAAGCATGAAAGTACTTAGTACAATCAATCAGGGTAGAATTCCTAGTGTTACTGGACTGGGTATCAAATTGTCTTCCTTTCTTGCTGTTCCTAAATTAGATATTCAGAGTACTACAGACTTGCATTGAAGTGTAGAAGATGCTAGATGGGGACTCTGGAACCCCTGTCACAAATGAAGGTGTTGCTGGGAGTTCGATACCAAACATTAAACCACGACATAATTTACAGTATTGACATTTCACACACAGTGATTAGGTTACAGAATTATACCCCACGGATAAATCAAGTGCTCCCTGCTTCGGAGAATTTTTTTCCCATACAGATGTGACTGAGTCACTTGGATTACATTTCAAGGTTTCCTTTATAGGCACTGTGTCTAGGGACTAAAGTTTTGACTGTGCAGCACGATTCTGCTACGAGGAGTGATTTCTGGAGCCAACTACACATCCAGGAAATTTAGCAGCAGATCACTGGGCTCTGTAACCCAAAGGGCACTGTCTGTCACTCCTCCATTTAACTTCAGTAGAGAAAGCATGTAGATTGTTTCTTACTTTCTGTCTGTTCTCCATTTCTGAGTGCCAATGGGACCATCCCTTCTCATATTTCCAGGTTCCTAAATTGGACAACTAATGTGACTGGAAAAATACATACAATATTTCATCAACCATTAAAGGAACAGTGCTGTGACTGGGAGGCCTAAATTCCTTTCTTCTTCTCTTTGTTAGTCTTTGTGTATGTTTTGGTTTTTATACAGTGCTTCAGGCATCACTCAACAAATGATAATCTCCCCACATGGAGTCACAGTAGAATAAACAAAGCTAGGTGGAAAAGCTCCATTTAGCAAGGAGACCACAGTGGTTGCATTTTTAGCCTAGTTCTTCAAGCAATGAGACTTGAGATATCACACTGTGTGCGTGTGTGAGTGTTTCTTGACCTTTTCTTCCATCAGCTTAGGAATCATTGCCTGGTTTTCCCCAAATTTAACAGGGGGCTAATAGACTTGAAAATACTACATTGCATACAGACTGAGGGAAGCAAACAGCTGGGTGAAGCAGAGGAATACTGTTAGTGCCTCAACCAAGGGGAAAGCTCATAATGAGCACCCTTGATTAGACATCAGAGAATCTACACAGGACAGCACTGCCAAAGGTCACTGATTCATTTTGCAGCTCACAGACTGCTGGTACCTGTGGATGGGGATGACTAAAAAAATGAATTTGCCCATCTGAACACAACCTCCCCTGTCTGTGCCCGCAGTCCTGCCCATCAGCAAGGACGGACACTTCCCAAGTGACAAGCTGATGCCATGATCTGACCACTATCAGATGGTTGTTACCAACAGGTTCAGCTAAAGTCTACTTATGCAAGCCAGCTGATGGAACACCAGAGCTGGATCTTGGAGGAAAGTCCCGGTCCGGCACATGTGTTACATTAGTCTGAGAAGCAGTATTTACTCCTTCAACCTCATGTCTCTTAGCAGTATTTTTCCCTTTTGCAAATATTTGTAAGATGATATGCACCCTGTATCTTGAATTAAACTTCCCGTCACTGTGCTCTAGAGATGAAAAAAATCCTTTCCCAACCATCACTTTCCTTCCTGATTGGACACAGAGTTGTTAAATATTACCAATTTATTCAGGCAGGAAATACATTCAGAAAGACTGCTTTGTGGAGTTACAAGATACACTCAGGTACCTCTGCAGTATCCAAATCTGTGATCTGGATGAGTCAGGAATTTTACCCAAGTTAACAACAACAACAAATCTAGCAGAGAGACAAAACGAGGTGTCAATTTCTCATAGTATTTTAGGATCCAGTTTTCCTCACATACAGATTCTTGAATTCTAATTAAATCTCAGTGAAAGTGGTGTTCCATGCTGAATGCAAATACCCTGTTGTCTGAAGACCAAGGCACTTAGGCACAACTATTTACACCTTATTCACATGATAAGCCCACTTTCTGTGACAGCTTTATTTATTATTTAGCCTCACTAAAGCTTATGAAGAAAAATACCAAGCTAGGGGTCATTTATGCTCAGAATAAAATAGGAATCTTTATTAAGACTGTATGTGAAATAAATGCTCCTCTGTGAGAATATGGTTAGCAGAAGCTGCCTTCCAGAAAATTAGCATGGTTTGCAGCTAAATAATATATTTGTATTGGAGCAAGAAGGGAAAGGATGCATTTATATTCAGATAACCTGAAATATTTTCATCTTACACAGAAATGAGTTAGCTCTATTAATACAGGGCTTTTCTTTTAAACAGGAATTATCTAAAAACTAATTTTAAGCTATTAATGATTTAGTGGTGGCAGGCAGGTTAACATTCTTCCTAATCCACAGGGTAACAAACTTGTCTCTCAAAAAAATTTGACAAAAGAATAAATTACAGATGTCAACTTTTCAGCCTTGGAAAAAAAAAAAAAAAAGGTTTGAGCAACTAAAAGGTAGAAAATAGCCAGAGAGAATTATGACCAAATGCCACATATTAAAAAGTTCTCCACATGTGGCACAGAAAGAAACAGTCAATTCACTGCAATTGTCTGCTTAACAGGTTGAGCCTCTATCCAACTGGTAGCAATCAGGCAGGACACTAGAGTGGGCAGGAAATCTAAAATTAGGTTTTACTACCTATAATGGAGGATTTATGGGATAATTTAATTGGCAGTCTTGGGACTGAAACCCAAGGTGGGGGAACAAAAACATTTCTGGATATACTCTATGAACCCTTCCTGTAGTGGGCTGAAAAATAAAAGTACTGGGAAAATAACCTAGAGATGTAATATCCCCTTTCTAGTGCTAAGTAGGCGATGCATGAATACATTTGGGGGGGGGGGGGAGGCTTAACTTAAGATAGTAGGAAGTTGTGCATTGATATAAACTGATTTTTCTTCTTTTTAGAAGAATGTCCTGTGAATTGCTTCTTGTAGTGAAACATGCCTCCAACTACTCAAGGGATGATGAACAGTCCCAGAGCAAACAGAAGGCTGTAATTCACTCCAGTGCTCTTCTGATGTTGCAGAGCATGAAAGCACAGCACAAACAGTTTATTGACTGCAGTGGACTGAACCCAGCCTTGCATTCACTCACCCCAGGCAGCCATTGCCATCCACAAAGTTTGCTGTGCCACTTGGACTTTTGTTTCCCCATGGCGCTTCTATGCTTATACAGACCTTTTAAAGTCAAACCTCAGTGAAGAAGCAGCGCTTTATTGCCTACTCCCTGTCCAGCAGGAGAGCTCTGAAAGGGTTAACATTTAGTTCTCTGCTGGCTGAAAGGCAGTGCAGCTGAACAGGGGGTAACAGGATCCCCTTCTCCATCCTCATGTGTGTTCCAACCATGTCAGCACGTGCTACCGATGCATTCTCCATGGCTTATTGCATTTATTACATAGGCTTCATGCCAGCTTGGGGGGGTTCAGAGAGAGGAGCAATGACACTGCCCACTGTCACCTAGCAAGGGGCAATGTGCTCCCAGGTGCTGCTGGCAGGTGACTTCCCATCACTTCGCTGTGGCTCCTCACTGTAAGGTCCTCAAACAACATGGGTCCCCAGCTCCATAACCAACTGGGATGCAGGGAACAGACCTACATCACTATGGGGGAGAAACAGACTTACCAATCTCTTAAAGAGCATGTCTTCTAACACTTCTTAATGCCACAACCAAATCTGCTTACAGTTTCCAAATCTCCTGCTGAGATTCTTTTATGGTTTTTTTTTTCTTTTGGCAAATCTAATATTGTTTAAAAATGACAGTCACTCATCTTCACTCTCAACTACTAGAGCCACGGGCCACCTTTTACAAAGTTTTTCTGTAATGGGATCTCCATTGCAGTCCTTTATGAAGACATTAGAGCATTTGGCAAATGCCTTTATCTTTAAAACCCAGGCACAGTCATATTCTAATTAATGGTGACAAGTTTTGAGAAGATGGCAGAAGAATATGCTTAGTATTATTACCTCTAGCTTATTACTGGTAGTGTCAAAAGGAAATGTAAACAATCAAGTTAGCATAACAATCCTTGATTATTATTCTTAGAACAGCAATGACATCAAGTTATAAGCTATCATAAATTAAAAAAATGCATTGTCATTTATTTCAGAAAGTGACATGCAGGAATAGGCTGAAAAATTCCAAGGCTGTCTCAAGAATTTCTCTCTCAGCACATTTCAGATTTGATTGGTATGACATGAAAAAAATCTCAGAAACAAGGGAAAATTAAGATTCAAAAAATCAACCTTTGCAAGAGCTCTGCTGATAGCCAGTAAGACTACAGTAAAATCAGTCAGGCCATTTGGAAACCAGCCCATTGAGAAGGCTACAACATCTCCAAAACAGGTGTTCAAATATGGGCTGATGTTTTTACCATTTTGTTTCTTCCCCCTTCCATTTTTTGAATGCTAACATCAGTCATCCTTCATTTTCTTGCTTTTTATGTTGTTCCCCTAATCTTGCTTCTAGTCATGTGAATGAGAAAAATCCCACCGTTATCAAACGGAAAAAGTTTTTGCAGTCTTTAAGTTACTCATGCTCCTTCACTAAGAGGACCAACACACAGCCTGACACAGGTAGACTTACAAGTCATTGTTATAACTAGGATGCTCTTGGAAGGTCAAATCAGTACCTTTTCATGATACTGAAAAATTCCTTTTTGATAGATTAATTTACTTTATATGTCAAATTATATTTGAAGTTTACTTTACATTTGAACTGTTTCTTCCATAAACTTCCTCTTTATTTTCCTCTGGCTTACATTTTCTACCTTTGGGGATAATGTGATTACACTGAAGTAAAGAAGAAAACCTTTGTGTCTTAAATATGGCCTCTCTGTTGCCAAAGCTTAAAATACGTGAAAAGTTTATAGACCTTGACAGATTCAGGGTGTGGTGCTTCACACTCTCCTTCATGCAAACGCAGCCTACATCTGCGAGTAAGTTGCCTTTTCATGGAAATACTATTCAGACAGCATTTCCATAAAAATTCACCCTGGCACCGTTCTGTTTCTCTTGTCATTCGCCCAGCTCTGTTCCGTCTTTGATTGATTTTCATTTTGAGTAAGGCATAACAGTCATTTTCATGGGGGGAGCTGGGGAAACTTTCCATTTTTACATAAGAGCAAACGCTATAGTCAATGTAATAGGGCTGCATGAAGCATCAATAAAACCCACTGTAGTTGTGTTTACAGTCAGAGATAGACTGAAAGGACACTTGAGCCTCTGGCTGCCTTTACTAAAGACAAGGCTAGAATACAGCCCACTGAGTCCCAAACTTAGCTTTCTCGGGAGGAAATACCAGGTTTGAGTCAGTCCTGTCTGAGGTCAATGCAAGTCCTTCCACTAACCCAAGCAGAAGATAGGGTCGAGCCTAGTTTACTCAGGGGAAAAACAGGTGCAGAAGAAGGGGAAGGGTCCATCCTCAAAGAAAAGAGCGGCTGGTCAAGCTGGACAAATTAGATGAGGTCATACCACCATCACTGATGTTGCTCTCCAGCCACCAAGTCCCAGCGACTCCCTGACCGAGTGCCCACCAGACCCAGTATCTTTTATTTCCTTTACCAGTACGCTGAGCTGGGACTGAAATTTAACCATTTCTAAAAAGCTTAACTACTCTTGCAGCAGGCAACGCCGAGGACAATGCAGAATGGATCCCCGGCTGTGCTCATGTCCCCGCTGAGCCCCACGCCAAAAACGGGCATAGGTGGCCAGACAGACTTCCCCACGAAGGTGAGCATCCCAAAGACAGGCTGGAAGGCAGGGGCTGCTCCCGGTGGGAAGACGAGCCAGTGCCCCACCACGGCACCCAGGCAAGGACACTCAGTGGGGGGGGGGGGGCTGGTGTCCCCACACCGCACCGGAGTGAGCCGCAGCGGTCCCCCCTGGCTGCAGCCACCAAGCCCCATATCCCTGCACTCCCATGTGTTCAAAGGGCACTGCGACCATGTTTCCCAAACACAAATACTAAATTATTATTTTAAATTACAGGTTTCGTATTTTCTGAAGCATTCACCCTACACTGAGGCTGAAAATGGACAGTCTGTGGTCTCTTTTACGAAGTTGTTTTTATCCTTTCGGAACCAAAGTGGTAAACCACTAACGGCATGAGCATTTTTCTCATTATCAGTTACAACGTTAATGATTCTTATTTAAGCAAGAAGCATTTTAAAACCTTTCAGGCTTGCATGTTGAGTTATTAGACCTCAGACTTTTTATTGTGTCTTCTCTTAAGAAAGTTCTTTTATGATGTTAAATGGAAGAGGCCGTTTCAAGACCAGACAGGAATTTGCATCAGTAAACACTTTCAGGAACTTGTTGCTTTAGCGTCTTAGAACTGACTCATTTTCAAAATCCCTTGCCTGAAGGTTCAGTACACTCCAGTGCTCAGGTCTAATTGTAAATAGCTAAACGTTCAATTAAAATTGTGGTCTAGCAGTTGGACCAAAGGCAGACTTTAACCCCAGTGCCAGTATCAAGCTCCACTTTGTAGTCTTGTGCAGATTACTCAGCCCACGCTTAGAAAACATTAACTGAAACAAAGTGTTTCCAATTTCTTTGCCCTAACCCTCCAGCCACAACAGGGTGTCAACTCATGTCTTCATCTCCAGGAGTCCACAGCCACCCAGACATAGACCAGCACAGGCCATAGAGGTTATTTTCACACAAGGAGCATAAGGGACTTCTGTTGGCTTCGCTTTTTCCTCAAGCCCCATCCCAGTGCTAGCGTGGAGAAAAATGGAGGCACCATCACAGCTACCAAGTGGCTCTAGAGGAGAAGTTGGAATGGGAATGGGCAAGTTCAGAAAGGTAGAAAGGCAAGCATAAAGGCTCTGGCACCAGAAAATCAAAGCACATTCATAAAACAACAGCCCAACATTTTGAAAAGTTATCGAGCACATATTACAAAGTAGTTGCCAAAGGGTTGCTGTCATCTCCAGGAAAAGCAAGCATGCCACAGATATTTCCCGTGCACGCTGATCCTGGGGGAACAGTAAAAGTTGGTTATTGCACAGACCTACTCTAAATGTTCTCACTTTCATAATACACATGAGTGTTTTCGCACTGCATCCATTTTTGCTCAAATCCATTGGTGGGCAGCATACCTAACTCAGCTTTTGTTTAAGTTCTTATGTTCTTCCAAGATAATTGGCCCTATGGGACTTTAATCTAAATGGAGTGTATCTTTGTAGGGACCTCGTAGAGGTATTTCTAATGTTTAATGGTCTCCTGAATTACTACTTTCCCCCCACTGTGAAGGAAATGGGCTCGCCACCGTCCGCTTCCCTGTAGCATTCATTACCGCTAGCAACACGGATGTAGAAGCAGCATCCCTCCACCCATCCCGTGCTTCAAAAACACAAGGACGAAGAGGCAAATTATTCATCCTCCTTAACGGAGGAAGACTTGCTCCACAGCAACGTGATCAAGCAAAGGTTCCCCTCGCGTGCGATTACTCAAGATCCATCCATTTGGGCTCATGGCAGGGGGGCAAAGGCAATTCCATCCCAGCGCAGCTTGCTGACTCGGGGGGACTTGCTGACACGGGCACGTACCTGCCAGCGACATGAGAACGTCAATCGGTCTACGTGGGGTTATTTCTGCCTCTCTTGTGCAGCCATTTCTCAGACCACTTTCTAATGCCTTCCAGACCACCAGCAGCCCGCAGACCATATGTGGAGTAACACCGCCGTAGACTAACTGGTTAATGAGTTATTCTCACAGCCTGCAATAAGGCTCCCCTTAGGAGCTGGTAGACATCCCATTGCCTGCCAGCAGGCATAGTCGAAAACTGGCTCTCAACTGCTGTCAATACCTAATTTAAATCGCTTGTAATTATAGCAGTACAACAGTAACATTTTGTTTACCTAAAAGCAAAGCTCCTCATTCATTCCCTCAGCCCCTGGCAAACAACTGCCAGATACACACACGCTGAAAAATGGGGGAATAATTGCAAAAACTGACAGTAGCCTTCAGTTCGTAGCGGTTAGAAAACACTGGTGTATCAAACCCCACTGCTGACCCCAGCACGCCACCAGCTGCACCCCTCTGGGGTGGGCTGTGCTGGGAGCGGTGGGAGCTTCGGCACCAGGTGATATCCCCATGCCCAAGCCCCTAAATTAAGGTGGTGCATTACAGGCTGCGTTTCGCCCCGCTGCTTCTTCCCTGGGCGAGTCTGTCTTTCAAAGCTGTTTCAGTGCTGGTAAGAGGAGGCACGCAGGCTTTCTGAACACAATTAACTTCCAAACCAGCTTGACTCAAAAACTGGAGTTTAAAGTTTCCCCGTGGTGGGCTCAGCTCCCTGATAGACAACTTGAGCGGGGCTGAGATGGGAAGGCTACCTTCACGGCCATTCCGTGTCAGGTTCATGACAATCCTGTGTGTCCCCCAAGCCTGTTGGGCTTTTCCTCCCTTTTCTAACCTGTTGAAATCACCTGTCTCACCGCAAGAGAAGGAGCCGGTATGTAAAAGGTGATGCGCTTTGGCTGTAAATGTCACCTATCCCAAACACCTTTCAAATTTAAAACAGAAAAATTAGGATTCCTCTGCACTAGGAAGCTACCGGCCCCTGTGAGGAGCTAAAATGGGAGACCTTGGCAGCAAATCTTCACTGCCTCCTTGCTGCCAAGGGGCTGGGAGGGAGTCGTAAGACCTGCAGGTGTACGACCCATGTCTCCTCTCTGAAAGATGAGCCCACACGGAGAAAGTGGAAATTCTCTGAGTTCCTACAAGGGAAATTTTATCAAGAGAAAAAGCAGTGTCTGTTTCCTGTGCTACAAAGACAGTGCCTTTAAATGCTGTAGTAACCGGAGGAATTAAGGCTTTAGGAAATCACCGCAGTGAAAACACTTGCAGGGCTTTCCAGGCCCAGTGGAAACATGAAGAAGAAACCCTTAATTTGAAGAGCTCTGGCCCCTCACAAGCCAACAGAGAAGCTTCAGCCACTTCAGCAAGGTCAAGATTTTATCCACTGAATAGAAATTCAGAGTTTTCAAACTCTTTCATGGGTTATTCTGGAATGAAGGAGAAAGAGGAATTTATAGATTGGTGGTTTTTTCCATGTAAAACCAACTGAAAGGGATAAATATGTTAAAACCGGCTTGCTGTTTTTTCTTTTCCAGAGAGCAACAGTCCAAAGGAGAATAACAGGACTAACAAGCATCCATAAGCACACATGGTGGGGTACACCACTGGTTTTGAGTTTCTGTGCATCAGCCAAGCCTAGCATCCTACCGAAACATGAAAAAACAAAACAAAACAAAACAAAACAAAAACCTCAACCAAAAAAGAGACAAGAATTCAAAAATTCAGTATCACCTACTAAGCTGCAAGTTACTTTTTGCCAAATGATTTGCCTTGCTAATCCTGTCCATGAGATGCAGATGAGAGTCGACATGGATGGGGACCTGGCTAGGCAGGTCTGCAGCTGGTGCAGAAGAGCCCAGCTCCATCAGCCTCACCCGGAGCTGGACGGGCACTCAGCCCACTGGCGTGGAGGGTACCACTTCAGGACTCCGGTTGCCAGCAATGATTTGTTTCCTCACAGGTCCATAAACACTCATGGCTTACGTCAATGTGGTTTCAGGCTCATTTTTAGCTTAGACCACTGGCCTCGCACGGTCCAAGAGGAACCCAGCGTCAACGGTCAAAAGGAGCCTCACTGTGCTTCAGAGGAATCTACTGATCTGAACTGTACTTGTGCAGGGACAGGAGGACGCCAGAAATTGGCGCAGAGAGCTAGCCAGAATGCATCCAACCGTTAACAGGCAGGAACTAGGAATCACACTTTTCCACTACAAATGGTAAAACTATCCAAGTCCAAATCCCCTCCCCACAAAATTCAAATGCCTTCCTTCTATTTTTCCTGGTGTTAAACATATGTTACATATGCCATACACACACAATTTGTCCAGTTTTGAAGCAGGGGCTGAAGTGCAGCAAACATCCTTACTCTCACTCCCATTTCTGCTTTCCAAGAGGAGTGCCAGAGAAAGTATTCTATTTTTGTAAGAGTTTAAAGGGCATGGTCAGAAAAGTGACTATGTAAAAATGGCACCTTTTCATCCAGCAGATCTGTTCCCAGTGAGTATTCTGAGTCATGTCTGCTTACTTTACTGACCAAAATAGATTTTTACTACTTCTCACTCCTCTCTTGTCCTGTGGAACCAATACAGAAAAGAGGGAGCTATATAAATCCTATCCTAGACTGAAACCCATCGGGACTCGTTAACTAAGTACCAGGGGCAGAAACAAGGGCTGGATGCGTCCCTGTGGGTGGCTGAGGGGACAGCACTGCTGCCCACCAGTTCCCCTGTCCTGTGCCAGGCACAGCACATCACACAGGGTGGTGTTGAGGGAGAGAGGGAGAGTGGAGAGGAAGAGGGAGAGGAAAAAGGAGAGGGAAAGGAAAAGGGAGAGGGGAAGTGAGAGGGAAAGGTGGGTAACCCATCTGTCCTTCACGCCAGCTCTGGCACCCTTCAGCACCCTGCGTTCCCGCTCTGCAGACCGACCACAGACTGAGCTCCCCAGGCTCACACTTAGTGACAACTGTCTTTCCTGTGAACTGTCACGGAAATCACGAGCAAGCAAGAAACACGAAGCTCGCCCCTCCCTCCTGCTAGCTCTTGCAGAGCTGCTTTGCAAGGCTGACTGCAGCTTCAGAGGCACGCTGTGCTCATTGCAGGGACAACTTTCACGACAAGACAGCCATCGGGGGCCCAAAACTGTTTCTGTGCCCGTGGCCAGGCACAAAGCTTATGGCCTCTCCGAAGTATGCGTAGTTGGTTGGACTTTGAGAGATTTAAGCCAAGTATAGAGCCGGGGGTTAGGAAAACCATATAGATGATATGAAACTGTATTTGTGCTTGAGCGCAAATTGGTTTGAGTGTTGGTGGCTGAGAAGCTCAACATGAGCTGGCAACGTGCGCTCGCAGCCCAGAAGCCAACCGCATCCCGGGCTGCATCAAAAGCAGCGTGGCCAGCAGGTCGAGTGAGGTGATTCTGCCCCTCTGCTCTGGTGAGACCCCATCTGTGTCCAGCTCTGGGGTCCCCAGAGAAAGGACATGGACCTGTTGGAGGGAGTCCGTAGGACGGCCACAAAGATGATCAAAGGGCTGGAGCACCTCTCCTCCGAAGACAAGCTGAGAGAGCTGAGGTTGCTCAGCCTGCAGAAGAGAAGAGTCTGGGAAGATCTTATAATGGCCTTCCAGTACCTAAAGGGTACTGGATGGAGAATGTAGTGACAGGACTAGAGGTAATGGTTTTAAACTGAAAGAGGGGAGATTTATATGAGATATAGGAAGAAATTCTTTACCCTGAGGGTGGTGAGACATTGAAACAGGTTGCCCAGAGAAGCTGTGGATGCCCCATCCGTGGAGGTGTTCAAGGCCAGGCTGGATGGGGCTTTGAGCAACCTGGTCTAGTGGGAGGTGTCCCTGCCCATGGCAGGGGGGTTGGAACTAGGTGATCTTTAAGGTCCCTTCCAACTCTGACCATTCTATGATTCTATGAAAAACCCTTTTTCACAGGTGAGATATCGGACCAGTTTTTTTTAAAAAAAAAACATAAATGGATATTACTATTTCCTTCATGAGTAGAATAGAATCTTAATAGAAAGATAGCAGTATTAATCCATTCCTATGTTACTCTAATGATAAATAAATGATGGTTAATGTTTTCATTTTTCAATTTTTTTCAATGAAGCTAAAAGAGACAGAAGTGCAGAAAGCATAAAAGGGCTTTCCTTTGCTATTTCTAATGTTTCTATCGTTAGTGATAAAACTGGACAGTAAAAAGGTACTTTGACAGTAAAAATGAAACTATTATGTACTGGGTCAACTGTAAAATGAAAATAATAAATAAGCAATAAGAGTCATTCCCCGTCAGACTGTGAAACATTCATCTGGTCTCTCTGCTGTACTTCTACTTACGGCCTTTTCCTTCAGTCTTCCTAAGGTCAGCTGTTGGGGCCTGGATTGGTCCCTGGACACAGAATTCAGTGCACTCAGTGCCAGCCACCTAACAGCCATGATACCCCTCCTGCAACCCGGTTTCCTACCTAAATTAATGGACAGAAGCTGCATCTTTATTGACTTTCCCAAATTAACACCAATGTCTCAGACTGGCAAGATTAACCTGTCCTCTGGCTAGGGAGGGAATTTACACTATTACTGTCAACTAGGTGCTTGAGTTTTAGATGGCTACAGGTAGGTGAGATGACTCCTACTCTCCTAAAAGCATTTTTCAGTCACATCACACAGAAATGACTTAGCCGCATAGAAGAACCAAGATCTTAGGTTCAGATTTCTCCGTGCTCTTCATTTCAAGAGGGTGATGAATTGCTTTGCTGAAATAAAGCCTTGGTTGTGCCTACCAAGAGGTGCTCTTTGTGGTTTCAGGATGTTAACATACGTACTGGTGACAGACAATTTGGCTTGTCTTGATTGCAAGAGATTCAGAGCATGTAACAGACTGTTTGCTATGAATACATAAAAATACCAGAGAACTTATAAATGCAGCAAAGGAACAACGAGCACTTGCCCAAATTGCCAGCTTCACATTCTGGGCAAATCTAATGGAATTCAGTAAAAGGCACAAGATACCCACCAGGATGAAACTAGATCTTGAATTGATTTTAAATCCTTTATTTTTTCCTTTTCCAAAACTGCTTTTAATGCCGCAGCCACACCTGTGCAAAAAACCCCACCTTTATAAGCCTTTGAAGAGCCAACTACAGTCACAACAACTAATGTAACACTGGTTCTTCAGAGAAATGATGGAGAAGTTTTACCATATCTGCGTACAAGAGTCCTGCAAATTAGCTTCTTTTTCAAGCAGATTTTGCAGTTTTGTCTCATTGCATGTTGTAATGCAATATATTAATGTTACTTCAGTAGTTTACTATAAATCCTTTGTGTATAATTTGTGAGCTCTATACAGAACAGTCCATTTTATAAACAGAATTTTAAAACACCAGGTTTAAATTTATTGCAGGGTTTATTCAGAACTGACAAAGCCTCCTTAGAAAACCGAATTTTCCTTAGAAGACTTTCCTTCTGCATATCTACTAGACTTCTTTCTTTATAAAGCCCTTTTTAATTACACAGAAAAATGTAAATTACAAAATGCAATTTGTCTACAGTGAATTTTTTATGGCCATATTCCATGTTTTGTCCTCATTTAATGAGTCATTTACAAAAAGGATACATTGGGCAATTTGCTAAATCCACAGGATTTTTACATATACATTTAATTGCACCAAACCAAATCAGTCATTAACTACTGAATATCACAAAATATGTGTCTTCTTGAAAGAGTTTGCTTCAGTCAAATCAGGTCAAATATACTGTGTACATCCATACTCAATAAGCTAAAAATAAAGTAATAAACTCAATACAAAGCCAGACAGTATTATGAAAAGCTCAAACTGGTAAGCCTACATGACTTACAAATTAGAAGAAATCAATCAGATTTCACAAATCATTTTGTTGTAAGTAGTTTACAGGGCAGCAAGTTGCTGCTCCTAAGCCCCTATTCCCAGCACTAGAGAAATTAAAAGCACCTGAATAGTTAATAAATCAACGCGTCTTTACTAACAGCATGATATTAGCAAAAAAAACCCCCACCCTTACCAACCACTTGTAGCAGCCAGTAAAAGGCAGAAGGAGAAGATGCTAGTTCAGCAGGCAGTATATTCTGGGATGGGAGGAGGTTAAGAGGGAAGGGACCCTACTCCTGACCCCCTCGCACCTGCACAGCCTCCATCAGGCCAGCCTCTGCCACCTCACTGCATCCCCGCTGGCAGCCCAGGTGCTGCAGTAAGGGCCGTGACCCGCTCTCCTCTCATTAGAGACACAGTTAGGTGTTGGTCGTAGGCAGTATTTCCCGACTGACTTAGCAGCAACGGTCTCAAACCCCTTTACGCTGCCGCATCCCGTCTGGCACCCCGAATCGCTCTCCCGCAGCGGCCGGCTATTCAGTCAGCACTAACTCTATCAGGACTTTTCTCCCGTTGCCGTTTCTTTGCGAGGTGAAAAGAAAACAAGCCTGACCCACTATGGACCTCCTGGAGAAACTTGAAAACCTGGGTGTCTAGATGGAGCTGACTGAAACCACATTTAAGCTCGTATTTGTTTAACTTGCCTCGTGCAGACCTGCGAGCCTGCCGGTGCTCATCATTTCCTACACACCAACTTTTCTTTTTCAAATCAGCAGCTAATTAAGTGCGCGTAGTTCAAAGCTGCGGGCTACCTGGCAAATTCAGAAGATCTGAAACACAACAGAAGTTCAATATTCGTTTGCAGGAGCGGCATCTAGAAGAGGCAGCAGCTTCTTAATATCCCACCAATACCGCCGAGCACCCAGGCACCCGGGCAGCTACTGCCTTCTCCCTGCTGAAAGGACCAGCAGAAGCACAGCATCTTTCAGCAGACAGCGAGTAAGCTGAAGGTAATGCTTCCGTCGAGGCACTTTAGTCGGCACCTGGGTATCGTATCACGTAGTGTCCGCATCAAAACGAGTCAAAAGGGAAGACCCCAATTCAAAACCAGCCACTTGGGCACAACAGCAATCTCCCAGGCACGAGTGGTCACCCGGAGTTCAACTGAAGAGCTGGCGTGGCTGCAAATCGAGGCCCTTTGTTTTAAACCAGCCTCTCTCAAAAGCTTGTTGTATCTCCAGCTAAAATGAAAACATACGTTTATTGTTTTCTCTTTGGGCAGGCAATTAACATTTATATGATGCGTTATCAAACAAAAATAACTATGTATTTTGTTCCTGGAAGAAGGTTTTTCTTACTGGAATGAAGTTGTGCCAAGGAGGGATTTCATCTGATGCAAGCAGCATGCAAGAACAATCCACTTCCCATGGTAGCTTTCTGAATTGAAAAGCTGCGTGTCAGAACGGGCCATAGCATAGGTGAACTGATGAAAACGAACCCCACAGCACAGTCCCATGCTCCACGCAGGAAAAAGTGCCACCCAAGTCAGCAGGAGGTACGCTTGCCACAGCAGCACGGGAAGCAGGCTTTTTGCGAATACATTCGTGCTTCCTTTAGATCAAATGTGCTTTTTCACTCTCAAACAACATAAAAACTGTCTTGCTGCATGCATACACTTTAGATTTGATGTATACACCGATTAACAAGGACGTGCACTATGTCCACAGCAGAATAAACTCTTTGGTTTTCATTGTGAAATTACTGTTTCTTGAATTCAATCAAGCCCTCCAGATTATACACATACCACTAAATATAAATAGAAGAGGTTAAAATGCAGTTTAAATATAACAGATATGTCCGCAACTCCATATTTAGATATACCCTTTAATTTTTTCCTATTGCCTACTTTTTACTTACATTTAAATTTAGCAAAGTAATTTTAGACTGCCAACTTTCTACCTACACTAGTTAACTGTGTTGTGAAGGAAAGATATTAGATTTTCTCCACTTACTTCATTACCTTCCAAAATGTCAAAGTGATACAAATTCTTGCAGCTCAAACCTTCAACCAAGAGACAAAATGATGCTCAATGTGACTAGGAAAACTGCCTGTCGAAAAGTGTGTGGCTAGAACCACACCAGGAAACAAAAAAAATATTCCAGTGGCTGCGAAAGTTGCCAGTTGTGGATATAATGAAAAACAGCGTGGTGTTATTGCACAAAAGGTAATTCTTTCAACCCAGGACAAACATCATTATAATTCAGGCTGAAAATATCTTACCAACGTGAAGGTTTTTTTTTAACAAACGCATTTTAAATCAACTGTATAGGAAAGCTGAGGTACAAAGCATGAACTAATCCCTGGCCTACCTTCCCAGCTGTACAGCAGGAAAACCCCACGTGCAGCATTAGGCACTCAAGGCTCAGCCTGCAACCACTGACCTTAGCTGATATGGATCAGGCCCAAAGGGCCCTTTCTGACCATACCCCCTGTCAACAGCTTCCACCTCGAGTTCAGGACACAGATTTCCACAGAGTTACTTGCATGATTAAAAGAAGTGCGGTTTGCCCTTACAGCTGCCTCCCTCCACCCACCCCCCCCCCAAAAAAAGAAAATTACAAGCTTCCTCATAGTGGAAAAACACCCCAACACAACAGATACTTCAAGGGGAAGGGTTCATTTCAACCCAAACACTTTAAATTATTTTGTTGTTACCTGCTAATAACTGCTGGAGCGGTTAGTAATGCAGAGGCAAGGAAAGGAAGGAAACGTAACGTGTAACGTTTCAGGGCTACCAGATGCCATCAGCACTGCAAAAGCTTTTCATGGCTTTCTGATCCTCACTGGAGTGCATTTAACCAAGAGGAGAAACTGCTGTACAGGGGGCCTCACTGAAGTGGACGAAATGAAGTGCTCTGCAGAAGGAGAAGCAATGCCATGAGCTTCACATTTTGATAGCAAAGCGCTGGTGTCTTGGAGAAAGTGCAACGGGAAAGGATTTGCCTCATCAGTAGCCAGGTATGTTGCTCATGTGGCGTTATTCAAACCAACTGGACTACAACAGTCGTCCCAGGGTTTTCTGTTTGTTTACACAACTCCATGTGCACAGAGAAAATAAACTCCCCACAGAAGAGCAGGTAGAAAGACGCATCCACATTGCTAAGGTGAAAGCACTGGTGTCGGGCAGAATTGCCATTTGAACACTAACTGTGGGATCCAACCTGGGATTTCAGATAGAAATGTCTAACCTATACACAAACGAGTGTGCTTGAGGTAAGGGACGCTACTTCCAAGTTTGTTACAATCTGTATTTTAAGCTCACCGTTCATATCACTGAAATTCCTCAATGGACTCATACACCCAGATTTCTTCAACACCTGACAAAGAGCTCAAACTTGGTTAAAAGAAAGAGAAGCCACACAGTCAGTACCGCTTATAAACCATCAGAAGAAAAATACGCATCATGTATATCTATTAGAATATATCTTTAAGAACCAAATGCTACATAAATTGCAACCCAAATGGAGTAACACTTCAAGAGCAAAAAGTCCGACTAATCACACCTAGGACTTACACTGACAGATCATTTATAAAATTCCTGTAACGTGTAACTCTATCCAGTACTATATGATTTGTTTAACTTTGGGACTAAATTGTGGGAGGTGGGGACAGATGCTGTTCAAAGCTCTAAACCCTGAAATGCTTTTGGAGGTAGTGATTTCTTTTCTTGCAAAGTTTTTCAAAGAATTGTATAGCAAGTTTGCCATTGTTTGCCTACATGCATGTATGAAAGAGAAAATTAAACTGTTGTTACTATTCCAATGTACCATATCTTTATTTTTTTAAACGTCCTTTAAGAAATAGGCAAGATAACATAAAAATCTTTGTCCTATATTAAGTATGGCTTGGGGAGGGGCGGGCTTCATTTATTTCCTTTTAATTAGGAAGTTGTCAAACAAACCATTTATCTTCCATGATTTTTGTATCAGTTCGGGTGTGTTTGAAATCACATACTTTGATACATATATCCTGACATAAGTCTACATTTCATACCCTAGTGAGAAGCTGTCTTTGTCTACTTCACTTGTCTCAGTGAAACCAGGGAAGTGGTTAAAGGGTTAAACTAAAGGAATGTGACATTTCTGCATGTGCAGTTCATAGACCTATCCTGGTTTTCCTAATAGACTCAAAATTACATGAGCAGAACGTAATTTCCAAACTATTACTTCAGAACTGAAGCACAGTGTTAATTCAGATAATGACACTTTGAATACAAATAAAAACTTAATTAAAGAAAGAGCAAGTTTGCTTGTACTGTGGGTTCTTAGCAAAGGCAGCAATGAATGGAAGTTTATGTTAGCCAGAACTTGCAACTTCAGCTTTTGTAAATATCATTACGTACGCTCCAAACTCTACAGCAAAGTCATCTGGTCACCAAAACAGATCTCTGCATATTGTATGGCAGCACTTACTCTGAAAAGTACCACAACCAACTCTGACTCTGCTCACACCAACTCAGGTAATCGAAGCTTTTCCTACATGCAAGAGCTCGTCAGCTTTTGAAAAGGCAATAGAAGTGTTAGTTAACTGAATGATGAATTGCTTAAAGAATCACAAAGACACCAACGCTGCTATTACGAACCAGGAAAAAAAAAACGATGGCGGGGGCGATGACATAATTTCAGAGCCTGATGCCCGTAAAGCCCGACACCAAACAGCGTTAATGCTTTAAAACTAAAAAACAAAACAAAACAGAACAAAACCAACTCGGAAAGGGCCAGTTTGCGCAACGAGCGCCCGCAGAAGATGCGCGGTTCCAGCTGCCGCCCGCGCCCCGGCCGAGCCCCCGGGGCTGCCCCGCTCCGGCCGCCGACGTGCCGCGGTGAGGGTCAGCCGCCACGCCGCCCGTGTGGGGAGCACCCTCTCCTCGCCCCGGCCCCGCCGCCGCTCCTCGCCCTGCTCGCCCCGCCGCTCCCGG
>JAOXNO010000001.1:115422317-115445405 GCA_028565335.1 Limnodromus scolopaceus
GGCAGCCCCGGCGGAGCGGGAGGGACCGGGCGGAACTGGAGGTGAGCAGGACCTGCGGGGGGAGGAAGGACAAGGGGCTACCGGCGGCTCGGCTGGGGTCGCCTCGGCGAGTCCCCGCTCCTCCCGACGGAGGGTGTTTTCAGGGGCAGAACAAGCGGGCGGTTGTGGCGGGGACCCGACGTGAAGTCAAAGCCTGGCCTCTAACCAAGGTGGCTCTGGAGGGCAGCGAGATCAATAACGGGACGCACGGGAAATGAGAGGGGAGGCTGGTCCCCCGGCCGGAACGGGACCGAGCGCCCCGTCCATCTCCCGGCGGTGGGGGGGGTGGAGTGGGGATGCGCCCCGACGCTGGCAGCGGCACCCACCCGGCACAGGCACTCACAGGGGAGAGCCGCGCACCCCGGGGAGAAAGCGGGCGGCGTGAGCCCCGTCTCGTCCCTCCCGCCCGCGGGGCTGGGGGTCCTTACCGGGGGCGCCGCTTCTGCCCGCCGCCGCTGCCGCGCTGCCCCGGCCGTCCCCGGGCACGCCTCGGCCCCCGCCGCCCCACCGGGCATCGCCCGCCGCTCTTCCCCGGCGCTTCTCAGCCAGCGGTCAGCGCCGAGAGCCAGCGTACGAAGCAGAAAACCCAGTGCTCCCTTAATTAAAAATAATAATAATTAAAAAAAAAATTAAAAAAAAATTAAAAGCGTCTCAGTTTTTAAAGCAGAACTACATAATGTATTAATTGGTGGCTATTAGCATGCAGTTTTATTGAGCATAGCACACAGAAGTCTGATTGTGAGCGAGGAGTGTTTTCAATGAAAGTGGAGTTATTTTAGCTGCAGACATGTTTACATTTCTGTGGTTTAGTCTATAACTTTCTCTTTTTCTTGCTTCAGAATTCTGCTCCATGAAGCAAAGCCCTTAGCTCCCAGACATTCCAAAAAGTCTGCCAAAATAATAGGAAAAAAAAAAAAAAAGGAGAAGAAATAAAAAAAACACACACAGAGACCCCCAAGTCTGGGTCAGGCTCAGGGCTGGGTACGGGCAGAGCGATTATACCCCCTCCTCACTCCCTCTCCAGTTAAAAAGCCTTCAGGGCTCCATTTCCTGTTTTTAAGGAAAAAATAAAGCGGGTCTAGGACTGATTTTAGACACTGCCTAGACCAGGGCTGATGGGTGCTGAGGATCTTTAACTCTCTCGATGCCAAAGGATACCCAATAACCTGCCTGTCCAGGCAACCACATGCCTCCCTCCCCCAGAGAATAGCCATAGCAGCCCCCGGGCTTTTTACCCCGCTGTACGTTTTGCAGTAACCGAGAACCTGAAGGCCCCGAGCGACAACGTGGTGTGCGTCCACCACAAACTAGCAGAGCCGTGAGACAAAATACCCCAAAAGTGGGGCCAAGTGCCCTCTGCCACAGGCCTGTCACCGCAGCACCCACCTATGGAGATCTCCTGGCGAGCCCCCTGCGGTCCCTCGGTGCAGGGCTGGGGACCGCGTTGCTGCCCGTCCCCACCTTCCCTGCAGCCGCTGCCTCCCCAGCTATGGATGGGCAGCGTCACTCGTGCGGGCCTCGGCGAGTGGGCGTGAAGACAACTGGAGCTTTTGGGCATTAAATCCACAGCTTAGGAAAATCAAAACAGAGCAGTTTGGTTAAAATTAGGAGCACGGACAAGTGAACGAAGCAAGAAGTTAGCGGACACCTCCCCACAAAACTACCAACTCAAGTTTTCCACTCCGAGGCCGGGCAGGTTGTGGTATGAATAGAAACAGAGTGAGCAGAATAAAGCACCCCTGTAATGAAGGGTTGTGTCTCCAGGGAGCGAGGGAAATGGCACGGAGAGGCGGCGGGAGAGAGGGTGCTGCTGCAGCGCCGAAAGTCGCGGGAGCCAGGGCATCCCCGGCTGGAGCACGCGGCCAGGCTGGGTCCCGTGTCCCTGTCCTCCACCTCTGCCCCAAACAACCTGCCCCGGGGCAGGGGAACCCGTGGGTCTACAAGGGGCAATGCAAAGCCTCACGTGAGGCAGGGGAGGAAGAAACACCACTGGGTTTCTTAGCCAGGCGTTTGGTCATAGCCCTCCTGCCCCGCAACATTCGCCTCCCAACCTCATCCCAAGCATTTTTAGGTGTCCCACCTCCCCCTCTTCCCCCCGCTCCTCCCCTCCTTTTTATTTTACATGCCAGATGACTCCTGTATATTTGGACCTTTCGCTTTTGAAGAAGCCAGAAAGCGTTATGATTTCCTAATGCTTGAAAAAGAAAAGAAAACACCTTTCCCCCAAGATGTTTTATATTAATTTAAGTATCGGTTCCTGGTTCATGTCAGCCCCTTTCGCAATGAAATGTCCTGCGTGGGCTGTCACACCTGCTAAATATAATCCTCTCTTTCTTTTGATATTCTGCAAAGGGCCTTTAAAGGTTCACATCCTCCAGTCTGGAGATTTAATTGCTTCATCTCGGATTTTAAAAAGCCTTGTAAATTTCTGAATTTTTGTCGATTTCAAAGCAGAAGGGAGGGGGATGCGATAGGGATGCGAGGGCGAGCGAGAGGCGATGCTGAGCGCCCAGCGCCGACACTGCCAGGCCCCATAAAAGCTCCGACCCACCATCCCATCTTGTCCCGCAGCTTCTGCTCTTCAGGGCAGACAACTTGAGCTGGTTTTATGACTTACCAATGAGTTAAATATGAAAATAGTAGCCTATTTCGCTATGGTAAATGCTCACCAGGGAGGAAATCACAGATTCAGTTTTATAGAAGGTAATGGAGTGAGATTACCCGCACTAATGTACTTAACTCTTCAGAGAACATAAATCTAGCAGGGAGACGGCCCCAAAACCAGTCGCTCCCCAAAACAAACTGCGGCCAGCAGCTGTTTTGTCCTTGCGATGTGCTGGTGGCACCAGGTTTGCCTGGTGGTGCTGTGATTAGGTACCCCCTGGCCGGCAAGAGCAAGACAGTTAGATACCCCCGAAGGGAGCCAGGAGACAGAAATGCCCGGCAGGAGGGGAGGGGAGCAGGCAGGGCGGACGGGCTATGTAGGGTCCTGCAGCCCCTGTCACACACTTCTTCACCACACTGTACACACGGTGGCTCTCAGTAAGACATGATGGCCACAAACTGCTCTGTGAAACTGTGTGATGCGTATTTCCTATCAACTTGAATAAGACAGTGGAGTGGGGGACACCAAGCACGCTGCCAGCTTCTTGCTGCACCCCTGGGGATGCAGATGCAGGAACAGTACCCACATCGGGGCCCCCAAATACTGTATTTTCCTTGAGGAGATGCAGGAAAGCCAGTGGGGGTCATGCCCAGATATCGGTGTGCCCACACAGCCACGTCTGTCCTGCATCACCTTTAGATGCAACGTCCTGTGCGGTCACAGTCTGAGAGGGCAAGCAGCCCCTGCTGCAAACAAGCCACCACGGCAGAGGACAGGAGGCGAGCTGGTGGACTTGCTTGAGCAAAGCTGCTCTGCATTGTCCTTTCAAGCCGCAGTCAGGGGCTGAGGTTTAAAACACTACCCAATAAACCAATCTTCTGCTGAGCTTTTAAACCTCGCATGCATAACCTAAAATCTTCAGATGACGTTTCCATTCCTTCTCTGGTGGAGCACAAGGTAGGAAAGGGGTGGAGGCAGGGGCCAGCTGGGTGGGAGGCTGGAGCATCTCTTGCTGTGCCACTGACCCACACAGCTAAAGTGGCATGGAGAAGCTCTTTCCGGCAGACCAGCAGAGAGCCCCAGCAGCTGCTCGCTCGCAGCCAGTTGCTCTGTCACAGCGGTTGTCTCATTGACTCATGCCTGGAACTTTCTCTCACGAGGAAGGAGGAAACTTGCAGATAGCAGCAGAGGAAGAGCGGGCCTTCAAGCGCTGCCTCTTGTTCAGGAGCATCATGTGGAAAGAAAAAAGTGTTCATATCATTTTCCATCTCCTTAAACACAGTTTTCAAAATACAAGTTTGAAACAAACAGACAAAAATACCAAATTTTCACATCTGGAAAAAGAAAAAAAGAAAAATCCCATAACCAGCTCTTTCCCCAATTTTATTTCAGAGCCGTGGGCCTATAAAAATACATTTATTAAGTAACATTCAGCACAGCCTTGGATAACTTGCGGTCTCTTAATAGGAAGCCTCCTCATTGGAAACAAGTTGAACACGGGATGCACCTAGACCTCGTTTTTTACCAACATAACCTCTGTTTCCAGAGGCAAATACTGCGTAGCGCTTTGAGGTTCACAGAAGTTTGATGTTTCTGTTTTGAAAAAAAAACAGAGGAGGAATGATCTTTGACCTCCTGTATATTACCCAAAAAAAGGGCCTTATCCAGCAGGTCCTGGGTTGCCTGCGTCCGGCAGGTGAGGGGCGTTCCAGGTTTGCTGAGCTCGGGCGCCGGCAGGATGGGCTGTGAGCTGCGGCACAGGACCTCCGCCGCGGGCAGCTCACAAACCCATGCGCGTTCGGACGAACCGGTTGCCCTCTGTGGGCTACAGTTCTTGCACTTTCTTACCTTTGAGTCATTTCAGCTCCAATAATTAAATAGAACTGAAGCAGGGAGGGTATCGGCGAAAAGTTGTAACGTTAATTATCACAGTTACTGTCAATGCAATAGGATATATGAATGGTTTGGGGTTTTTTTGGTATGAAACAAGGTATAGTGGGGAGGAAGTTACTTCATTTTTTCCATGGTGTAACATTTTTGCCTGGCAAAATGCAATCCCAGCACCTTATTTTCTCAGTAAAATCAGAAAGGATTGACATTGTACCTATGAAAATACCATTTAAGATGAACTAGTTCGGCAACAAAAAGGGGACACCTTTATAAATATTACCTCTCAGAGGTGTGGATGACATTCACTAATAAAGGTTCTCTTATGTAAAAATGACATTTAAACCAAGAGAGATAAGCAGCTAAATAGACACATCCTATTGTCTAGATATGAACAGGCAACTATTTTTCAAGTACCAGAAAAGATGACTTTTACAGCATTCATGGATTTTTTTTTTAGTCACAGTCTGGACGCTGACCGCATTTTGGCAGTCTCTGAGAAGACCACTGGAGTCCCTCCTATAAAAGAACCACTTCTAATTTGAGAAGGAAGGATCATTTCTTATTAAAAGCTCTAAGGCAGCAAAATAAAGCATTTTGTTAGAAAATACACTGGAACTTACCTGATTAAATATGTGGTTAGATGAGGTATTCGGATGAATAGGATATTGGTCACCAGGATATTCAACACCAATGGGTATTCAGGACTGCTGTATCAATTTAAAACAATTCACGCTGTTTCCCAAACAGTTGGCTAAAAGGAAAGGGAATTCGTTGTTCGTTTGTTTGGGGTTTTAATTTTTAGTATTCTTTTTCTGCTTAAACAGATAACTGAGTTTAAAAAACAAACAGTATGTCAAATATGCTGGCAGGAAAGGTCCAGGAACACTTGAGACTCTCATGAATTTCAGCCGGGTTTTTATGTGGCAACAAGTAATGATGGAAGAAATTAAAAAATGTCAAAGGTTTGATCTGAGTGAGGAGAAAGCTGGGATACTTGCCTGAAGCTCTCCTAAACATCCCGACTCTGCAAAATAAAGTGAAACTGTTATCTCTTTTCCCTGTATTTTGGCAGGTAGGTCCCAAACCAGATAAAGCTGAAGATCAGTCTGCAAGGCAACCTAGAATAATCATGAAATAAACTCTCCCGTGCAAATTTCCATGGCCAGAACTGAACTTCTGACTCATTCTCAGTTTGGGGTGGGCAGAATTTGTGTTGTTTCCTATTTTACCCAAAGCAGGTCCCCTCCCCTCTCCAAATGTGCATTTCTCTGCATCTCTGCCTAGATTCAAGAAATAATAACTGATTTGGTGAATCAACACAGAAATGCTGAGCAGTGCATCTTTGCAATCACTGTGAACTCCTTTAACCACTTGGCAAAAATTAAAAATAAGAAAGCTCAAAGTTGAAGTATTTTCAAAAACAGAAAGACAAGGTTAGGATAGGTGACAAAATGTCATAATTTCTAAAGTATGCATTTATTTATGGGTGAAGAATTCAGCCAGCATACAGAAACAACTCGGGTCAGAATGGATGTTTCAATAGAAAAGGCTGCAGATAAATAATGCATGAGGAAAAGTTCACCCCAAAATAAAATGCTTACACTGTTCAAGCGAGAGCAATTAATAAATTTAAATACCATAAAGTTACTTGCTTATTATTTACTCATGTCCTTATATTTTTGTGTTCCCTTTGATTACTTGGTGTATAGTGATCTCTGAGGAGGCCATAGCTTAATACAAATGTTACTAAATAGAGAATCAATATCCAGATAAGTAAAATTTTTGTAGGATTTAAATTTGTGAACTATCTCAATTGTCTCTCTTCTTTATATTAGTCTGCTCCTCTATTTTGTGTGTTTGTCATGGCACCAAGAAAAAACTAAATTTTGCCTTCAGGTTAATGGAATCAGTCCTATGTTCATATACAGGTGCCTATACGGCTGTACATATGGCATTGGCTAGCAGACCTGCATATTACCATAAACAGCTCTAAGAAATGTGATTTTAGCATGCAGACTTAGTTCTTCCTCTATACGTATCTCTTTGCAGCTATCCCCATGTATAATCACCTCATTTTACCACACCCCTCTTTTATTTAGATAATTCAGCACAAGTTTTCCGCAGCATTTCTTCGCTGACTGTGTCATAAGGCAGAGTAATATCTGAAATTACAGTCCGAGGCAGAAAAACAGCCTCCTCTGGAACCTGAAGCTACAAAAAGCTCACCAATGTACAAATACTTGATTTTCCCCAGCTATATGCACACACACCTACCTTGTGGCAGTAGTGCAACAAGTCACACGTACCCTAGAGATGACGTCTGTGTGGGTGCCGGGCACCAACAGCGCAGGTGCCTCAGCAAAGGCTCCCTCCCTGCCGGCTGGAGAGGAAGGGAGAGGCGGCTGCAGAAGGTGACTCAGCTCTGGATGTGACACTGAATCACCCTCTGGATGAGCCAGAGCAAAGGGAGAGACCCACCCCCTACTTTCAGCTGCTCAAGCTGCACGTCTAAAGTAGACGATGGCAACTGGTGATGTAGGTGATTGTCGTGGTTTCAGTTGGGATAGAGTTAATTTTTTTATTAGCAGCTGGTAGAGTGCTATGTTTTGGACTTGGGATGAGAAATATTTTTGACAGTGCACTGGTGTTTTCAGTCATTGCTAAACTCTCAAGGCTTTTTCCACTCCTCACACCGCCCCACCAGCGAGCAGGCTGGAAGGGCACAAGAAGCTGGGAGGGGACAGAGCCGGGACAGCTGGCCCCAGCTGACCAAAGGGATATCCCATACTATGAGACATCGTGCTCAGTACGTAAAGCTGAGGGAAGAAGAAGGAAGGGGAGGCATTCGGAGTGATGGCGTTTGTCTTCCCAAGTAACCATTCTGTGTGATGGAGCCCTGCTTTCCTGGAGATGGCTGAACATCTGCCTGCCGATTGCAAGCAGGGAATGAATTCCTTGTTTTGCTTTGCTTGCCTGCACAGCTTTTTCTCTACCTATTAAACTGTCTTTATCTCAAACCATGAGGTTTTTTTGTCGCTTTTACTCTTACGATTCTTTCTCCCATCCAAACTGGGGACAGTGAGTGAATGGTGGTGTGGTTCTGTCTGCCAGCTGGGGTTAAACCATGACAGTGACCCATCTGTGTGTGGGGACAGGCATGTCCCAGCAGATGCTTCTCAGACAGCACCTCGATTAAGTCTCTGTTACTGGCTGGTTGGCAGCACATGCCCTTTGTGTCCCACCACCGCATCTCTCAGTCTTGTCCAGCATGAACAATTTATATTCCACATTTCTTTCAAACGTGATCTTCTGAAATAATGAAAAACAAAGAACACGTTTAATTCAGGACAGACATTTGGACTGGGTTAAGTGAAATCTATTTGTTCTGTCACAGATGAAAAAAATGACATGCCAGAGCACCATTGTCTTTTGACTTACAGCCTCAGAAAACTTTGGGTTATCCCACAAAGGAACATGCTTTCCTTGATTTTGTATCTGAGCCCTTTAATTAACTGGAGAACACTGAAAGATGCTTGCAGGTCAGAAGGGGACCAGGCTCACATGCACTGTTCATTGCAAAAAGCAAAATATTCAAAAGCATATCTCACTCCTGAAATATGCTTCTGACACTGCGGTTTTAGAGCAAAATATGAGAAGAGGTTCTTCAGACCAAGAACTGATTTATTTTGTCAAACTACACACGTAGCACAGGTGTGCTGGACATAATGATCTGTCATAATGTGGCTCCTGAAGGATGACAGTTTCCCAAGGCAATGATGGTTTTGCATGAAGTCTGAAGAAAGCCTTTGGCTGCTCACCTTGCACATACAGATTTGGTGACGCTCATGAGCAGAATGAAGATCAGGACAAGGCCCTCCACATTCTTGAAAACACTAAGAGGAATGTCCAGAAATGTGCAACAGATGATAACAAGACAGCAACACAAAACAACTGTAAGAAATCCTACGGTCTTTACTACTATTCATCAGAATAGATTACCATAATTGGACCCATCTGGCTTTAAGATTTATGAAATCGATACAGTCTAGGATAGACACTCTGTAAAAAAGCTGTTACCAATGTGAAGCTTGCAAACAGTCACCTTAGCCCCGACGTCAAAACTCTGACCTGATTTACAGCTCAGAAAATGCCTATTTTAGTGAAATGAGTCCTTACCGTATGAACAGTGGCAAATGTCACACCACTACCATGTGGAAATTAAAGGGAAAAACTGAGAGAAGATTGCTCACAGGGAGCCAGGCAGGCAGATTTGGCGGCAGCAGCAGTGTGTAGCTGCCTGGATTGTCTTTGCCATGGCAGCTGGCTTTGCATGTCACTCTCTTGTGCTGTGCAGCCATACTGTGGGGATCAAGTGGCACCTACCGGCCCATCCTTCATCCTCAAGGAAGGTCTGTTCACTGCTGAGCTTCGTTTTTCCCTTTTCCCAAACACAGTAGAATTACTTAGCTTTATTTCTGCAAAGTTCTTTGAAACAGAAGGGTGAAAAACACTTCCCATGATGATCTTAGATATCAGATAAATGAGAAAAAAAAATTTCATTTGACTTAAAATATAATTTAAAAAGTTTAGCAAGCATCAAATTATTGCGCTGACTGCTGTCATCATTTGGAATTTCACAGGGAGCTTCATTTTGAACAGGTAGCTTTTAGGTTTAGTTTCCCTTTGTACGTATGAGAAAGTATTTGCACAATTATTTCAAACATTTCAAGCATTTCATATTTTACCGTAATGAAAAAATGGGCCAATGTATTTAAAAGTTTGCTGAAGTAGGTGGATGGCTTTTTAACGAAAAGAACAGTTGGTTCTGCAGAAGCATGGGAATTTTTAGCAAACACTGCGTGCTTCCCTTCAGAAAGAAGTGAAAATGTTCCTGTTTTTCCAACCAATCTGCCATTTATACAAAAAGTGGGCAGGAGTACATGTTTTCAATGGGACAATAGCCATTTTTTTGAGATCAAAAGGAAAACTTAGGGTGTGGTGTTACAACAGCATAGATGAGAAGGTAAGGTTGTTGTTTGTTTTTTTTTAAAAAAGCAAACTAAGTTAAAAAAAAAAAAGTGGTGGAAAATTTGCACCACTCTGTTTCTTGACTAAAACAAGAGCCTTTTCTGCTTTGGGTAGAAATAGCCTTGCAGTGTATGCAAACTGCAGCAAATCCCAGGACCACGCGGTAGAAATGCAAGCCAGGGAAAGCCTATGGCTTTTTGCTTATATTGTGCAAAAACATCTTTCTGTGGAAACGATCCTTCTCTGATCTTTTTCATTTTTTTGACGCAGAAATAAAATAACTTAGAGTCAAATAAAAAGCTGGGAACAGAATAAGCAGTCTAAAACTATATCACACCAGATAAAATTCCCTGGAATTATCTGTGAATTCATTGAAACTGTATTTTATTTTTTTGTTCAAGACAACTGCTTTGTTGAGGAGGTAACGTATAGATTAAGACAGTACACTTAAACTCCAAAGTCCCCTTGGAGAGTTCTTTCTGGTATAAATCTGCTATCCTTTAACTTGGATTATAAACAATCTACATGATATGCACCTGGTTCTGGCAGGGTCTATATTATTTCACTCCCAAAAGCAGCTTTATAAAGAGAACACACTGCATTTCAACAGCAATATAAATAATGTTGCAGTTGGGGATCTCTTGCGCCGCTTTCATTTTTCTTTCTTTCCTTTTCATCTGAACTGAACCACACCTCTCTAAAAATACTCACTTTCTTAATGAAAACCATATTTTTGGGGATTTTTTCCCCCCACATGTGCATGACCTGTTGAAATGCCTGCACAATCTTTAATGTCAGATTCAGACGACACGTGTCTTATGAAAGTCTGGGACCCAGCTCTCGGCGGGGCCTCCCAGATCTGTCCCACGTCTTTATGAGAAAGAGGGACAAAACCTTCTGGTTTTGGCATTTTATATTGGAGTCTGCTTTAAGCTAGGCGAAGAAAAAAAAAAAAAAAAAGAAAAAAAATAGCAACGTAGAGTCTAGACAGAAGAGATTGGGTTGAAATCTGGAAGCTATTCAGTGAGGCTACGGCACATGGCAGCTTGACTGCAGCAAGAGATCACATTACGCTGCCTAATTACACATGAAAAATGTACACATCACTTTTCTTAAATGCTTGGAAAAATAGATGTTCAGATGGCAATTGCGAACTAGTAACCGAGCCAGTCATACATAGTTGGAACGCTTCACAAATGGCATTTCAAAAGCCTGCATTTTTTTTCACAATGAAATTATTTTGTGTGTATATGTGTGTGTGTGTGTGTTCATAAAAAAACTTCTAAAAAAGGTATTCTAAATTTAGCAGACGGTTGCGCTAGAGAAGCACAAAAGGTGAAAATCCAGCATGTAAGTAGGAAGGACAAGGGCCTAATCCTGACTCCTTGTGAGCCAAAAGGCAAATTCAACCAGGCTTCCTCGGAAGCTTGGTCCAGTCCTCAGGCTCACCTGCTTGACTTTACCTGCGTGGTCCCAAACATTTACGCGTTTGTTCTAAGCTAATGGTGGGGTTTATACCTTCAGTGGGAGCTGCCCATGGGAGTAAAGATAAGCAGAGGCCCAAGTGTTTGCAGTACCCATGGCCCTGAGATTGCGTGTTTATGGACTTGTGGCTATGAAATGTTTAGACGTTTCTCCGTTTTTTCTCTGATGATAAAAAAAATCTCATTTGTTGCATTGTTTGAGCATGAAGCTCTCCTGTCATCATCACCACCTCCTCCTGACCTCCTCTCCCCAGGCTCTGTTAATGGGTCCCTTTCTGCTCCCCTCTTGCGAGGTACTCGCCACTTTCAGTGATGGGCTAAACCAGCTCAGAGGTAAGTTTGATGGAGCTATTCTTTTGTTTCAGTCAGCTTGAATGACATCTGCTCTTCTTTTTAGCTTAAACATAAATGTTCAAAGACGACTGCTCCAAGGGAGAAAACAATTTTCCAAGCTATTTCCAAAGATTTGCTATTTCGATCCCTTTGGTGCTAACGAGACGTATAAAAGTGGATTTGCAGGGGAAAATGTTGTTGGTATGTCTGCCTGCCTCCCAGACTTTGCTTTTCCTAGAAGACTCCTCAGAGCACGTTCCTCCAACAGCAAAAGAGCCCAGTTCTGCACTCTGGGCGGCCGTCGGTGCCGCTCTGGGTGAGCACAGAGGAAAAAGCGACCCCCAAAGCCCACTCCGGTAAGAAGGCTCTCCGTGTGACTGCTGCCTCCGAGTGCCTTTGAGTCCTTCCCTTCTGGAGCTAGCGGCCGGTCAGACCTTGGCTGAACTGCTAATCCTGCCAGACAAAAAGGAAAGAACATCTTGTAAAGTTTTGTTGCTGTTGTTATTACTAAAATGGACTAAGCACGGAGTAACTGGCCAAGCTATCTGGCAAAAGTGACCTGCAGAAAAGTCTTTTAGAACAAAAATGATCGTTTCTGGGTATGGGAGGAAGCTCCTCCAGTTTAGGGGAATGAACTGCAGCGAACCAGCTACTTTCAGCCAGAATATGGCTCCTTGCGCTGATTATTTTACCACCGTGCTCTGCAGGACCTTCCTCGGCTTTTCCCTTTTATGGCATGGCTGAGAAAAAAAGGTGCTTTGCTGTTAGCATAGCCTGTGCCTGCTGGAATCCTGCATGAGAAACAGCGGTCGCGCAAGGATTAAAGAGATGCCTGGATTCTGCGGGCAGAATTCGCGTTTGAAACCACTCTGCTCTTGCCAGGGGCAGCTTCCCTGCTTTCCCTGGTGGGAGGGAAGGAGAGGGGCTCTGCAGCACCCACCCGGGGGCAGGCAGGGCAGAAGACCTTGCCGGGGTGGAGCACGCCGGGACTGCCGTGGTGGGGTGGGATGCCGATGAAAGTGGGCGCCACGACCACATCAAGGCGCACGCTCTTCCCCTTTTGAGCGGGCAGGAACCATTGTGGGTGAGGGCTTCCTTCCCGGGTTAGCCTCCGCAGAGGTTTGGAGGAGGCGGACAGACCCGGGCTCGGGCGCTGAGCTTGGGCAGGCTTGGCCCCCTGCCTCCCCCCGGGTATCTCCCCACGGTATATTTTGTGTGCCGCTGTGGTCGGAGGCAGCGGCACCGAACTCTGAAAGTCCTTCAGCAAAGTACGGCCTCGTCTTCCAGAAGGGTCAGGCTTGCGTGTAATTTATGAGAGTTGTGGTAGCTCTGCTACCCTCTTGCTGTTTGCGATGAATTTTAAGTAAAGTGAGTATTTTCTCTTCTGCTCGCACTCGGAAAGGTCACGGGTAAAGGAGGAGGAATGATCGCAGGAAACAAATCACTTCCTTTGGTCATTCCTCTCACCACAACCACGTTATTTTTAACAAATCTTATTAAAAATTATACAACCCTGTCTTTTCTGGAATCTATTTTATTGAACAAGTACAAAATAAACCAAGACAGGAAAAACGCGCCATTTGGAGTAGCTCTTTTTGCTGCAACTGATTTAGCAAAACAAGCCACAGGGGAACGCAAATGGCTTTCTAGAACTGCTTCCTGCAGCCATTTCTCTGTCCATGTGGAAGAGAGGAATATTTTAAGTTAACCAGCTGCATCACTTCATACGATAGTAAATTATTCTAAGTGTTCTCGTCACCAAAAAATACACTGTCTCCAAGGTTATTCCCATTATCAGTATTATTTGTTTAATTTCTTGCTGCAGCCAACTTTAAACAGCGCCTTTTCAAAATGTTGTTAAACCCATGGGTGTGCGTTTAGCAGAGGGGCTAAAACTGACCCGATATATTTGGGGATGTTAGGCCCCTTCCTGGTGGGGTAAGCTGGGATGTGAATTTGACAGAGGGAAATGCCTTGCCCAAATGTTTTTCAAGGTTCCTGATCTCTTGAAAGTGTTTACCACCTTACTTACCATCTAGAAATAATAAGTACATTTGGAAACCTTATGACCAAATGTGAAAAATCCCTCTGCTTACAGCTGTTTCTGTTTAGGTGGCAAAAGGTGAGGCCAGTGATTAGATGGTCTTACATGAATGCAAGCTTTCTCTTCACCAAGGTATCTTTCACCATCCCTGCACTAGTACCATTTGTTATCATCCACTACTGACTTCATAAGGGACAAAGCATGGCCCTACATATGTAAAGACTAGATTTTATACTTTATGTATAAATAGAGAAGACATCAGAGTTGCAAACAAAGAAACATAAATTTGGGCCCTGGCTATTAAAAAGATTTAGGTACTTAACTCAAAATTCTTTCAATGGGGATTAGACCTTGATGGAATTCTGCTGCATTGGAAATGAAACTACAAGGTAGCATTACAATAGGCAAAGTATTAATATTTACCATGAATAGATATCCTTGCTGTAAGAAAAAGGATGTCCTTTGGACTGCTGCTCTCCCCATCCACAAAAATTTTGTCTCCATTTACGAAAGCACACTTCAATGAATCTACCTCTCCTAAGAGGCAAGGAAAACATCTCTGGAGAAGGGACTCAAGCACTGCTCCACAGAAGAGCAAAAGTCATTTCAATATGCAAGTTTTGCTTGGAGGAATCTCATTATAGGTTTTGGGGTAGAGGGCAGGGAATTTTACAGGTGTCATCTCTTACGCGTTATTACGACCAATAAAGGCAGCAATGTTCATTGTGCTGTTGGCTTAAGAATTGAAGGTACTTGCCCTACTCATTTTGTTGAGGCTTCAAAAAAATTGCCTGTCAACAAGCTAATCTGTTATTGATCTGGACCAGATGTAATTTTAGAAGCAAAGGACTCTCTGTTCCTTGAGATCCACCAGTATAGGTCTTTATGTGCCACAGTGTTCCTCCTCTATTGTGAATACACATGTGTATTTGTGAAAAAGCATGAGTTTATGATCAAGTATATTTTTAAAAGTCATTGCAATAAATATTATAGAAGATCCCAATCATGGCCCAGTGTCCTCTTAAGACTAGCAAGTGCTCAGCTGTGGACAGGCTTTATACCTGGCTCTCAATCCGTCCACTGCAATTGGCATTTAGTTGTGTGGCCGAAGCAAAATGATTGAAACAAACACCATCAATGAAGACCTTGAAACGGCCAAATCCTGTCTGCTAACTTTACAACCCATACACACATGAATGACCTAAGACAGATATTTTAAAATATTTCATGATATTTTAGACAAATATCACTGACAATAGAATAATTTCAGAGAGATTTTACCTCCTGATAATAAAAACATTTACGTGTCTTTCACGTGTCTTCGAAGAGGTACCCCAGAAATCTCACCATGATACCTGAATATCTTTCAGCCCTGCATAAAAAATGCATAGATAGAAGTAACCCCATACTTCTCTCCCCAGGAGAACCATGGGTCTGTTGTTTTTTACTGGTTAGAATTCATTTCTTCTTTTGTTAGGGATCAGAGGATGGAGATAGCTTAAATATTCAACCATACATTGTTCCAGGATGCTTTTTCATCGCTCCTTTTTCGTACAGGCTGCCATTCCAGGAGATCTGTATTTGAATGTGAAACTGTTTCCCCCTCCTCCAGAGCTGTTTGCAATTTGCAGTGACTTCAGGAGATAACGAGACTTGGTTTATTGGGATATTAAGCTTAATTATCTATGCTTGTTGCTTTCAGATCAGGATCTCAGAAGGTTACCTCTTTCATGAACCAGCTCATGTTTGGTCTGACATTTGTGAAAGTAGCTGAGCAGACAGCTGTCCTGGGGCTGGCATCTCAGATACTGCAGGTATCATTGACACGTCTCCATGTTCCCAGTGACCACATAACAAGGATGTTTCCCTCAAGGCAAGTACACCTCTGCTATGGGTGTCAAGCGTTAGAAAAGAAATGCTGACTTATGCTGTGATCCAGCTCCACTGGCATGCTCCAGCTTCATTAAAAAACAATTTGTAGCTCTGAGGATAGTGCAAAGATGACAGTTCCCCTGTTGGCATTCATTGATAAAGGTTCTACCCCTCAAAATTTCACTTCACATCCTCATTCTCTCTTTGATTTGGAAGATCTGTAAGCAGGCATCCTGCACTGGTCATCAGCAGTTCCCTGGAACAGTGCCTATGGCCTATAAGATCCTGGATGTGAGGTTAGCACTGTGGACTAATCCTGAAGGAAATCCTGTAGGTCTTGAAATAAAACACTCCTGTGTGAAGGCTTCCCCAAAATCTGAGATGCATTTAGGCACAAATGGTAAGGGGCCCGACACCTGCAGGGAGAAACCCATTGAAAGACTAAGAAAATACTTGAATCCAGATGATCTCAAAGTCATATTCAGCTCAGAGTTTCTAGCTTAATACCAGCAATAAAGCTCTTTTTGAAAGATCAGAAGCTAGCAAGGAGGAATGCCAGGGAGCAGCAAGAGTGGGGCAGCTCCATGCAGAGGGGGTGACCCAGGAGCTGAGAGTGACCCCCAGCACAGGCTGTGTCCCATGGCAGGCAGACCCTCATAATAGGGTCCATCAACAATCCCCAAGAAGGCAAGTGATGAACAAGGTTTGGGCTTCATCCAAGAAGTCCAGGCAGGAGATGGGGCTGGAGACCATGCTGTACCTACACAGTAGCTCAGGTAAGGAGAAAATGCCCAGGTTGAGCTTAAATGTTGCTCCTGGCCAGCAGGCAGAAGATGGATTGCTGGGGGCACCAGCTGAGGATGGTTTGGGCAATTGAGGAATGTTTACTAACAGAGTCCTGACAGTGACCTAACCGAAGACTTAAGTTTAAAAACACGGAAGAAATAACACCATACAGAGCTTCAAGAATGAAGCAGAAGGGAAAGGTGGGGAGGGGTGGTGAGGAAAACTGATTTAATTTCCAGCTAAGTGTTAGCTAAGGAGAACTGAGGGTTAAGAAGCAAATACTACCCTTTGCAAAGCACAAAGGGTGACAGCATCCATGTGTACGGACAGCCCAGACCAAAGAGAGCTGTACTGCACGTGGCACACAGCCCACTGAGCCGAGCGTGCAGATCATCAGTCAAAGGAAGAGCAGCAGCAGTTTAAGGACCTAAATCCATTTGGCTGGGAAAGCTGCCTGCTGCTAGCCAAGTCCAAAGAAAGTTCAGTGCTTGAGGTGACGGGCATCTTTGGATGACAGAAAACTCTGCTTAAGTCCTTGCAAGCTGTTGGCACCAAAGCTTAATAAAAATCCCTTTTTCACTAATGCCACCTCAGTAAGCGCTATGCAATTCAGGATGAAATTTCCCATCCAGCCCGGAGGAGCACAGTGCCTGGTTCCCCAGGTGGGCAGAGAAGATCCCTGCTCAAATTCACGCCCCACTGTTCTTCCAGCTACAGAATGGCAAAAATCTTTTGAAAATATTTACTGTAACTGAAAGGCTTTTGCTACCTTTTTCTATTTGGGATATCACAGGAGGGCTCCACACCTCGCAGATGGAGTCCTAACAGGATACAGCAAAGGTAAACAGACAGAAAATGAGGAATAGCTTATTTAGCTGAAACTGAAGATGGACTGTAGGTCAGGAGGAAAGATCACACAAGTTGGAATACAGCCAGAGCACCAAAGGTAGACTTTTAAAGCTTACAAAAAATGCTATAGGAGCTTTACTGAATAGAAACAGCCAGGCGCTATTGACACACTCAGTCTCCCTGTGTCCCACCTCCACCCTTCTCTTCTCCTTCTCATTTCTCCCTGCCCTCCTGGGTACCTCTCTGTATGATGTGCCAGAGAAAGCATGTGGACCTCTGAATCACTGTGGCATGCTTCCTAAAATGCATAGACGCCTGCAGGATTACACTTGTGCATCCACTGTGAGAAGTGACAGCACTGAGGTGTGAGGCAGGCTGGGGTTGAACACAAACAGGGTCTTTCTCATGAATCCCTTCCAAAAGCTCTAAATGAATATATGCTGAAGGAACACATAATTATATAACACACAATTTCCCCCTGGCAGTAGCTATTTATGAAAGCCCAATACATTTAACTCTGGAAGGAGGTGTCCTTGGGTTCAATAAAATGAAAAAATACTCCACCTCAAAAACTGTGGAAACCCTGTTTAAAAGTGTCACTGTATTAAGTTGTGCAGTTTGGTTTCCTTCTAATTTCTGGGTTCTTTTGTCACAATTTAAAGTAAGGAAAAGAATGTTTCTCAAATCGATATTATGCTGACATTCAACAATTCAGAGTATATGTCCTTGGAATTTTTATAAAGTGCAATTTTTAAATATTATTTTTCCAAAATACTGCCCAAAGGAACCATTCTGGCTGATCAAACAGCCCTTGTAACTGCTTTAAATGCTCACGCAGCATTTCTCCAAATAAGGCCTTGTATGAAAACGAAACACCACAGGGGCACCATGAAACACCAGTTAGCACCTTTATAAAACTCTGCTTCTAAGATTAACTATGCTACAACCCTGGCAGATCACAGAATCGTAAGTCTTGTATGAGCACAGAGTGGAATTGTGTTAATTTGTCTCAGAGGATGCAATTGCAATAGTCCTTTCTCGTCTTCAGAGAAATCCAGCTTGGAGCACCGAGACGGTGCACGCCAGGAGACGTTTTTACGGGAACATGCTTTTGCAAGGGGGTGCTCTCTCATTCACACAGCTTGCCTTATGCCCTTCAAATTGCACCAGTCTGACTTGAAGAGGAAAGGCAAAGGTCTACGCTGAAATTTGCTCTCTGGGTCCGAGCGACGTTTCATCCTTACATCACGTTGGGTCTTTGGCATTGTAAGATATCTTTGCATGTTTGGGAAGAGACAAGGCAAACAGAAAAGGGCTGAAAAGCAACCAATGCTGCTTCCTTCCTTTCTTGTGTTTTCTTTTGCCAGCTACACAATATTCTCTCAGAGAAATCTGCAAGCCATCAAGTACATCAGAGCCCAGGCTGCCTTTGCTAGAAGCTGAGCTGAATGTTCAGTGGGAGCCCACCCCGTTTCAGCGCCGCACGTGCAGAAAACTCCTGCTCCTCTTGTGCCTCGCAGTGCAGGTTAACACAACGCTTGGACTCACCCAGCAGCTCAGGGCTGTCAGAAGGAGTGATCCTTCTTCCAGCCCTGCTCCAGACCGGGGCATCAACGTCCTCTTGAGAGAGCGTGCTTCTTTTTTCCTCTTTTTTTTTCCTCTTTTTTTTTTTTTTTTTTTTGTCAGCTCAGTTTTTGGCTTTGGTTCCCCAGTCAGCTCAGGGGAGAGGCAGGTCCAAACACACAGGGCTGGCCGGAGGAAAGAGCAGGAATGCACTGCTGAAGGCAACAGGCAAGAGCCTTGGTCATAGCCTAAGTTCATATGGTCTTAAAAGACTGGTATTGCAGCTCAGGGAACTCTGTGTGACCCCCATGGAGTGGTAGAGGGTTCCCTTTTAAATGGGGAAGAATTGAGATCCACTGAGAAGGTGGTTTCGTCTGTACCATCCACCTGGATGGGACAGCAAAGGCTCCCTGGCTAACCTAGAACTGGCTGGCATGCTGACAGGACACAGTGACAGGCCAGGCAGCAGGCCTGCCTTGTTCTTAAAAGCAGGACAGATGGATCTTCCCGGCAGCATGAGCGCAGTAGTTTGACCTGCTGCTCAGTGGTGACGGCCCGAGATGGTCACATCACCCTTGCTCCAGAGTTCATTTCCCGTGATCTGTGCATCAGGTCCCCTGGCACAGAGGTGGTCACCATTCAGCAATGTGTGAAGTACCAACAGCGTGGATGAAAGCTGAGGCAAGAGAAGGAGCTAACCCCAATTTTCATAGTCAAAAGAATGTATCTTAACCCTTGGAGCACTTTTCTTCTTGAGAATGAAACCCTTTACCTAACTCTATCCTCCTCTTTTTACCTTTACAGTCCCTCATCTTTGCAGGCTTTTGGAATTTTTAGTTTAAAAAGGAATTATGGAGTAATTCCTGCCATTAGTAAATAGCACAAAAGCTGATAAACTGTTAAAAAAACAAGGAGGCCTTGCCAAGAGACTTAGACGAGACATTTGTTTTTGGGAAACCCTCTGCGCAGTACAGTCCACATGCACACTTAATCACGCAGAGAAACATTTACTGTAGGATATATTTTTAGGCAATTTTTCAAGTGGCAAATTTCCACTGGGGTATAGCACTTGTCCTGTCATAATTAACTGTACAGAAAATATTAGTCTAGAGCTGGCCTCCTCGATGGCGGAGGGAACGCGTTACGCCCAAGTTCAAGAGAGGAGCAGGGTGTCTCGCTGTGTGGGCTAGTGAAGACTAAGCACATTACACACATATTTGGCCATCACCACCACGAAAGGCCACGAGCTTCCCTCGCAGTGTGTGCTCGGTCCTGGAGCTGAATAGCTTTCAGCTGCGCAGGATGCTGTTTGGCTGCTCCGAGAGATGAAAAAAAGATGTAGGAGTCAATCACTGGAGAAGGGAGGTTGGATTTAGAAGGGGATTAATGTGACAGCCAGGGATCTGAAGGGTGGTGGAAAACCCGGGAGGCCCCACAGCTCCTGTCGAGTGGGCGCCTGCCAAGTCACACAGATCTGCAGCGTGACACATGTCTCCCATCTTGGATCGTGTGGCCCCACCAATAACTCCTCAAGCTCACAGGGCTCTGGACGGCTGCTGCTCCCCTCTCTGCAAAGGGCCAGCGCCACACGCTGCGTCTTCCTGCGTGGCCTCTCTCTTCTCCTTTTGCTTCAAGCGCTTATGGGTTTTAAGAAGAAAACTGAGGGGCAGGACTGACAGGGGGGGTTGCTGAGGTAAGTTCTCCAGCACGTAGCCCCCATCCCTCTGCGCTCTCTCCCCTGGCTTCGTGGCTGGGGTGTCTGAGCCTGCCAAAAGTGCAGCCAGCACTGGTCCCTGGCTCGAATATAGGACAGCCTGAAAGCACATGCTTTGAGTCAACAGGGATGGATTTAAGCATGTACCAGAGGGCTTTGCTGAGTGAGAGTCTTACAGAACAGAACGGCAGGTCATCCACAGTAAAGAGTAAAGTGTTTTGTTGTGGTTTGGTTTTTGTTTTTTTTGTTGTTTTTTTTTTAAACGAGGAAATGTTGGCTTGGGAAGATCCTTCCCACATGTCTTCAAGACAGGGAATGGTTGGAGTAGATATTTTAAAGGCAAATCAAGTGGAACTCTGCTTTTAAAAGTTGGCTTTCCTTAAAGAATTCGTGCCATTTTTTTTTAGTTCCCTGGCCAGTAAAGGGACAGATGCAGCTTTAGCACCGTTCCAGGAGCTCTAATAAGTCACTGGTGTGGCACTCACCTGCCTCATGTACCAAACAACAGCATATCTGGTATCACGCTGCTACACTACTCAGCCATAGTGACAATACATGTAATGCAACAGGATGCCAAGAGAAATTTCCAGGTCATGTCTTGACCAAAATGAGTCCATTTACATGAGAAATACTTATGGGCTAGAGGATGGTGAGAACTACTGAAACCTCCCCCTTGTCCTACCCAGATACGTCCACTTTCTCTGGCTTACTTGGTCATAGATCACGTAGATTTATGCTGCTACATGTTCATAAGATGTGAGAGAGACCAGGAGCAAGAAACTCATTTGTGAAATGAAATCTGAGCTTTTGCTCTACTTTCCTGCACTTTTCAGGTCTGTGACAACCCTCCTGCTAAACCATTTGGTAAGGCTTGAAGTCTAAGTGGAAAAAGAGTCAATGAAATCCTGTCAAAATTTATGGGAACCCCTAGTAAACAGGCGATATTTATTTTACAGGTGAATTCAGACACCCTCTACTAATCTACATGAAAAATAAAATAATGCTGTGAGCAAGCATGTCAGATTCGGCCGCCCCTGGTGGCTGACTGCTGGGCTATCTGCACACTAATGATCTCCACCATTGTGCCCTAACACAGAAAAGTTACCTAGCTCTGCGCTCATTCAACTCCAACACCAAAAGCAAGTACCACAGGGTGATGCTGGGGTAAAACTCTATCCTGCATAGCTAACACAAGTCTTCATATGTCTCAGCTTTTGATCTTGAAAGGTCTTTTATGACAGGTTTTTGCGTGCTGTGTGCCACGCTGCAGCCTTTAGGCTAGCCCATGGTTGGCCACCCGTGTGTATATGTCCTTGCTGCGGCAGTGTAAAGCTTTGATCCTCCTCCAGGCAGACCCTTAGAGGAGATCTGCGAGGAGCAACTAATGACATCTGAGCTTCTGTCTTCTCTTTCTGTTCTCATGTCCCAATCAACTACATGTCTGGCTGAGGGTTTTTCTATTTTTGGGTCTTTCATAAGCCTTTTATCCCATGCTGATTCTCTGTTGTCTAACATGGAATAAGCCAATACTTAAGACTCTCCTTCTCTATCTAGCCACTTATTTTAACAAACCCTTTAACAAACTTTGAACCTGCTACCTAGTGTCAAATCTCACTGAAAATGTACAGTTAAGTTCAAAAATTAATGAACACAAGAACTAAAAGGCAAAATGCCAAAGACAAATAAATAAGTCCATTGAGGTCTCACGAGCTTTGTTGCCCTTAAAATTCAGATTAAAAATCCATGCAGCTTCTTTTGTTAATCTTTAGCAAGATGTGTTAAATTATTCAATCTTCTTTCAAACCATTAGGCAGAACAAGCACACTGTGGAGAATGCTTAATTCACATTTTTTGTAATACATTGTCCTGGTTTAGTTTAGTTTTTATATAAGAAATTGTACACATACAAAGTACTTAGCTATTCATGTAAATGGCATTATCAAGCATAAACATTTCCATGTTTGATATTTCCGTCATGCTCAAATATCAACAATTATTGCTTCTTTTATATTTCTTCCCCTCAGAAAAATATTGATTGGAATGAAGTATTTTCCTTCCTTATTCTGTATAGATTTTTGTTTGCTGATTTTTTTTTAAACTGACTGATTCATTAAGACATTTTACAAAGGTGTTGTGAAGTATCTGGGAACCATATAATTTACTCTACTGTGCTTCAGTTTAATTTTATGCAGAACACGCTTATCAGATTGACAAGCAAATGCTCTTTTCATTTTTCATTCCTGAATTGTATTTTCAGTATTTTAAACACATACTACTGTAATGATACTTTGGAAAAAAAGAAATTAAAAACAAACCCATCAGCTGTGTGAACTGTCAAGACTTGCATAAACAGAAGATGTTTTCTAATTTGTTTAAGTTACAGTGTTAAAATTCATGACATTGAACTAAGAATAACTGTTTTAATGGGTCCACAAATGAGAACAAATCCTACACAGGCAGCATATGCAGGATTATCTTCTCTAGCTGGTGCTGATGTAGTATGGGTCCTTTGCTATATCTATAAATTTTTAGTGGCACAACACTATCTCACTGCAGACTCTTGTCATAAAATTATTTGATAGATATAAAAATAAAAATGAAATTCAGTCTGTAACAGCCTCATATACAAAAACATACAGACAAAATTAAAAGATAAGTATTATTCTTTAATTCTAGCCCTTACAAAATTATGCAACATCCATAGCCCTGCATACCAGACCAGCCGCTGTGAGAGTACTCTGTTGCAGAAAACGTCCAACATGCTGAAGAAACCAAGGAGGACAAATCTCCAGTTCCTGTTCTGCAGATCACAGAATCACAGAATCACCTAGGTTGGAAGGGACCTTTTAAGATCATCTAGTCCAACCAACAGAAATAAAAA
>JAOXNO010000001.1:115445505-115456614 GCA_028565335.1 Limnodromus scolopaceus
TCTAGTCCAACCAATGGGAAAAAAACCAACACACACCACCACAAACACACACACCACACCCACCACACAAAACACCAACCCAACACTAATCCATATCCCCGAGCACCATGTATCAGATCACAAGCTGCCAGGGCAGGAAGAGAGTGCAACCCAGAATAAACCTGCATAAACTACCTCTTCCCCCTCTGTGCCCCACCAGGAAGTATTTTTGCCCTGTTTCTGTCTGTGAGAGAAACGCTGCATAACTCATCACTGCCTGCAGCCCTGCTTCTCAGAAGAACTGCCATTCTAGATGTCTTGGGAATCCCCAAATGATTCTTCCAGAGCTGCTACAGAGAAGACATAGCCAGTGGATTTAGGAGAAATTCATGAAAACTAGCTGTGCTCTTAAACATCATCTGCCCTTTGTGTGCTACTTTACACGGTCACTGCACAGTCATTTATATAGCCACACTCACTTGGGTTGTGTGACATCTAGTTTACATCTCATCTTGGCTAACTAGAAATCTTGGCAACTGTAGAAGACTTCTAGCACTTCCAAGGTTAGACATCTATCTCATGCTGTTTCTTGTTTCAGTTCATTTTTTTTTCCTTTACTACTTCTTACACCATTAAACTGCTAGAAAATCCTTATACATTGGATTATTTCATCTTCCATCATTTACTGAGCCCTTGCTACAGCATGCAGGACACCAGCACTGATTCTGTGTCTGAAGTGCTCCTCTATCACATTTGCAAAGAGATTAAGCACTTTATTGTATGCATTTTTCATACTGAAGCTATGATTTATTTTGCTTACATTTCTTTATGGTAAATTTTCTTCTCAGTTTATGATGAGGATAGGTATACTTTTCTTTTTTCACAACTGCTCCTACACTCTCCAGTCCTGTGTCACACCCAGTCTAGACGCCACCTGATTTATGTCAGACTTCAGAAATAACAGGACCTTTTTGGGCTGCACTGAGATCAGAGCAGCTCTTCTGGGGCAGAACCATGAATATCGAAGTATTAGTTAAAGGCCAGAGCACTGGACTGTTAAGAATAAGCATTCCGAAACCAATCGTGACAAATAAAGTGGCTAAGAATATGTAAGAGGCCTTTTAAAATAACCCTTCTGAGCTGTGTCACTAGAACAACTGTGTTTGAATGCTAAGATACTTAATAAAAAAGAGGCCCATAATTGCTGAGATATTTTGAAGTATCTAACTGAATCCATGTCTGCAGAGGATTATGAAGAGTAAAGGATTCACAAGTTGGCTTTAAACTTGATCCCACTTGGCTTTTCCTATGTTAGATGTAAGAGTATCTCCAAACTCAGCTTGGCTCCGAAAAAGATCACAATGTAGGAAACCAGAAGTCCAACATTTTCCCAGTCCCCTTAAATATCCAAGATATACCCACAGAAATAGCATGCACGTTGAGGAGCTCTTAGCTGAAAACGAGAGGAAAGAAAGAAAAAAGACCCAAGTGTATTAAGTTCACAAAAACCAACACTGTGATACAGCTCAGATTCAAACAGAAGGTCCTGCCAGTATAGAGTGAATTATCAATGCTCTCATGTTTGTATTAAGATCTCATCTTCAGTACTGCAAGCACTGCTGTACAACTGCTTGTATAAGAGTAACATCCAAATGAGAGCAGATGTGAAGAATGGCTACTAGGATGGCAAACAGAGAGGCTTTTCACTTAAGGAAACTGGAAGAGTTCGGTTTCTTTAGTACAACAAAGTTAGAGCTAAGGAGGAAAAGGCATAAGTGGCTTCTACAAGCAAATTAGGAAGGTATTTGAGCTACTGAAGGAAAGGATAGACTTGACAAAAGAGAAAATAAACGTAAACTGGCCACAAGTAAATTTAAGTAGGGAATGCGATTTCTAACTCTCAAAAGAGTGAAGTTCTTAAAGAGCTTTTGGATAGAAGCAAAATTGAGCTGGAAACTGAGCTTCTAGATGGCTTGCAATCTGTCTAGGAAAGCAACTGCCCGCAACATCAGGCATGATTCAAGCAGTCCCTTTGGGCCCTATTTCGTACAGTCCTAAACCTGGTAAATAGAAGGAGAAAAAAAGTTGCAGGGTAGACTGCAGACCCCAAGACACTTTAAGCAGGTATTTTACTGAAGTCAAAACATAGCATCAAAAAAGCAAGACACTCTGAAGTGGGCTAAGGCTGCTACTGACAAGTGGGATGGGAAGAAAGGCTTCTATTTTCTGCAGTGAAAAGATCTTGTAGCCCCAGTAAGTAACTGTGGAAAGGATACAGGCTCAGGGAACAAGACTGATTAGGACACGGTAACTGTTCAGGCTCTACCTTAATAACAAAGAAGTCTTTAAGAATTCTCCTGCATGAATTAAGATTTCTGCACAAAATATGCCACATGCTTAAACAAACAGTCTCTTATTTTCTACATGTTTTTTTTTTCTCTACTGCACCTTAAAATAAATAGTGGGGGGGTGGAATCGAATCTGGATTGGATGAGAGCGTTGGATTAGGGAAAATACTGAATGTTCCCATTCTTGAAGACTGCAATTATTAATAGATGGACGTAATAAGAAAAAGGGAACTGCTCAATGTAGCTGTTCTGAGACTGGAAATTCTGGGCCAGAAAATATCAAGCACACAGAAATGTCCTGTCATTTAGCATCCAAGGGAAATCTGGGATCTCAAGTGGCAGAAGACTAGACTGCAGGGGAGGGGGAGGAGGCAAGGTCACTGAACCCCTAATACATAGAACTGTGGCATCTGAGGTATCGCATGAACTAAAGCCTGAGGGAAACAGCATTAAAAAACAGACTGCATCTGTCTATGCACTAAGAATGATGATCTCTGTCAGCCATGGTTTCCTGCAGGTCTGTTCACTGTGACAGGTAATAAGAATTGGTGGAGTTTTGCTGGTGAATATTTGCCTGATGTCTGACCAAAGCACATAAAGTGTAGAGCATGTCCCGGTACCGTGCACAGGTTCCCAGCTGTGTGCCAGGAATCTACTTACAGGGACAGAATAGTAAAAACAGGAGTTAAAACCCAAAAGCCCTTCCCCTCCATTAAAAGTAGACCTAGTGGAGGAAGAGGAGTTCCTTCCAAAGGAGGATGAAGTAGTCCTGGAGTCTGAGCAGAAGTAACAGTGGTGCAGCTACATCCAGAAACCACTTAGAAGAATCTCTGTTCTCCACAGGAGTAGGGCAGGAGAAAGAGTGGCCACCTTGACCGGTCTCTCTGCTTCCCCTGAAGGAGAAGATTTCTGCAGTGCAGGGTCCACTGCCTCAGTGGAGGCTTCCCATAGCATGGTTGCCCTGTCACTCATGCAGCCCTCAACAAGACCAAACCAACCATACTGCATGTTCAGAGAGGACACTGCATATATTAATCCTCCAAAATCCTCACAAGTTCGATCTGTGACCTCTAGGCACAGCTCGCTATTAAAAATGTAGAACACAGAGCCACAAGACAGCTGAGGCTGGAAGGCATTTCTGGACATTGTCCAATCCAAATCTGTGCTCAAAGCAGGGTCAGCCAGAGCAGGTCCAGTTTGATTTTGAGCGTCTCCAAGAAGGGAGAGTCTACAATCTCTTTAGGCAACCTGTTCCCAATTATTTTTCACCCTAACAGTAAAAAAGATGTTTCTTATATTTAAGTAGAATTCCCTTTATTTCAGATTGTGCCCATTGCATCTTGCCCTTTCCTTGGGCACCACTGAGAAGGGCTGGATTCCATTCTCTTTACTCACCCTCCACAAGGTATTTATACACATGGATAAGATCTCCTTGAGCTTTCTCTTCTCCAGGCTGAACAGTCCCAGCTCTCTCAGCCTCTCCTTGCATGTCAGATGTTCCAAGCCCCCAACCATCTCAGTGGCCCTAAAGATCAGGGGCTTTGTTGACCTATTTAGTGCTACTTTTAAAGTGGGATAGTAGGTATTTGCCTCTCAATTTAAATTAGAAGGTGGTATGTCTTCTTATCCATTTTCCATTATGATTATTGTCAGGAATTACAAACAGGTTTTGTACTTTGAAGAGACAGAATATATTTATGATTAAATGCTTCCTGAGTGTTAACTTGTTATTGAAGGAATACATGTTTTTATAGACATTTGAGTGATTTGAAACAGAGAGAAACACTATACTCAAGCTATTGTTTTCCAGATCAAGTTGCCCCTCCATGATCCAGTGCAGTTGCCATTTCTTCTAAGAAAAGCAGGGTCTGCAATTAAGGCATGTTAATAAATCTGTAATAAATGTAGTCTATAAAGAAGCATTGCTTTCATTCTTTGAAGTTATTTGAACAGGGTTAAGAGCATGTGTGCAGACATCACAAGGTTTGCCGATAATATGAAATATTTTTAGAAAGAAGTATGCTCACGTATTTGTGAACAGAATATACGAAGACTTCTGCCATCTTTGGCAATGCACGTTAAGGCAAATATTGCATTTTTCATATTTCCTATGTAGTTTTTCAAATGTGTAAGGAAATTAGTACATAACAAAGAGCAATGTTTTTGAGGGAGCGAAATGACCAGGTTTTGAAGCATACTAAGCACCTACTGAGAACAACAGCTAATGGGTTCCTGATACTTATGAAGGCTTACCACAGCAATTAAAGGTTAGTTAGTTTAAAAGAAAAAGGTGGGTTGTAAATCACGTTCATTTTGGATAATAAACCTTAGATGGCATTATTTGAAACATCACCTTGTATTTAGTGAGATTGTAGTTTAATAACTTTAAACTCAATTGAGGTGGCTCGAGTCAGTGCTGCTGGGGTAATATAAACAGAAGTAAAGACTGTCTGAACACACAGGGTTTCTCTCAAACTCCTCAAAATCTTTCATGGTTTAGGATCCCAGGTCTGAGAGCTCCAGTATAAATAAATAAATAAATAAATAAAAGGTAGGGAAACCAAGACCTGGCTTTGCATTGACCAGCCGATAAAAAAATCCCCCTCTCCTTGTGAGTCAGCTTTTGGAGGGCTCAGGAGAGGGAGGGCTCAGGAGAGGGGAGCTTGTGAGGTCGTGCCTGGCGGGGGGGCAACATGAATACAGCAGAAGATCTTGCCCTGCGGTTCCCTCCCAGCTTGGACCACTGGCAGGCAGCCAGCGCCTGTGCTAGCAGCAGCCCTCATGGAGGTCCTGGGGAGCTCAGGGGAACCAGCACAGGGGATCCTGGCATTCGGATTCACATTCAGGTCAACGGCATTAGTGTGGAAGCTTACACATTTCTTCCTGGTAGGGGAATATGTATGAAAGCATCCCATCTGGCCTCAGTCCCATTGCTTATCCCACCTGTTTCAGCTTATTTCCACACTCAGGCAACCCCACATGGTAGTTTGAGGTAAGTATGTCAATCAGTCTTAAATAAAGTTGAAGCTCTGCCTCAGGAGTGCTTTGCTGCCAAATACCTGTGCTTTAATCACCTGTGCTGGCAATCCCAGTAGATGATCCCATAGTGCCATACCACACTCTAAGAAAGGTACAGCACGGCTCCGTGCAAAGTATTGTATTCCATGTATATAGCATATAAAGAGCAGAAGAGGATGCTGCTCTTGTGAATTACGATTTCCAAGTGTATACCTTTAAAAACTTAGTTTCAACTAAAAACGTAGTTGAAATCAATGGGACAACCTAATAGAGAAATGATTAGAAAATCTGAAAACTCCCTGATTAGTCAGAAGAAGTAACAGAAATTTGTGTTCAGAAGAATTCTGAGCACCTTCTCTGTGCTGTGGGGATGGGACTCTGTCATCTGCCGAGAAATCTGATGAAGCGAGACTGAACAGGGTCACATCAAAAGGCGGGAAGCCCCTCCTATTCAGAAAGCAGTTTATGAAAAAAGAGAAGCTAATTTTTTTCTTTTGCTGTATTTTACATGTCTGTAAATCCGATCAATATAATCAATGGCTTATTTCTGAAGAGTAGAAGCCTGCCTTTACACCTTAAGTGAGCAGCAATCGCAGAAATCAGTTATTATTATCCCTGTAAAATGTACTTGAAAGTTTAGTCTTTTTGAACTTATTTATGGTAGCCTATTAGATAAACAGCCTAATTCAGAATTTTAAACAATGACATCTGAAAGTGAATTTTGATTTAATAAAAAGAAACCAGAGACATTACTTTGGAAAATTAACTACTGAGTTTCTCTTACACACACACACACACTCAGATTTACTGTGACTTAGAAGAATTTGAGCAAGAGCATAAATTCATATCTGTATATAGTTAAGCATTATATTCTTCACTAAACTTGCCATTGGATATTTTAAGAAATGCCAAATAATATTGTGCTTCCTGTGAAGAACTTCTGCCTGCCCAGTAGTAGTTATAACAAGACTAGCATCTTATCACTGCTAAGCAGAATACGGGAGTCAGTCAAGAGATCCAAGGTTTTTATTTTCCCTTTCTGACACTGAATATATGATCTGCAGTTCACTGGGTTTTGTGCTGCTGTATTCCCAATTATAACTTGGCAAAATTGTTTTCCCACTCTATAAGCGACTTTCTTCACAATAGATGGAAATTGTGACCTGAGGGCTATGCATTTTTATTCCACAGTGTATTTCATTCTACAATAAGCACCTACTGAACAGTAAGAACTAAGCTATTGCTAATTCTGTGACTGATGCACAAAGACAAAAGCTCAATTACCAATCCACAGAAAGCTTATTAAGTAAATTGTAAGGGGTTGCAAACTGGCAGTGGCTCTGTGGCGAAAGGTAATGCATCAACAACTTCAAACCTCGTCTAGCTTGATTTTTACTTCTCCCTTTTACTGCCACTCTGGTAACTTAAAGAAAAGTGGTATGTGCTTAATGGTTCTTGCAACATATCCAGAACAATTGTACCTTGGTGCCTGCATCACTGTACGATTGTATGCCCTGGCAGCCCTCTTGGTTCTGTTTCTTATTCTGAAAACAAAATAGATTTGACATTGTGCCAGCAATTACACAATTCATTATAAAGAGGTGCCCACAAAATCCCTTATGTCTCAGGCTCCTATATCCTCTAGTTCCTCCACCAAGAACCACTGGAAGGAACGCTAACAGGAGAAGAGAAAATATTTTGTCATGAATATGAAGTGGATACAGCCTCTTGCCATGAACACATGTTCTGCCTTTTTGTTGCAGTACCCTCACGTTTAATTTATTCAATATTTAACGAACATACTCATTTTTATTTTTTTTCTCTGCTTTGATCATAGAACGTCTTCAAAGAGTATTCCATGTGCACCATTCATGCAAGTGCCTTCATTTAATTGCTCAGGTAATTCACCACATGTGCTCACCAGGCTGGGGGAGCACCAGAATTTTTCTGGCATGAATACTCTCGTGTGAACGGTAAACTGGGAAGTGATGAATGAAGCATTTTCTGTTGAGTTTGTACAACCACGGACATCATGGGCACAACCAGGAACAATAATGATGCATGCAGCTTAGAAATATGATTGCCATGGAATTGTGCCAGTAAAAATCAGTCACTCAAAAATCTCAAAAAATGCACAAAAAAGGAATGGTACAAAGAAAGGCAAAATTAATTAATTTGGAAACTGCACAACACATGCGGTAATTGCTGCCTTCTGTAACACCTATTCCAACTTCTATTATTCTATTCAATTATGTCTATCGCCAAAGTTAAGAATCAAAACGTCTCCAGGAATCATGGTTTACCGTAATATGAACAGAGTTCAGGTGACCCTGGTATGAGGTTGGAAAGGAGCATGCTGCAATGTACAAGAGCAGAGCTGCATTGGGGAGGCAAATTGACAAAACTTCTCTCTACACTGGCCCAGTGTGCCATTGCTATTTAGATAACATCGTGACAGGCCCTTTACAAATTACCCAGAATTTATGGGCCAGAGCGTGACACCATTACTCATGCTGAAAACCAGCATGTAACGGCAGCAGCCCCACTGAATTCAGCAGACTACCAGACCTGAAGTCACGAGCGAGGGTTTCACCGTCTAGCTCAACTCTGTCCCTGGCCAGATAACCTACAGACCCACAGACGTACAGTCAGGTTTTGCAGCAAAGCTACATAACAAATCTGAAGAAATGTTCTCCAGTAGCAAAGTGGGGAAGGGGAGGAGGGGCAGGGAGAGAAGCTGTAGGCTTCTCTGATGCTTTGTTAGGCTTCCTGGCTCCAGTCTTAAAAAAATAAGCATCTCAAGGGATCCAGGATTTTTTTTCCCCACTCCTTTTTTTCTTAGTGCAAGATCAATTACAGTTTTCTTAAGGAAAAAAAAAAAAAAGATGGCAATGTTAAGAATATTGCCTTAATATTGCCTTATCAGTCAGCTACATACAAGAAACAGAAGAGTTGTCAAGACAATATTAAAGGTTTTAATGATATGCCAATGCTCCTTTGGGAGGATACAGGCTCTCTAAATCTTTTTTGAATGCGATACCAACTTACAAATTACCCACATCTCATTCCTGAGTTCCCCTTTATCTTTGCCTCCACTCTTCCTCTATGATTGCTATAGTTTTTGTATTTTCATTTTCTTTGTGGAGTTGAGCTCTAATCATACTTGATCCTAGCCATATTAGCTTCTTTTTTATGAAAGGGGAAGACTTTTATAACCACAGCAACAAATTTCTTTGTGACATGATTTATCTCGTTCCTTTTTATGGTGGTGAGGCTTTTTTCCTCTTTAATTACCCAACAGAAGCAAAGCCTCTCATCCTTTCCTCATCTTTATGTACTTTGCTTTCAACCAGTTCCAGATGACAGCATGGAAGAAAGTTTTCCAGCTCAGTACAGCCACCTCCTCTTATATATTAGAGCTGACTTGCACTATGGAGAACAGGCTACAGAGTTTGTACTGACCACCCAGTAGAAGTGTCTTCTGCTGTGAATGCTTCTTGCAGTAATATTCCTTTTCCCCATATTAAATTGGCTCTTCCTCACAGGCTCTGTGAAGATCCCAGCCCTTCCAGACCTTAGCTGTGGAATGAGATCTCATTCTCTCAGATCTCATCTGTTCATCCACTAATTCCCATGAATGCTCTGAAGGATTTATCATGACTCCTTCGTCCTTCAGCCCTGCAGCACTTGGGCTTGCTGAGCACTCCCAGCTCCATCCTCTGCCTTTGCCTCCTTTGCTTCTGCCCGGTGGTGTCCACAAGCGCAGGTCTTGTAGCTCAAACAGCCTGGCAGCACGCAGCAGCGACACACTTTGATTAAATGGTCACAAGATAAATTCAGCCATTCCTTTTCCCTCCCCCTCTTGCCCTATTTTCTGATATTTATCGCTGTTTCCATGGGAATTGCCTGTCTCCATTCAAGATTTAATATTCTTATTTTGGAGGGGCAAAGCTTTCTCTGGCAAGGAGCAGCCGTGCCAGCGGACGCGGGCAGTCACAAAATGACAACGGGAAGGTCTGAGCTGGGTCACTCGCAGGCGGACGCCCAGGTTTGCCCAAATGTGGAGCAACGACAAGGTTTGCTTTCAAGGACTTGCATGATTCCCAGGCTGCAACCAGCCCGGGGGCTGCACTGGCACTGGAAAGTAAGCTGTTTGGTAGTCTCGACCACTTCTGCTGCCTTCTGTCCTCACCCGCAGAAGCTGCTGGTGCTGTCTTGATGGCACACTGCCCTGTCACTCCCCTGCGCTGCTGCCCCTCGCTTCTGTCACTGGGACTGCTCCTGCCCGTGGCGGTGCAGTGGGAAGCCCGGGCAGCTGCCCACCTTCTGCTGGGGCACCACCGCTCCCCTCCAGTGAGACAGGCACAATTTTTAAATGCTGCCTGGGATGGGACTGTGTTTGGAGGGGGAGAGGTCTCAATCTTGCACTGCTGTTTAATGGAGCTCCATCTCCCTTTTTTTTTTTTCCTGAAGAATTATGGCCAGGGAATCCCAGGCACCCCAAAATCTCCTCAAAAGCTGAAACGACCGTGGCAGCGCAGCTGTAACTTCCAGTGGCTCCAACCCGGGCAGATTCGGAGTGCCGTGAGCGGTGCCCCTGCAGCCCCAACTCTCAGCAGCTCTCGGCCGCGGCGGGGGACAGCCGTGCAGGCACCGCCAGCTCTGCCAGGGGCCTGGGCAGCCCTTGGGAAAATATTGCTGTAACGAATAACTGGCTGACATTTAGCCACGCAGAGCCTTGTGTGCGGCTAGGGAAATGTCACCGTGCATTTTCTTTTCAAGGAGGCGTGGGGGCCACGCTCTGCAGGCGGATGTTTGCAGAGGGCAGAGGGGCGCTGGGGAAGGGACCTTCGCTCCGTTCGCAGCACACAGAAGCAAAACTCCACCTTTTTAGGTGAAGGTAAGTATGTCAAACTGCTGACATCAGAGGGGAAACTCTCTCCCTCTGTGCCGTCTTCACCTATCTTGCATTGCTGTAGCAAAGCCAGAGGTTGCTAAATAGCACATGGAATGAAAAATAAAATAGCCCATAACTCTGCAACAGTTGGAAGGGATTTTTAGCTCATTCTTCATCTCTTTCACGTGCTGTGTTGAAATATGAGGCCGAGAAAGAGGCCAAAAGACTTAAAAGGCCTATCATGAGGTAATTCAGCCACAAGCCCTGAGCAGGAGAACACAATGATAGCAGTGTGCTTGCTGTTTGCACAGAACTTGAAATATCAGAGCCCCATAGACCCTAAAACGCACAATTAAAAATGAAACAACTCCTTGGGGCACAGAGATTACCCACATCTCCCCCTCTGAAAATGTTTCACTCAAGTGTCCTATAAAATTTGTAATTGCTTGTGGCACCTGCACAACGTAGCTGTTGAGAAGAAACCCATAAAAGAATGACAGAGGTTAGGTACCAGTGCTGAACATTGTGTCCTCCAGTGACCATCATCACCTGTGCCTGTGCTTTATGCAAAGGACAGAAGATTCAAGCAGCAGCAAGCAGCATGTAAATGGTCTTCCCAGCCTCAGGAAAGGCAGATCTTTGCCATCCAAAGGCCCGAGTTCTTCAGCAGGATCCTATAAGGGAACCATCCACAGAAGAAAAGGGGGCAAAGAAACAGACTGCATGGGGTCCACCTCTTGAGAAAGCACAGATCTGCTCCTGGGTTTTCTTCCTGCTTGAGGCTCTCCGATGGTGAAGGCAGAGCCCAAGAAAGCAGAAGTCAGTGGTTTGCCACTTGGCTACAAGGGCAAAAGTGGGTTTATGTCA
>JAOXNO010000001.1:115456714-115483815 GCA_028565335.1 Limnodromus scolopaceus
CAGATGGAGGTAATACCAGCTAGGGAAGAGGCAGAGAAGAAGTCCTCAGACCTGGCGCTGAGATTGAAACCCAAGGCCAGCACACTGGAAAGACCAGGCTGGCAGCAGGAGGATTGAAATACAGGGCAGTGCAGGAAGCGTGGACCCAGTTCTTATTAATTGCTGGGCATCACGCATGGACATATTTGTAGTACTCATGGGATGGCAAACATGCAGAAGAAATAAGCGGAATTACAAAACAGCCCAGCCTGTTAGGCCATTTACTTGCCAAGAGGGCTACCTGCCCCACAGGTGTTTCCGGAAGGCCTTCCATGCTTAGCCAGATCCATTTGACTCAAGCGGGGAGGGTGTCACAAATGCTATATACTTATTTTGCATGCTTGATCCCACAATCATTGCTAATGTGGCATTTACAACTGCAGGATCAGAATGTAGAAAAGCAAAAATCAAGAAGGAAAAATAAGATGTAGTAAGTAATATCACTGCCCACCTTGACTGAATCAGTGTAGCAAAGAGAAAAAAAAACCCTTTCTGGAATGACTATATACATACAGAAGAATTATATATTAAATAAACCTAAAAACACATACCAAATTTAAAACCTGAGAACCCTAGCTTAAATGATAGCTTTAAAATATTAATGTAGGTTAATATTCACAGTTCACAAAGTGGATAGATTAAATTATTCATACCTTCTTTCTCAAGTGCCAGTAATTTCAGCTGCTATCTTCAACTTACACTTCTCAACAACTGCAAAAGAAGGGAAAGTATTGTTAGCAATCTCACAAGACTGTCTTTTCTTGTAGCCATAGGAAAACGATCATTTAAAGATAAAACCTAAACGTGAAGACAGTAGCTGTCTCAACCAGATGGTGGCACTATAAGCACTTGCTATCATAAGAGCATTATAAATAGGGGAAAAAAAATCAAACCAAAACCAAAAAATAAACCACTGTGAGAACTGCAGTATCACTTTAAAGCACTGCATCTTTTAATTTATGAGAGACCTTCACAGATGGCTAAACATACATGAATTGCCTGTGTTTCTGAGCCCAAACGAACAACATGCTGCAAAGAAATAGAGTAAGAGTGTCTTGTGACATTTTAAAATATGCTTTCAAAAGGAAAACAAAAAACTTTCTTTCCCCATTCCCTTTCCAGTCCAAGTTTTTGAAAACTGTTCTCAAATAGCAGGGAAGAATCCCAGTGGGCTGCCAAATGACCTCTCTCACCGCACCACTTACATCAGCACATGGATATCAAAATATATCAAACACAGAAAGTACGGGGCACTGACTCAAAACTGTTTCTTGAGCAGATTAAGTGGCAGGGTGTACAGCAAAATGATCTGGTATTCAATATATCATCAGCAGCAATTTGTGAAATGTACAGATTGCGTTTGTTACTGTGTATAAAGCAAAAAAGTAAGGGAGATAGGAAATCTGGGAGGAAAGTTTGGCTTCTCTGGTGGCAGTGGGACTTTTGCTATTGATTTCTGTGTGGCCAAGATCTCCCCGTAAGGGTCACATCAAAATATACAGGACCTGACTTTTCCACAGAAGTGTGAAACCACGTGCATTGGTGGAACCATTCCTGGTTTACAGGAAGAGAGGTGGGAAAATCAACCAGATAATATGTCTGAAGGTACAATGGATGCTCTGCCTATTGGAGGGAAAGAAAAGAAGCATGCAGCCCTCCAGACATCATACTAACCAAGTTTCCCTGCTAACAACAAAGTTACTTAAAATTTTTCTCCGACTTTTATTACATTAGTCACTATTTCTTCAGAGGCTGCTTTGCCTTCTTTCATGCATCATTTTTGTAGGATTCTTCTTTTTTAAGGAGTATTTATTGCTTTCCCAGGTTAGTCTCTCAACTTTTATATTTTGTTATTCTTTCTTGTGCAAAGCCGAAAATATTCATTTTCAGTATTCCAGTCAGTATTCCTTCAGGTCAGTATTCCTTCCCTTCTCTGACATCAATAAATGACACAGTTATATATACTACTTTAAATTAATTGATTTCAAAGCATTTAACAAATGAAGCCTGCAACATCACTGGTTTACAGATGGGGAAACGTGAGAGAACTCAGAACCAGAACAACATTTTAGATACTGATCCTGCAAACACTTGTTCATATGAATAATTTTACGAGAGCATTTAATGTGGCTACTTAGCTACATCAAGTTACTTGTGTGCAAAAGTGTTTCGGGACCAAATCCTTACCCACTAACAGCAGCTACAACTGGCTTCTCTTCTCCTTCTTCAACCACCTTGAAAAAAACTGTAATTCTTGAGCATAATGTTGCTTTTAGCAATAGCTCTTCAGAATGGGAAGCAGTAAAATCCAAAGTTGTGATTAAAAATAAAATCTAATTTGCATAATGGTCCAGATTAAATTTTTTTTTTTCTTTAACCATGAAAAACATAGAGTAAAAATTTCCCTGGTATTCTTCACATTGAAAAGTCAAAAAATTGTGTTGCCAAAAGCTTCTCAAGTTTGGTAGCAGTAACAGCATGTTTGAGGTTACACGGGAGGTTTCACCTCATGACATTTCAGCTGCTGGGAGGTGTGGGAAATATCAGGAATTTGTCTCAATTATATAAAGATACTTTTTTCATAGCAAAGTCACCATTATTCACTGTATTGTAAATGAGAAAAACTATATAACCAAACTACAGAAGGCTAACAGCCATGCTCCCAAGGGAACAACCATAATTTAGAGATACACAGCACATATAGGAAAAGCCTGAATATCTGGCTTCTGATTCCAGTTCTTCTGAAAGAAATTTTTTTTCAACTTATACATTGATGATAGACAAACAACATGGGGAAGTCAACAATTTGCCAAAGCCTGATGAATGCGAAAAATTTTGTTTTTCTATTTCCTGGACTTCCTCCAGCCAGGTGTATTGCTCCAGACCTTTGGGACTCACATCTTCAGTGAACAGCATAGCAAATGACACTTCCCTTCTACTATCAAAAATAATCAGTGCCATTCCTTATAACTGATAACATTACTGTGCATACCCGCTGGACTAAATCCTACTTTTAGGAGGGATTTTCCATTGTTTTGATCAGCAATCTGGTCTGTCCTACCTTGTCTGATTTTCACACACTGGGTCAAATAAGAGTTAACAGCAGATGAAGCAGGGCCCTAGAGTTGTGTAGAAAGAAAATGACTGGAGAACCTGAAGCATCACATTCATATCATTAAACAGGCTGGACAAAGTAATTCTGAAATTAGAGCAAATCTTCTCTATAAAGCTTAAATCATTTCCAAAGGACATAACTTCCTATAAAATATACACCTTTGTATGTTTGTTTGTTTGTTTAGTCCTGGACTAATGAAAACATGGGGAGTTACCTTGCCTTACATTTACAAGAGATTAATTATTACTGTGTACAGTTCCTTCACTGAAATGAAAATGCTCTGAATCAAGATGAGGGAAGAACGGGTATCACTGTACAAACTTAAACTCTGTATGTATGTGTGCATGTGTGTACATACACACACACTTTACTATTTATTTTTTTTTTTAATTTCCCTTCCTAGAATGCAAAGAAAGCTAAGGACATGTCTCAGAGTGAATAATCCGACTGACTAAGCGTTTCCTTGAGGAAAGAGAAAATGAGGAAATGTCACCATAATTTGCTTCTTGGTTTTCTCAGAAAAAAATTATTTTTACTTCTAGTTTCCCAGTGAAAAAAACCCCCACAAAAAAGGATATCCTCTTGGAGACATGAGCTCACTTCTGCACACTCCAACATGTTAGTCATTCCCACTTGGTTCCTCTTGTTCAATAGCTTATCCTTGCTCAACTTACAGAATGTAAATTCAATGGGACTTTATCAGGCTACCAGAACAGTAGGGAAATAGCTTACACTTCCTTCTGATATTATACTGCTCTACTTGTTGAGGCCAAAGCATTCAACAGAAACCCATCAGCAGTCTTACAGGAGATCCTCAGTCACCACACTGGAGGCAAAGGTGTGATGAATTAGCCTACAGCTCCAAACTCGAACTCAATGACATCCTATCAGCAAAACCCTGTGAAGGTCTTTGAGCAGAAATGCTTTACACAAAAGAGCTTTGATTCGACATATACTTTAAGCAGCCTTCATGTCAGACTCATTTCTCTCACTCCTTAGCTTCTCTGATGGATCTTTTCTCTTTCCCAAAGGTGATCAGATGAAAAAGGAATCCCATAAGGAAGAATCACACAGGGCTCTGGCCCATTTGCCAGTATTGCAATGAGGATCACTCAGTAGCAAAATTAAACCATAGCTTGCTCTGTGAGTCTAGCCCATTTGTAAGAGTGTGCTTTCCTGAGGGCCCACCATGTTCTCACTGCTGGTCAGGAGCAGGACCGCCACTGCTGCAAGTAGGACAGGATTCCACCCCAAGTGAGATCACTGGGTTCACAGTGAAAGGTTGTTTCATAAAGGAGTGTTGCCATTAAGAGTACCAGATTACTCTTTTAGACCCACTTCACCTGCTATTTTCAGCTTATCAGTAATAAAAAACCAAGTAATTTCTTTTCCTGTATTTGGTCATTACATTCCTCCTTTTACCGCAATTTATAGTTCAGGATAATCCACATACTGTGATATAAAGTGGAATAACAAACTCAACAAATTTTCCACTTAAAATGCTTCAGACTTAGGTTTTCAGTCTTGTCAGGCCAAGCTCCTTTCTTTTGTAGAGCTTGGACCAGAGTAGATGAAGAAAGCACTGTCTGGTTATCTGCTTAATGATATGTGACAAGCAGACCCAAGATATGTGACCCTGACAAGCAGCAAGCTTGGGTAAAGGGGTCCCTCTCCAACCAGCACTCTGCCAGGCAGGGAGCAGCACTCCTCTGCCTAGAGCACTGGGGAGATGCTGCGAGAGCTCAGGAGGAGAACAGAGCAATCCAGCCCGGAGCCAAAGCGAGCATCTGAGAGTCATCTATCTCCTAGAAAACTGTTGTAATGCACAAACTCCACAAGCCCACTTGTAAAACAGTGTCCCTCAAGCCTCAGAAAATGCCCAGAGATAGCCCTCAAATACCTAGTGCTTCATTCCAGAGTAGTGCAGGAGAACACGCCCCACACTGCCTCAAAATCAGGCAGTCATGGGTTTTGGAAGCTCACGATATGAGAAGCTCAAGACATGAATTTCTTCAGGCTTTATTTCACCACATCTGTCTGAAGTGCAGTCTTAGCACTAAATTATATCACTAAGTAGGACCAAATTTATCCTTATGATTCTTCAGAGAAGTACTACAGTGTAGAGATTGTAGAGAGACTCTCAAGCGAAAGGCTGGTTTGCTCAGCCTGAAACACTGTGTTCATTCAACCTCTGGTTCAAAGTGTTTTCAGCAGCATCACGATTCCTTGGGTCTGGGAACCCTTGAAACTTCAGGGCTCCCTGGCCACCAAGGAAGAAGGACTCCGGTGGCTGATGGCTCCCCGAAGCCCTGGCAACGCCGGGCAGCTTTGCCAAAGTGACATCCTTGTGGAATTGCAGCAGCATAAAAGTCTTGCAGCTGCACATGGCACCTATTTCACAAACCCATCAGAGATTTCAGAGTGGGAGAAGAGTTGATTCTGCCCGCTCTATAATGCAAACCTAACTTTACAATGATTTTTTTTTGTGAATTGGGAAAGACGACTGGGATTTTTTGACTAGCTTTGTACATAAATACTAAAAACTCTCTAAGCAACAGCTCTAAAACAGAACTGGGATAATTCACCACAATCATCAACACTCAGGAAATCATATACATCTTTTAGTGGCACCTTAGACACTCTCCCTGGTGCTGTAAAAACACCAGAAACTGAATCTAGATTAAAAATACATACTGCTATTACGTACTATCGTTGCCAGGCTTCAGCAGAACTAAATCATCTTTCTACTAACGGAGAAGGCAACCTCAGCTAAAACCGCTTAGACTAACTAAAGCAAAAATCAGTAGTGGTACAGAAGTGACTGCGGAGGGAAGATAAAAGCCGCTGACAAGAACAAGCCAGTCTATGACACAGCCTTTCACAAGCTGGCTGTCTCATTACAGGAAAGCCTGCAAAACCCAGGCAGGCTCTCAGTGTCAATAAATTAAAAGCAAAAATGGAAAGATAAAGCCCACTATGAAGCCGAAGGGGAACAAGTCCGTTGCTCCTAAGAGCTGCTTTCTGGTTGAATGCTGAAACTATGAAGGAGGCCAAGACGAAAATGTTTCTTCAAGATGTCTGGGGAAAAAAATGACAGACCTTTAATTAAATAGTTTGTGTGTGGGAAAGCTGTATGTGGTCCTAGAAAGTGGGGAAGATAGCAGACAAATTTCTTGCTAGCTGGGCAGCCTTCTGCCAAATGAAGACTCGGGAACTGACAGACCTGGAGGATGCAATCCCAGGCTGAAGGGATGTGCTTGATACCCTGGTAGCTAAGCCTGGCAGCTACTCCAGGGTCTCTAACTTTCAGACTCAGGCAACACATGTAGCGCTGAACCAAGCTGAACCTGTCCCAGTGTGGAGCGGGTCCACACAGCCTGGGGCTGAAGGCTCCTGCCTCCACTGCAGCCCTTACACTGCACCACATCTCCTGAGGCTGAAAGGCTCTTTAATTGTAATGGGACACTCCCTTTTTTTTCCAGATATAGGTCACTAATCCCACACGGGGGCTGATAAGGAAGCCTAGATTTTAAAATGTTGTTCCTACTTGTGTCTTCACTCTGGTGCTCCTGCTGACAACACAGGCATAGGTGATACATTTCTAAAGTGCCCCGATGGCCATGATGTCTGTCTGAAAGAGGCAAACCGTGGCCCACCATGGGAGAGGGCACTAAGCACTCACGCTGCTCTTTCCCCTGTCTTGAAGCTGTGAGAGCAGGTCGTCATGTAATTTTGACAACTGAGGACACCCCAGGAAAGCCAGGGAGAAAGACTTGCTGGAGGCGGTGGCAATCTAGCCAGAGGAAGGGAAGTAGAGGAAAATTCAAAGATGTTTTCTTTTGAAAAGGTGAACAGAATGATGACTATTCTTACTGCTCTTCAAAGGGAGCCTGCCTCCAGGGAAAAAGACCTGAGAGATTAAGAAAGAATGAGACTTGGCTAGGTAGAGTCATAATTGGAATGAGAAGTGATTCTTTTATTCTGCACCTTTCTGTCTGACTTTTGAACAGCTATGTAAAAAAATCTTCATTTCAAAACTTCCTGAGGCAGGAGCCACACCTTCCATCACAGATAAACTCTTCCAGGTAATCCCATCAAAGCCAAATCCCGCTCACCTTGTTTGCTGTACAGAAACCCACTGATTCCAAGCTACCATTTCCTTCTTCAATTCATCACCTTCGGGAAGGAAATATTCTTCTGGAATGCACATGTATTATCCCTGCACAAATCCATTTCTAAGGCATAAAAGACACAGAATCATAGAATAGTTTGGGTTGGAAAGGACATTAAAGATCATCTTGTCCATCCCCCAACCCTTGCCCTACAATTACCTATGGCAGTGATTAAAACCTCATTTAATGTAATAGCAACATTGAATACTTGCAGTAAGTATCTGACAGTAGACAGCAGAAGATCCAATCAAGATTAGAGGCTGTGGTGTGATTTACTGACTGTCAGAAAGCTCTTGGTAGCTGAGAGTGATTGAGTTGCATGATGGAGAGGACACACAAGTTAACAGGCAAAGGTCAGAGGTAGCTGAAGTTTGCTTGCCTCCCCCACAGACTCATAACTGCACATATAAAGAGAGAGGAAGACAGTCGAATGGAGCTGCTGAGAATAGCTCAAAGCCAAGGGAGCTCTCTTCCGTAAGTATAATTCTCCCTAAGTCCTTCCTAAACTAAGAGGAATGGTAAGGCAGGACGTAAAGGAGACAGAAGTAACATCTGTACATTAAAGGAAAACGTAGTAAGGCATATGAGGTACTAAGACATTATGGGAATGGAATCATTTAACTACCTCTCCGGGAACTTGCACGGAAAAAGATGTCTGCATCACAACATGGCATGTAGTGGTATGTGACTGTCAAACACACTCTATTGAGCAGTAGAAACCCTGTGTAGAAAGTGAGATTTGGTGAGAGAGACTGATTAGGAAAAGTGATGGATATTGTTTGTCTAGAAGATCACATCGTAAGATATGGGAAGAGCAGAGAATTTACACTTTGAGCATCACAGCTTTGTTTATTTCATCTTAACGGGTGTGTTATACATTTCCTAAATGGCTAGCTTCCAAAGCAAAGGCAGGGCTTTCATGTGACCTACCTTTACATGCCAACAGGTAAGATACCTGCACAGATAGCAAGTCACACAGGGCTCCTTTCACAGCCAGTGGAGAGCAGATAGCAGGAGGCAGTTTATCTGGCCTGATCCATATGTGCAGTAGAAAGAGATGAATCATGCCCTACAGGTGTCTGAACTCCCCTACTGACTGCAGGTGGAGCCTAGATGACTAACTCTGACACACATTTTGAGGACACTTACTTCTAGTCAGATTAATCTCTTCCTATTCCCCTGCCCCCCACTATCCACCTCCCAAGCATCCATGTGCCTCAGTACTGAAGGCATGGTTAGTGCTTTAACTCTTTTTCAGAGTACAAATCACACTTGATGCTTCTGGCCCTGTAGTCCAATGCACAGACCCACTTAGAAGGACTTTTGGGACTCTTAAAGACATCAAAGTTTTCATTTGCCTTCACCTCCCAGAGGTTAGTGCTGCCCGGTCATGCCATGTGACAAGGGGACATGACCCCATCATGTAGGTCACATCACCCTCCCTGCTCCTAGCACCACTGCTCAGCCACAGCCATGCTCTCTCACGTAGAGCTCGCTGAAGCAAAGGAGGGTCTGCAGAAAGCTGCCCCTTGTAGGTGAGGAAATAGGCATAAAAACAGGCAATCTCAGTTAAAAAAAACCAAAAAACAACCAAACAAAACAAAAAAAACCAAACAAACAAAACAAAAAAACCAAACAAACAAACAAAAAAACAACCAAAAAAATCCCAGTTGTACCTTAGCGGTTCAAACTTTTCTAAAATGTCAGAATCAATCTCAGGTTCGGCAGAACAGAGAAGTGCACGCTTAGTTTCAAGCAGACACAGGCTAAGGAAGGACTTAAAGAAGCAATTTGCTCACACGAGACGTCCACAGAGCATCAGAGCCTCTGCGCAGTGCTCCAGCTATAAATACCTGCCCCTACTGAAGTCAGCAGCAAAGCTGCCGCTTATTCGACTGTGACCAGAACTTCACCCCGGTCATCTCTTTGTTTTTGTGCACAGCCAATAGGCAAATATTACAGTTTGCAGTCAGAGAATTTATTATCCTGTAAACAACAGTTTGATAAGCCATCGCCTTGCCCTTCCCTGTTCTTAGTTGAAAGACTAACTTTCTTCTACTACACAGTAAAAATAACCCTCCCGTATCACATTCAGTTTCTTTCCTACCACTCCATCAGAATGTTTGTTCTTCTTTATCGCTGAAATCAATATTTATCCATGTGGGTGGAAACTGTTCTCTCTGCTCACCATGCGGTTATCGCATTAAAGTTTAACGTCACTAAAGAGGTAGTAAAGGACAACTAAGACTACCTAACCAGAAAGGCTTTATTTATTTAATTAAATGACACATTTTACTGAGAAAGCCAACCATATTGTCCCAAGGCAGGATCCTAAATGCATTTTTCACAGTGATGATCCTCTGTTGACTGCCTCCTCATAATATAACTCCATCTTTGGAAGTGTTGGGCACTATCTGGTCTTCTAGTGGCTTCACACCACTACAGCGGGTAACTTCATAGTATTGCTGTTGACAAAGATACACAAGAACTGGAATCGGATCTGCCACCTCTCTATTTATCAAATACTCTTTTTTTTTCAGCTTCATAGTTCTTCAACAGCTTTTACAGCAGAGGAGAATTAGTAACTTTTTTCCTTTGAAGGTTTTTCTAGACTGTCTGCTGAATGTCTGCTCCAAACTCCTGGGCCAGCAAAATTTAAATAAGGGCACTTGTTTATGTCTTTTTGTGAATTAATACATTATTGAGATCGCTTTCCAATTTTAACAAGCATTCTAGTAATTATTAGCCATTGCTAGGTAAACTCTGAAATGGCTTGGAGTTCAAGTTCAGTTCAGATAAACATACAAAAGTTCAGATGCTTATCCAACTGCTTGCACTTCTTGAGTTTGCAGAACAAGTCTGGAGACCTATCAGGTTCCCCATCTCCCTGCTCCCACGTGCCACGTCATGCCAAGAATGCACCAGTTGCATTTTTCCATGGTGTTTGTGCATGCCTGGTTTTGGTCCTGTGCAGAACCAAGAAATATGAAGATTCATGAAAGGGAAGAAAATGGGCGAGGCCCTGAAGGAAGTTCTCTTCCTCAGAAAACAGGGTGTTTTCAAGAGACTGCCAACAGCTGTAAAGTAACCTATCCCTTCAAAAAGAATCTAATCCCACGTACAGTTTATGGCCCAATAATACCTTCCTCCACGCCTCCCCCTGCTCCCCCACATAGGGTGCCTGTCCCTCAGATCGGTCTGAACTTTTTGCGTGCCCACTGCTCCAAGCACTGCCCTGCTCTGGAGCCTTTAGCTTCTACTTCAACCCCACAGGTCTCTAAACACTGAGCTTCAATCCCCCAGAGTGCTCCACCTGCCAGGTGTGCTCAGAGCACACTGCAAACAAGCCCAGGTTCCTCACCAAAGGCAGTCAGAAGGATTTCTTTTTAAACAATGCCAGAGCAGGTGGAGGTGTCCAGCTAATTAGCTTTTGACCATACCTGCCAAGGAAATGAGAGAGCTGGAAATGAGAAACGTACAGCCTGTGGGGAGTCAAGCACGCTTTCCAAAAAAGCACATCCATCTACACGATGGGTCATCCCATGTGAGGAATGCCATGCTCTCCTGTTAATGTTAACGCCCCTGTGAATCCAAGAAGGCAGGAGCCGTCAGTGTTGAGACGTGAGCAAACCACAGTGCAGCACTCGGGGTCAGAATAAATGTGAGACTGAAGTTCACAACCTCCTCTGAACCTTCAGACCCTCTCATAACCTACTGATGAGCAAGCAGAAAATACTCTACCTGCAGTAGCACTGGGGCATTTTTTAAAATGCTCTTGTTTAGGCCTTCTTTATATTTTGAGTAATACTGAGGCATGTTTTAGTTATTCTTCGAAAAGCAGTTTATCCATCCTCGGTTTAGCAAGAGCATCAAGCTGCAGTGTGGATGGAGGTTGCTAAACAGGGCACAGCAATGTGAGTAAAACTGGATTATTCAGCCTCAGGGCAGCCCTACATAGTCTCCCTCATGAGCAGGAGCGGAAAAGTAGATGGGACGCAAATTGAATGCTGTCCATGATGCCCTCACCCCTTCACCTGCCGGGAATCACTGCACCAATTTGCCTCAGAAAATCTCAGGATGGTCTGGGGAGTAGCTGTCACAAAGCAGGCCTGGGTGTGCATTAATAGGATTATGTTTCAAAAGGCTAAAGACTAAAAAGGAATTGGTCAAAATTGGGTTTTGTCTGTACGAGTAGTCTGTGTGCTCAGGTATTAGTAACATCACTACCAACTTTTTTTTTCACCTTTATGTTTCAAAACTCAGCAGAAGCACTTAGGGTCATCATCTCTGCAGGAGCAAAGAGAGCAAACATTTGAAAAAACAGGTGGCCTAGTAAATCTTGCATATTTTGATGGCAACAGAATTTTCCAGGAGGACCACATAGGTAAATAATGAATTGCAAAATCAGAAACTAGGTCTAGGCATACCTGCCTTTCTGATTTCTGCAGAAGCAAAGAGAAGATGAACAAGGATGAGTTTGCGGAAGATGCCCACCCACACGGACACCCCCTCCTCCCGTGAACAGAACTGCCAACATTTGCAGTCCTGCTGCAGCTATGCCGATGTTTGCTCTCTCCCCACCTCCCCTACAAACGCCACTTACAGAAACCGAAAGACCACCTGAAGGTTTTCAGTTTCATGTTCCATTTGGAAGACTTGGGGTTTAGAGCTCTCATGGTTTCAAGGAATAGCTTGAAAAGATAATGCAAATTCATCTCACACGCTCTGAAAACAAACTCAGAAATGCTTAGCTTATGTAAGGAAAAAAAAATCGCAATTTTAAGCCCACCTGTACTTCTGCGTAGCTATGCACTGTATTTTCTCTCTTTTTTAACGTATCACATGGGCATTTTTGTTCTAATGAATTATCACATATCAAAATATGTTGAAATACTTGCAAAAAGCTGCTAATGAAATCTGTTCTTTTGTTACAGTGAATTGCCAGCCACAACTCCATATGGAAACAGACGAAAGTTGCTTTCTTTAAAGACTTGTTCATGTAAGACGGTCCCGACTTTACTTGTGAGATGGAGAGAACAGACCGTACACTTTGATGCAGGTATCTCCTCTTTCCTTCTCAGAGGAAGTGAGAGAGAGCTCAGAGCTCCCAGTGAAACCAGAGCAAGATGGATCAGTCTGTTTTCGAGCGTGTCCCGTGGATTGCATCATGTTTGATGTAACTCGTGTTCACCTCGGGGTTGAATCCAGCTGTCTGGTTTCACTCCAGGTTGGACTGCCCACCAGGTGACACCTGGATGAAGCCATCAGGCTGGAGCACATCTGTTCCGGGATGTGCCTTGATCCACCAAAATCCGTTACCAGGGCATGCCACTGTGGCTGTGAGGAGCAAGACAATTAAAACCAGGAAAAAGGAGGTGGGGGGAAATGGGAAAATTAATCCCATTGCATTACAACTTTTCTTATTTAGTGAAAAGGAAATACAATTAGGCGGAACATATTAAACACACCTACACAGATAGCTAAACATCTCCCTGGTGCACACGAATTCCTGCCTGTAGATGAAACAGGCAGGCGCTGCTTCCTTAATCAAATTAGAAAACCAAACTTAAAATTATCCCCCTCCAGAGAGATATTTACACCTCCAAACATATTCAGCAAAATAGAATATGAAGCTGAAAGGAAATCACTGAATTATTTATTATGGCTTCCTAATGGTCTAGGCCTACAATTTCAGGCAGTAAAATGTACAGTAGAAAATGACTGATTACAGTGTACACCGGAAATTTTGGGGAATTAAAAGAAAGCTGCTTTGCATAATAATTGCACACTGCCATTTCTTGTGGAAAATTAAAAAGCCATTGCTCCTCACTAAAGACGGCTATAATTGCAAATAAGGGAGTTTGGGGATGGGGGAGGGAAAGAGGAAGGATAGGAGGAGAGAAAGAACGATGCCAAAGATTCATGACAAATTTGTGGAGGTTAATGTACCAAATGAGGTGATGCTCCAAAACACAGCTGAAGGCAGGAGGAACAAAAATCACGCCTCTCTCCAAAATGTGTCAGACAACGGGCCGCTTTCACTCAAGAAAGTGAAAGAACGCTTTGGTAAGCTCACATATGATGAAGTACCTGCCAGGCAGTGGGTCCTTCTCCTTGCAGGCTCAGGGGAGCGCTCCGCGCTGCACAGCACAGACCCCGCAAGGCAGAGCACAGACTGAGGATGCTCAAGCAAGTGTGCATCCAGCATGGGGAGCAGGACAAGGCAGCAGCTCTGCTGGCATCCCCATGAAGACTGCCTGGCATAGGAATCTCCTGAGGAGATCCCTCAGTCAAAGTACCGGTGAGGGCTACGGGAGCAGGGTGTCATGCGTCCGCTTCAAGGTACTTGTAGTATGATGAAGGTGGAAGCTGTGGAGTGAGGAACCACTAGGGCTACGTGCAGGGTCACAGGGAGTTTACGTAAGCACCCCATACTCACGAAGTAGAGAATGTGGGGACTAATTACATATTATGCTGCACACGCTGAGGACGGTTTTTCTCCCTTCTACAACAGCAGAGTTTAGATGCAATCTAAGGAGACTCAGAAAATCTCTCCTCTGGTCCTCTGACAGACTTTCACATTGGAAGCAGAAATCAATCTTCTTTATCAATAACAGTACTATGTAGGGATTTCTTTAAGTCTTGCGGACAAATTATGCATTTTCTGAGTGTAATAATGTCTAGTATTTTTATATTATAAATTGCCTAATGCAATTAGACTTACATGTACATAAGCATATGCATATAAGCACATATATACTCTTATAAATTCCTACTGCATTTGTAATATTCCTTGCATTTATACTAATGCAAATTTATACATGCTAAACTTTTATTGTATTTGTCTGTTACATATACTCACTTATTTCATGTTTACATATAACTAAAGATAATAAGGCATCATTAAAATAGCTTACTGGCTTCCAAATTCCAACCAGTAAGGAAATGAGTTTTACACCTTTCTGTTAGGTTAATAGACTGGACACAAAATCATGTCATCGGTGTGCTGAAATATGTAACAACACAGTATAGAACTTGCACCTGAAGGCTTTATCAAAGCCAATATTCCAAAGTAGCAGGTAACCACTACGATTTATAGCCTGGGAATAATCCCAAATTAAGGACAACTCATGAGGAGGTAAGCGATTCCTGGATCCCATCCCTTCTGAAGAGACTCCAGGAGAAAAGTTGGGTAATCTTTACAGGGATTTCTGCAGAATGCATCTTATCCTGTCCATCCCAGACACACACTCCAACACACTGACTGACCCATGGATGACTTCCAGACATGGTCAGAAGCTCATGGAGATGCTGGCACACAGGCAACTAACCACCCAGAAGACCAAGACTATGGTTTAGAACCTGTATTCTGGAAAGTTCCTCAAGACTGTCAGGTACAAAGCAAAAAAAAAAATTTAAAAAAAATTATAAAACACTAGTTCATACCCAGCAAAGCCAACACAGTGTTCTGCCCAGCTGGAAATCCCCCCTGACAGCCACAGCACACATGCAGAACAAGTCTGCACGTCAGACTTGCCCCTGTTTTTGAAGCTGTCAACATCAGCAGGTCTGGGCTAGAGAGAGTTCACCTTCCCTAGAGCATCACTTCTTTCTGGTTTTCAAAGCGAGAGAGCAGGCTTGTATCAAGGTGGGAGAAAGAACTGTATTTGTCTGGTATCTCGGTGGGGTTTCCAGTCCTACTGCCAAGACAACAAAGCGCCAGGAACCTGCAGAGAGACCTATCTGAGCCGGGAACAGTCTGCCGCTCACGGAACCCTGTCCTACTGAGCTGCCTCTGTCACCTTCTCCCAGAGGCCCAACAACCTGGGCCTGGAAAGCCACTCTTCCCAGAGCAAGGTGGATGCACCTTTTGCTCCTCCTAAAATACAGGCAGAGCAGAGAGTGGTGTCGTGGGGAAAAGGAGAACAGGTATCAATGGAGAGCTGAGGAAAGGCGTTGGAGGATGTATTTCCAGACACAAGAAAGCTGTGACATTGATGCATTTTCTATGAGGAAACCCATATACAAATGAATGACAGTTACATAAAGATAATCTCAATTTAAGGAGTCAGTACAAAACCAAATTACACAGTGGCCGAGCAGTAAGTGCCAACGTAATGGGAGGTTTTCATTTTGGGGTCAGCTGGGAAATTTCATTATTTTTTTTCCCCTTTGTTCTACTTCCAGTCATCCAAAAGCATGCCAGCCCAGCTTTCTGACCATAGATTATGTAAGTGACTTTCCTTGTAGCTCAACAAAAGCTGCTTCTTAACTGTGGGAAAGGCACAGAAGAGACTTCTTCCCCTCTGGACAAAGCACTTTGCTTCCAGAGCTTTCTTGTCTTGGCTAGCAGAGGAGCTAACTCAGCATATAAAAGATAGACTCCCATCAAGCCTGCCTCGCATTTTTCAAAGCTGCTATTCTGAGATGGTGCTTAAAGGAACAGAGACATTTTACATTATCAGGCGAAAATTAATGGCATTGACCGAACCAAAGTACGGCACTGCTGACAAGTAAACACAAGACAGCCATATCAGCTAAGGTAATGCAAAACAGGGGATGTTAATATAAATGCACCCGCATTTTTGATTTTGTAACAACATTAAGGAGAACTAGAGAAGTTCACTTTCTATGCAAATTGGGTAAAAAATAGCTAGCAGTAGACAAGAAGCCTGTGGCTTCCACAAGAGGTGACATGGCTAGTTTGAGTGAGAGAGCGTGACAGCCTGAGCGATCAGGAGAAGGCAAACATGGGACTTTGTTCTTTGTTTCTCACACTGCAAGCTGTGGAGAGAAGAGGAAAGAGGTTTAAAACACACACACACTTCTTCACGAAGCGCATAGCTACATTGTGGGATTCATTACCATCGGATGTTATGGAAGCCAAAAATATAACTGGAGAGATTAGTTCAATTCATGGAAGAAAAGCCCACCGTGAGCTATTAAACACAGAAATACAAATACGGCCTCTGGGCCAGGAAGTCCCTGTGCAGTGACTGCCAGGAGCGGGGAGGATGAGCTGGAGGAAACATGAGCGTGTACTTGCCCTCTTCTTGCACCCTGCGCTGGGTGTCCACTGTCCAGGGAGGGGACAGTCAGCTAGCTGGCCTTTTGGCCTCTTGCAGCAGGGCTTTTCTTCTACACGGGACTGAATGCTTAGGTCATACCTAAGTCAGCCTGGAATTCAAGTCATATTCAACACACATCTGTCCCCAAAGTGAAAAATTTCTATAAGCATTTAGGCAATTTCTTTCCATTTCTGTAACTTTTACCAAAAATCTTGGGTTTGCTGCATCTGAGAGTAAAGAAATAAGTGATGAAATCTTCCTAAAGTGAGTACAGCTTTCTGGGGAAGGTGGCCAGGCTGGAACTCCGTCACCCCAACCTCCACCTTCCCACCCTGTGAACAAATCTGATCACCTGACCATCTCCAATATTCTCATATATACACATACATCCAGCATATGTGCATGTTCAGTAGCTGTTTGGGGGAATTTCCAGGAGGGTTGCTCCCTAAAGATATGGTATGGTCAGGTCTGGCTCAGCCTGGGAAAAAAAATGCTATTTGCCTTTCCACTTTTCTATATCTACCACGCTTCTCGGTATCTTCCACACTTTCTGTATCTACCTCTTACCTTCAAATATTTATGAGCATAAATTTTGACATCTCCAGGAATGTAAATATCTGGAATTACCCGGAAGAATAAGGAACTGAAGCCAATATTTTACCATCCTACATGTAATCAATTCCATTCCTGAAGAGGCCATGGGAATTGATTTTGTTAGCAGTTTTTATGAAATGCTTCAAATATCATTTGTTAAGTGGAGGCAGCCATTGCTTAAAAAGGAAAGAGATATGTGCTTGTTATGTAACTCACTGAATCTCTTTTTCTGTTGTTTTTGCCAAGATCTTCTTGATAATGGTGTGAATTGTTTAGGCAAGCTCATGCAGCCTACAGACATATGTACATACAATCTTTGAAAGAACTTTCTGTTCCTTGTTCCCAGGTACACACCATACCATGCTGCATATTTTAAAAACCTGCTATAGCCTGTTAATGGAGTGTGGAAATAACCCTGGAGGATAAGGCACACAGAGTTTATTACATAACTTAAGAAATTTTGGCCAGGAAAAAATGTTGATCCTATTAAATAGGTTTTAATGAAGTCAAGATTTAGGTGATTTTTATGATAATATCTTCATTCCAGTTGCTGTTTCAGCATGCCAAGTTCTGTATCCCATTAGCCCCTTACCAAAGAACAAACTGTTATTGGTGGACTCTATTTTTTAATTTTTATGTTTAAAGGACAGGATGGGAGGTTGCTTATGTTGGCTTTTTCTTGGTACTATTATTCCCCCAAAATCTGATTATAAAGGGAATTCCAGTGAAGCCATTAATAAATGAAACAAAAATAAGTAGTTTGGAAAGAAATACTCAGGGATTGTCCTTACTGCAAAACATACAGCCTCAGCGTTGCCTTCCAGTTGAGGCCTACTTAGATATCAAGACCTTTACTTGCATTTAGTACCTTTTAAACCAATCTTAGCTTCCTTGCAGGAGGCACAGGCTAAAGGTTTAGCTAGCACAGAATTTCAATTGCTAAGGGGAGAATTTTGGCAACTTTGTTCTTTCTGGGTACAACTAATCATTAATGACTTCCCCCGGCTACTCTGTAAGTATAATAATACCCCTGTAAAAACTCATAAAATAAAGCCAAATTCCTGCAGAGACCCCCAGGATAAACCCCTCACCAACCTTAGCACAATACCTGCTTGAGTACAGGACCAGCATGTACCCAACTGTCCACATTTCATTCCATGGAGGGGCTGCTTTTATCCACACCAAAGTAACTTGGGAGGGAAAAACACAAAAAAACCCCCTTTAGTTATTTACACTGAATTAAAATCAGCAATGAAGACGTACCTTTTCTTTGACAGCAAACTGGAAAAGATCTTAAGCCATGTCATCGGTTGCAGCACAAAAAGGTTGCATTTTTGTCCTGGAGAGATTATGTTACTTCATAGCAGAAGTTCTTGACTGTTTTGTGTCTCAGTTTGAAGAAGCACACTAAGCTTCATGTTTTCTGCTGCAATTGACTTTGAGGAAGTGTTAAAATGGAAATGCTGAATGAATTGCATTGAAAGCCTTGATTTTCCATTGAAAATAGTTCATTGTATACCGTGGCTGAAAACTCATTATATTTATGTGTCATCTAAATGTCTTCATCCTTTTCACAAAATTTGATGAGGTATTACTTCAGTCGTGAAGTTTATGCTATTTACTGAACATGCTTGATTATTACAAAAATGAAACCATGTCTCAAATCCTGCAGACGAACTTCCTACAAATGCACGCACCCTAAACCATGCACAATATAGATTGTATTTTTCTGTAGGTAGTCTCTATATATTTCACCCACCTCATGTGAATTAAGGTTTTCCATTTTATGTAGGAGTCACTGCTACTAGGATGAGACTGACAGTAGAGCTAACAAAGGAGTACCAAGACAGATCTCCCAGTCCCTCTACCCCATAGTCTCTCACCTGAAGTGAATTTCCATGAGCCACATTAGCATGATCCACAAAGGCTTCTTGAAGTGAGAGGCTGAACTACTGGATGCTTTAAGTTTTTGACTTGTAAATTAACCAGCTGGTAAAAGCGTCACTGGAAGAAAAGAAATACATAAAGACCTATGCGGTCTACTAAGTTCACAGAGACAACACAGCCTGCAATGCTTTAGTATTTTTCCCCATACTTTTTTTCATCTCTTTGCCCTGGGATGTTCTGATCCCCACACTTTCTGAGAATCCAAAAAACCGTAACCCCTAGTGATGGTCCATACAACTAAATAAAGTATGTGGAGATATATAGACCTCCCGAGATGGGCAAATACCAGCGTTCAAAAAGAACTATAATGAATGATTTAATAAGCTCATTTGAGAGTCGGTAAGATAAATTACACAACAGTAAAACTAATGTCATAGAAGGTTGCAAGAGCTCCAGGTAAATGTCATGGGGCAGGATGCCAAGAGCTGTGAGTTTTTTAGCTGAAGAAACTCTAAGATACGTTAGCATCAAGGAAAAAAGAAGACATTAAAGGAGGCAGAGCTACACTGTTCCAGAGCTGTTACATTAGTAATCTGAAGTCTGAAGTACAGTGCAAAGACATATTTGTTTATAGTTGCAAGTTCTAGTTGTGATTTTACGCCATCAAGGTCACTGGAATCACACGTGCAAATACTGATCTCTCTGAGTTCAAAGTTGTGTAAGATTTGTTTTAATGATAATCTTTCAAAGATGGCTTTTAAAACTCATCATTTCCCATGACAGCTGAGATTTCACACACACTGATTACTTCCAGCTACCAAAGAGTTAAGTTTGCAGTGTGATACTAGCTATATTCAGAATGAGACTTCCTTCACCCATCATCACAACAAGCGTATCAGGATATTGCTGCTACACCAACAAAGCCTCACGTGTTTTAATGTATAAAAAGAAACACTTCCTGACCAACAAGCTCTCTCCATTGTATTTCGGGTCTAATTTTTAAGTCAAACTGAATATGGAGACATGCAATAGGCACAACTGCATTCAATAAAGCGCACAATGGATAATGACAGGCTCTGACAATGGGGTCTGACAAACCTTGCTGCTGCGGGTTTCTTATCACCCCCATCGGGCTGGCCCGCCCTTCTGCTGGAGATGGCCACCCCACAGTGGAGGTGCCAGAAGCTATGCATGTGTGGGCGTCTCAGTAGCTTGCCTGCTCCGGTTCACAGCCCGCAACTGCGAAACGGGCTTGTTTCCCAGGAGAGCGGGGTTATAAGAAGGCTGTGAAGCAGAGCATGCTCTCGCATTCCCTTCTGCTGGCACCGTTTTGGGAGCAGTAACCTCTGTCAGAGGGGTAGGAGCAAAACAGCTAGAGAAGGCAAGAACCTCTTAAACCACCACAGCTGTTTTCTCAGGGAGCATGCATCAGTCTTTAATATAGCCTTTGTGAGTTGTCATTATGCTTTGGTTTCACCCTCGTCCTGCTGAAAACCAGCGAAGACTTTGCAACCGACTCCAGAGGGAGCAAAAGTCGGGGCTTTGCTGTGGACCACAGGACAAAGGACACTAAAACCATTGGCTTTGTGCTGTTTTCCCTGCCTTCTTTGCCACAGCTAAACAGAAGCACCCTTCATGCTTGCTTGTGATCCTAAAATGAGTAGCAGTGACCATAGGAGCTTAAGCAAGTGAGCTTAGAAAGGCTTTATGGCCAGCTTTTGAACGTCTGGTGAGCACTCACTTCAGCCCGAACAGCAGCCAGCTGGTTCTGGGTTCTCCTAATCTGGTATTTGCAGTGCTCCTCGCTGCCAGATGACATTTTAGGCCTTGGATGGTTTCACTCCGTTTGCTTGGTTTGGTTTCAAGTTTACATACAAACAGCCACTACACCAGACGCCAAAAACTTTGACTCAGTTCATCATCAGAAAACAATTTTGTACTCCCACACCAATCCCACAAATGCTTCTGACTCTCTAATAAAGCAGCATTAAAAATGTGCTCCCTATCAAGAGTTAGGGCTAAGATATGGTCAGCGCCGTAGGACTCCTCCTAAAATGAGAAGGTACAAGAAGGACCCTGAATCACCACTTCTTAAATTAAGTGGCCACTGCTACTGCTATCTTCTCTTGGGACATCACCTTTTAGTAGTCTTATGGGGCAGGTGAAACCTCAATGACATGCTACCGCGAAACACCTGCCATTCTGCCTTTTCCAGCCACGCAAATTAATTCTTACACGAAAGGACTAGTCAGAGACCTATGAGCATTACCACATACTTGATTGGTACAAATGTAATTATGGCTGAGGTAAAGCTGATCTAAAAATAAAGCCGTGACTTAAAACTACAAGAGGTTTCATACCAGGAAACAATTGGTCCTGAGCACTGGGGAGCAGTTCAGGCCGCTGATCATTTTCAGACCCTGGGTAGCTATGATGGAGAGCTTGCTGTAGGGGTACTGGAAGAAGGTTCAGGCTCAATTCTCAGCTCTGTCAGGCAGACAGACAAGTTGCTTAGCCTCTTTCCCTCAGTTTCCCATCTAGACACAACACAGTGTTGTCTTCCCCTCACAACTTGAGTGCTTATCTGGCCCTGAAAAGGCAGGTGTGAGCTTGCTCTGCAGGGACTCAGCACTGCCCACAATCTGTGTGGTCATATCACTGTAGCATGGTTGGGGAGCTGTGACCTTTCTCTGGTTTCATTATTTACAACTCTTCTGGGCAGGGTCTATTTCTCCTCATATGTTTATGTGGCACGTAGGACACAAGAACAAAAATTTCCATTGCAACTTTCCAGGTGACAATACCCCACAAAAAACAACGTGTGCCCAAACAGGCCCAACAGGATGACCCTGCAGGGAGGTATTGGGAAGCTGAGGCACAAGGATGCCCAGTATGAAAATCCACCCAGCACAGCCGGTGAGGGGCTGGCCACACCAGGGATGCTGCCTGACGCAGGCAGAGGGCAGGAGGTACCAACCCTCCTCCACACCAGTGAGTTACTTCAGCTGAACAGAAAAAAAAAAGGCAATCTGCCTTTCAGAGTTTATCTGCAAGACAACTCTACAGAAAGTTAAGGTGTAGAAGTGTCAGGTCACTGAGCTCAAGATGAAGCGCCTTTAAGCCCCTGGAGCACAAGGTAGACCTTCCTTGAGGACTACGTGAATCCAGTTAGCAAAGACTTTCTGTGTGTGTTGTGCAAGGCAACCTCCTCATTTTGACTAAAACAGGTTTTAGTCCTCCCACCCCTGCTCAAGGAACAGGTCCACCAGGAGGTGTGACTAGGGATAATTTTGGATGGGGAAAGCAGTGATGAGCTCCATTTGGCAGAGCTGTAGCCAGGAGAAGGCGTGCATCCGTAGCTCAGGCTTCAGCCAGGGGTTTAGGATTCTCATTTTCCCCACAGAAATTAAAACCTTTCATATCAGCTTGAGCCAATCTGATTCTGATAAGCTTGTTTTGCTCTGGTTTTGTCTGGCTTTATCTGAGCAGCTCTAGCTCCAGCTTGAGAAAGGCAGTCTCTCCTCCTACCCCTTTGAATTTTCTTGCTGCAAAGAAGCAACCCAAGCAAAACCAGCAGCTGGACTGGGAAGGGAGGAGTGGGGGACTGGAACTGGCCCTCCTGTGATGCACAGAAATTATCTGAATGACTTTCACAACCTGACTGGTTTACCTGGGGGGAGCAGGAATACTGAATTTTCCAAAACCTAGTGCTTATTTCAGCAGTACATATTCCTGACTGGGAACTGAGTCTGTAATTCCCAGAAATACCAGGAACATCAAGCCTTTGCTCCCCCCGTCCAACCCCCCAGTTCCCTGTTAGCCCAGTGAAATGCCCCAGATTCTCCCTCTGTCCCTGGAGGGGCAGCGCTGAAGTAGAAGTGGAGAAGCGGGGTTAGGAGATCAGCTGCTAAATCTCCCATATTTCTCCAAGAGGAGCAGGGAGATGGAGGCATTCAGAGAATGCCACCAACAACAAACACCAGGAGCTTTCCAGGCTGTCTTTACACATATCGCAGACAAACAAACAAACAAGAAAGGCATTCAGATGTTCCCTCTGCGTTTTACAGAGCACTTTAACGCCAACACTAATAATTCCCAGAGGCTGTCACGGGGAGGGGGGGAAACAAGCATGAGTTTTGTCTATGATCTAAACATCAAACTGCAGATCAGACTACAGCTGTGCACCTCAATAGCTAAAGTCTTTCCGGTCCAGGAAGCTGAAAAGCTCACCCTGTCCAGATGTTTCCACATGACGCTATCAGTTGTTCACAGAGAGAGACCTCGTGAGAAGATGTCAAAATACTCGATAAAAGTTAGAGGCAGTAGAATCACACCCCTCTCCACCAGACAGCATTCTCAGCACTGGCCTGGGAGGCATTCATACCAGCAGGTTAACACCTTGGGTTAGGAAACTTAGAGTGGCTTAGAAGAAACAAAGAATAATAGCAGTCTAAATTCAAACCAAAGGAAGCTAGGCAGAAAACAATTATCAAAACTGGAATCTGGCCAGGACTGCCTGGATGAATAGTCCTACTTTCGCGTTCACACATAAAAAATGCCATGAGATAGTTATGAATGATGAGCAGTGAAGATCTCAATTTTCTGTCCCATCCAAAAGACTGCAGAGTCCTATTAGAGCTTCGATGGGACAGTTTCATTAGTGGTTGAGAGAAAGAGTGTCAACTACTTAATCACCAAACTGCTTCCTGCAGCACCCACGGCTGCTGTGATGAAATCTCACCAATTATTGATTAGTCCCAGCCCTGTTGAGCATGCAAGATCAGATAAGGTCACAGCCTGAAGTGATTCACTGGTAACCTGGAAAAAAGGTTTCATACAAGTAGCAACATTCATTAGCTACACTAATGGAAAATATGCATTTTAGAGGGAAAGAAAAAACATTTCCAGGAATACTGTTCTAAATCCAGTTATACATAGCTAAGCATGAATGAGCACTTAGACATAGTTTTAAAATTGTTTCCATTTTGGGGGAAAAAAAAAAAGAAGCATACTAAAATCTCTGTCTCAGCTCGTAGGGAAGATCTGAAAGATGTGTTCCGGTAATACTATAGCACTAGAAGAGGGTCTCCAAAGACTGTATTAATAGTATTTAACAAATTCATTTATTTTATCAGGAGTACAAGTAGTGAATTTCATCAGATCACCCAGGTGTTTATATAAGAAGCCTTTCTTTCAAAAGCATCAGATACTGCTTACACTGACTCATCCATCTACTCATTCTTTTTCATTCGTGCGTTGTCTTCTTCCAGATTACAAACAACAAAGAATAGTGACTTTGATTAGAAAATTCCCACTTAAACTTTTATTTTCCCCAAACACAATATTCACTAGCTATCATAATAAAAAAATTGTCTCATTGAAAGTTATTTGGTGACAATCAAAACAAGTGAAATATAACAAAACAGAAAGTATGATGAACTGCATCAGCTAGCAGCAATATAACAGCATTTTAGTACAGTACGGCTTGTATGTATCCAAAAGAAGAGATATGCTAAGAATGTTTACAAATACAGAGATGTGAACGCTCAGGCCAGAGTTTATTGGCACACTGAGGAGTTCTCCAGGGGTTACAGTTTTCCCGCAACAGATGTCCTTCACTGCATCACTGGGAAAAGCGAAAGCCACAAGAAATGTGAAGGTCTCTCTCAAAACAGGCAATTCTCTCCATTACGTATCATTCCCAGTCTACATTGGCCTGTCGTCCCCAGAGCTGCACTGTTAATAAGGAAGGGGCATTGAAGCAGCTGCGATGCTCTGCTGGAGTGGTGGGCCCTTATGAGTTTAAGGTTTAACCTTCCTCCAGGTTAAGACAAAGAATCCGTCTTCTGCTGCTGCTACAGCCCCCTTGTACTTCTTGAAGGACATAAAGGGTCTATAAAGCTGACTACTTTGCCACCTCGAAATTCTTCTGCCATACGGGGAATCTTTGCACAGTGCTAAACACATGTGGCATATCTGTGCCATTGTTTTTGCAATCCCGGAATAGCCTTGTTTTCTCAGGAGAGGATGTCTGGACAAGGGAACCTGTACCTAGGCAACTTCTCAGGCCTTTCTCGCAGACCTCTATTCCCCAGCTTTCTTCCAGGAATTGAATTCCCTCTCTGTGCAAGCTGCATACACAGGAATATTCTCCTTTCAGTATTATCCTTTCTGCTGAGACTCCATGGAACTCTGGGGGTGAATGTGCATCTCCTTGACTGAGCAGCCCACATCACTTCCCACCACATGAAGTCAGAACCTCAGAGCACCGTTTCTGGGGTCAGTGGAAAGGGAAAACAAACTGCTTGTTTTATCCAAGCTTCTTTCCACACTGTGGCAGAGAAATCCACATCGCAAGGACCACGTCCATGGCATGCTGGGAGTCTACTGAGTATCATGGTCTCTCCCTGTGCTGACCTGCAAGCTGTCATATTAAACTGGGAAACTGGGAGCATACTGTTGACAGCATCATACTTTGCTTGTCTTCTCAGCAGATTTAACTCATAAAGAAGCAAGAGTTTCAACTGCAAGGCTATTAACTTTTTTGTTTCCTTGTGAGTGTAAGTAAATAACACTGACCTAAGACTCGGAGGGGTGAGTGTGTCCTGCCCTAGGCCATCAGGACTATTAAAATGGAGGGAAAAAAAATTAAGGAATACATTTAGTCTTCATCCTCAGGGCCAGACCTTCAACTGATGTGGACTGGCCAGATTCAGTGAGAATAGGCCAACTCAGCTGTCTTGAGCATACGACATAGAAGATTATGAAATCTTGCTACAGTTTTAGACCTGTGCATTTCTGTACATTTTAGTACCCCCACACCCTTGACATCCTATTCCCACTAAAGATGTCCCTGGTTACCGCAGATTGGTTGGACTAGATGACCTTTAAAGGTCCCTTCCAACCCAATGCATTCTATGATTTGCACTGAAATGATTATATTCTGCAAACTTGGACTTGCTTCCTCCTTTTCTTTCATTTTGAGAAAGGCGGTCCTCTCCCAGCTCAGCTAGCAAGCTCTGGGGTGCACCTGCAAACCACTGCCGCATCCCAAAGAGAACCTCCCGCTTGCTTGGGAGCCAGCAGAGGAGCAGAGGGCTTGGCCTCCCTCACTGGCTCAGCAGATAATTATTCGTATATAGGTACAATATATAGGAACAGTTCATCCCCAGCAAGCTAAAATTTCAGTGGACTCCATGAGGTGAATGCATGCTTTCTGTGAAAAACCGTACGCCTTACAGCCCAGACAGAGCTGCAGGCCACCAAACTAGTGAGTGGGAGTATAAGTGCCCAGCAGGAGAGCAGCAGAGAGGCACAAGCGAGCAAGAAATGCTGCACCACAATGTGAGGAGACACGTTTCGGACACGCACAGCTCTGTAACAGCAGAGGCGAGGAACTCCCCCCTCTCCCTGCCTTCCCACAGCCCCCGCTTCTGCAGGGAGCTGGGCAAAGCCTCACTGGGGGCTGGGGAGAAGAGAAGCCTGCCATCTCCCTCCGGTGCACATTCCGGAGGGGAACAGGGGTGGCCACTTGGCCGGGAGCAGGGCCAGGAGGAGAAGGAGATGGAGGGGAGCTGCCAACAGCGGGCAGGGAGGCATCCTGCTGCCCACTCCGTGAAGGATGCTTCTGCGCCCTGCCGGGGCAGCTGAGCAGCCAAAACACCCTCCCCATGGGCCGACCCTGTGTGTGTCACTGCTGCGGCCATAAACAGTAAGTGTTACTGGCAAAAGTCGTTTCTGTAAGCCATAAAATGACCACATTACATAGGAAGGAAGTTAAACAATTATTCCTGTTGCTTAAGGTGTGGGCTGACAACATCAAAAGGACTGACAATTAAAAATACAGTAATGTTGTCCCAAAGTCTCTTCCACTCTTATTTCCTCTTCTGAGCTGCCCGATTAGTGTTTTATGAAGTGTCATTTTATCAACATCTAAAAATACCTCCAAAGTGGTTAGGAGCCGCCCCCCACATACAGGACACTGACTTGTTCTGTTTGCTTTAAAAACACAAAGCCTTCTTCGGTAAAGCCCTGGGGCAGGGGGACAGGTTAGGTGTCCTGTTAAGGTCCCACCAATGCTGCTTTGTGCATATGCCCAATATTAAACATGCAAAACTTCCACGCAAGTCACAGTCTTAGAGTGCTTTGTAGGGTGGTGAGGCACTGGAACAGGTTGCCCAGAGAAGCTGTGGGTGCCCCATCCCTGGAAGTGTTCAAGGCCAGGCT
>JAOXNO010000001.1:115483865-115498125 GCA_028565335.1 Limnodromus scolopaceus
ATAGATAAAAAAAAAAAAAAAAAAAAAAAAAAAGAGAAGAAAGAAAAAAACCCACAACCCCTTTTCCCCCAAAAAACAACAGACATAAGAAAAACACAGAGAGCAATAATCCAAGTTCTGGAAAATACATGTGTTTTCCTGAGAGCAAAATTTGGCAATATCCTCTTAACTTTCTTGGGGTATAAGCACAAAAGCTCAACTCTTGCAATAAATTATTTAACTGAGCTTTCAATTAAATAATTGAACCAACCTATCTTGTAGAATGGTCTCCAGTTCCACAAACACAGCAGGCTTTTAAAAAGAAAACAAAAATCTGTGTAAAATCAAGACTGCCTTACAACAAGCTCACCTTCCACACGGTGTGGCCATCACATACCCTCTATGCCCGACCATACAGACAAAGATTTTCCCATCCAAATTACAGCCTATCGGCTCAGCTACAGAGAGAAACGAAAAGCTAGAAGCACAAAAGGCATTAGGCAGCATGTGCTGGGGCCAGAGTACTACAGCTATCCATCCTCAGTCAGGACCTCCAGGACCTCCAGCTCACCCCCAAAGCCCCAGCCTGTGGAGACCTCCTCCGCCCCTGGGCTGGGACTGCGAGAGGAGGGGCCGATGCCACCACAGCCCTCGGAAGTCCCCAGCCATTTCTCTGAAAGGTGCCCGATTGATACTTGTTGGTATCATGACACATTTTTTCGGCAACTGAATTGGGAAAGATGCTGATAGTATCACCCATCACCACCTGACGACTGCGTTGAGCAAGACACCCGGGCGCTGCCCTGCGAGGCTGGGGGCAGGCTCTCCTCCACCAGGGCTGGCTTGCTTGGACACCTTCCCATTTACATCCCGCCCTGAGTCACTGGTGCTTCCCCAGGTAGGGAGGCAGGGTGCTCACATCGGGCTGGAGGGCTGCCCTATCTTGGCCATCTACCTGGAAGCAAAGTGCCGTCAGGCTGGGCTGGGGCTGAGCAAGCCCCTTGGTCAGCCCCGGCCAAAGCTGTAGAAGAGGGGAGGGAGGCTGACTCTGGTTCCTCCACGCCGGCTGATGTTCTCCTCTTGAATTACCCCACACGTGGCGTGCTTGCTCCAGCTGCCGCCTGCCAAGGAGGGCGCGGTGACGGGGAGGTGAGTTTGCCGAGCGTGGGTGTTGGATTCCCTCACGCCTCCCTGAAATAAATAATCAACAGGGAGCGTGCAAAGGGAGGCGCGGAGGCCACGGGCTGCCTGTCGTGCTGCAGCTTGTCCGCAGCCGGTCGGACAAGCACCGGTGGCAGCGCACGGGAGAGCAGGGTGTGGAAGAAGGACTGTTACTCTCTGAGTGGCGCTGTCCCGACCACACAAATTAAGGATTATAAATAAAAATGATGAAAGCCAGGAGAGGGAAATGTTTTAATAGCTTGAGGATTCATGTGGACATCCTAAATTTACCGTGCCCTGAAATTATCTGCTGGGTGGCACACCATTTACCGGTTCATATGACCTCTGAAAATTTGGAAAAAAAAAAAAAAAGAAAAAATTTTGTACTTGCACCACCTCACCTAATTCATATTTACAAAATGAAATACCAGGCTGATGTTCTGTCCATCTCTGCCTAGAAGATTAGCAATTATTCCATATTTTCAAGAGGCCGTATTACAAATAGTCAGTTCTAACTAATTGCTTTAATTATTCAACCCCTGATTTAAATGCAAGTTTTTCAGCATACTGCTGGTGACTTAATTAATTGTAATTATGTACAAGTCACGTTCCAGATATATAATCTTTATAAATGATAGACAGATGAGTAACGATAGGAATCCAGATCCCCAAATACAAGTTCAGCCCCCAATTAAAGAACCGTGTGCATCCCAAATTTAAATGCTGTGTAATAATTATTTCTATAAATAATAGTATCTAGAGAAGGAGCTGATGACAGAGCTGTATCCCAATAATTAGGAATGACTCCAACTTTGTTTACTATTCCCTAGAGATGCATGCCTATTGATTTTGTTTTTAAATGACCAGTTCATCCAAACACCTCTGAGTACGCTATCAAATATTCAAACTGTCTACTGCTCCTCAGAAGTACCACCATCTCTCAGAGAAGTCATTACTGGGGCTGAAGCAGTGTGTTACCCCAATAAGGGAACCAAAACATTAGCCAACAGCACAATATATTAACAACATTTTTCAGAGCTCTTCTCTTAATTATTGGTTCACCAGAAGCCATTTCTGGCGTGTTTTTAGCTCAAAAGATTAAAGTTAACTATTTTTTATTTAAGAAAATATAAATAAATATAAAGATGAATATAAATATAAATAATATACATATAAAATATAGCATAAAATTATGCTATATTTTTAAGTGAAACATACAGTACATAATTCATTAAGGTGTGTTTACCTGATATTTAGAAGTTGTTGAGCTAATTCAGATATTTCACTATTTTTGTCATGTTTTTATAAGGAAATAAGTGATCATGGTGTGTTTGAGGTGACTGTCTGTTTTCCTTTAATAAATTTCGACACCCTAGCCAACTGCAGTCCCCTTTGGCATGAGACAGGAGATCTTAAATGTGCTACATTCCTACCCCTACTGAAAATGAGCAACTGGGTAGAGGAGAGGAACCTTGTCAGTGGCCTCACTGAAAGAGAAACCTTGTGAAGCTTGAATTAACCAGGAATCCACCAGGGAGAGACCCAGGAAAAGGGGCTTCATTTAACTATTGCTAGGCTTTAAACCAGTATCCCACAGAGAGGCAATCGGAGATGTAATTCTTTGAATGGACATTTTTCTTCCCTTTGACCTGTTGCAATCTTTTCTTCGTCTCTTCCATCTTCAACCTTCTTCCCACAAGCTGTGCTGAAAATGCTGCCGCTGAAGTCATCCTCATGGTTTGTCACTTCAACACCTTTTCCCCCAAGGCTTTACAACACATTAGCCACAGGCTTCCAGCCCTTACCAGAGACGTGATTCATGAGACTTGGTCCTTCCTACATGCCTGCTTCTGTACCTTCTCATCTGGTCCCACAGCCCCCACTGCACTCCAGATCGGAATGTCTTTGCTGTTTCTTCCACCTGACAAAAGCAAAGCAGCAGGTTATCCACTGAGTTTCTTCTGGAGGGCACAGAAAACATGTTTTAAATAAAGGAGTTAGAGAGCAAGTTGGGATCCTGTACAAATTAATTCACTTCTCCTTCTGTAAATCTGGGCTCAAAACCTGCCACTTATGCATTACAAAGTACAAGCTATTCTTGCACTCCGCTGCCTTCTTTAAACTAGACTGCAGGTCTTCGGAAAAGGAACAGACTTCTTTGCTTGACCTGACCTAACTGAGAGCCTCACAGAGTCCCTGGGAGCAAAAGCAAGCATGAAAATTGAGACCCAGAGGACAAAAACAAACACAGACTGTAATTGGTAATTTGACCTTTGCAGCTTATAAGGAAGATTAGGGTTAAGAGCTTTACAAAGTTTGTTCTTGACTTTACTGTTTACAAAAGATGTCAAAAAGATAACTGGGAAAGATTTATTTTTTGAAACCCAAAGACAAAAGATGTGCAAGACCCAGGTTGCACACTGCTAAGCACACATGTTTAAATCACTTAAGATCATCACCTGCACGATTAGTGTCCCAAATAACAAAAAACTGAATATTTCTGGTATCCTACCACTGACAGGTATGGAGAGTACTTTTCATAATGAATACATATAATATACTGTCCATACTGAAATACCAGAAACATAGGAAACTGGAAAGATTTAGGTAGGGAGCACTGAAATCCGGAAGACTGACACAGCAGGTAGAAGAGTGCAGAAGGTACTCTGCCACTGTTCCCACTGGGACTTCTAGTATGAGGTCCCCACATTATTTACAGACATGGCACGGAATCATAGAATGGTTAGAGTTGGAAGGGACCTTAAAGATCATCTCATTCCAACCCTCCTGGCATGGGCAGGGACACCTTCCACTAGCTAGGTTGCTCAAGGCTCCATCCAACATTACAAAAAAAAAAAGATAAAATCAAAAGGACACATTAGTGATCTTCCTGATATAAAATAAGATATCTGGTTCAGTCTCTATGGATGGATAGGTGAACATTTTCCATGCACGCTTGCTCATTCCTGGTAAGATCTGGCAAACTTAAGTAACAATAGCAGCGGCTATTTGCTAAATAGATTCCCAAATGAAACTGCCAACTCACTAATTAATAGAGTTTGAATAGCCACCAGACAGTCATGACTTTCATCGCTGTTGATCTCATTTGGACAGAACGGGTCCATTTGGCATCTCCCTGTGAAGCCTGGGAGTCACCCAGCCCCACCACTTGTAGGTTTGGCAAGAGATTTAAGGCTGATCCTAGCAATTCTGCTCTTCAGGCAAGACTGAAACAGCAACACAGACCTCCTCTTACATCTCACCAAATATCCCCACAAGAGAGTTGGCTCAGACAGAGCCTAAGTACAGACGAGGAAACACCGAGTAGAAGTAAATATTCCACTTTACCAAAGCAACAGGTCGTTCTGTGAGCAGAATAAATGACGCCTGGCTGCTGTGACTTGCGTCTTAGGGCGGCTTATCTCATCTCTAATAAGATACAAACTCTTATCTCAAGCCTAGTAAGATGTGAGCTCTGATCAAAGGTTCTTGTTAATAGCATTTATTTCTTGTGTGATTCTCTGGAAACAAATACAGTTGAGCCCACGTTTCTGCCTTTATCTCCATGGGGGCACTAGCTCTGGTGTCTTTTATCTACTCCACTGCCTCTTATTTCTAAGTGGTGTAAGAACTTTATTTCCCTCAGATCATGAGATCCTTCCCAGCTTTGGTTAAAGTTGACTAAAGCGTTCAAAAGTTGTTTGGGGGAAACAGGAAGCCAGAAGAAAAAATGGCTGAGTGACTCCGTGACTCTCATTTCCTTCAGCTAAATCCAAGCTAACACACATCCTTGCAGAGAAAGCATGAACCCGTGTAACAAATACTTGATAAACAAACCTTTTCTTTAGGGACACGTTCCTTTCAAGGGAAGAGGAGGGCATACATGAAGAGGTGGGAGAAGGAAATATCCTAGAACAACTAAATTCCTTTAGGTGTTTTCAGTGTATCACAGGATACACAGACCTAAAGAAAGTGAGGGAAGCTTTTATTGTCAAAATGTCTGATGTGGGAAGCAGATGCATTGCTGACAATTTATGGGACATTTTATACACAATCCTCAACCTTTTTTGTTTGTTTGTTTGTTTGTTTGTTTCAATAGGAGACTGCTACTACAAAATGCTGGCCCTTCTGGATGAGAGTCCAGCAAGTCACTTTTGGGAAGCATCTTCACAGCACCGTCCCAAATGCGTTTGGAGTTTGAGGCTGCCAGCGGAAAGCAGCAAAAGCTCAACCAGCCAGAGACAGGGCTGCAAGCTGCAAAAACACTGGGAAGGAACAGAGGGTCCCAGTGCAGGGAAAGGCTATTTAAAGATTATCGCCAACCTTAAACCTGGGCATACACTGGGTACGGGTTCCCAGAAACGCCAGGTAGTTCTGTGAGAGCACAGAAGGAATTTAAAGAAGGTGAGATCAAAATCCCTGTCTTTTAAAATCTGTTCAGTTCGTTTCCTGCATGGGCGAAGCATGTGTTCCCCTGATAAGAGCTCCACACAACAGTTAGTTTCTCCTGAGTTCACTTAGGAACATTAAAAGCAATACAAGTTCTGCTTAAAGAAACCTGACGGAAATCAGCAAAGCTCACCTGAGCAGGACCCAACAGCATATTGCTTTCAAAGTCCAGTTTCCATACATGGGCAGAGTTAAAGCTGTGATATAGGTAGCAATCACTCGGATGACATTGATAACAAAGCAAATTAATGATTACCGTAAAGGTCATAGTAGAATATATATGCTCATTTGAAGACTTTTGGGCAAGTATCAGCTTTCTTTATGTATCAGCCATGTTAAGAAAACCAGTTCATACTGAGAACTAAGGATAGAGGTTGCACTACAGAAAAAAAGAAATTATGTAGACAATTTCTTTCTCCCCCTAATTAAAAGATTTCTGACGCTGGGAAAAGGCACAAGAGCAACAACTTCCTATGGCTGCTTATCTGCCCAAGGCCAGAGAGCAATCCATTTCACACCTGCGAGCGAGCAGTGACTCCAGAAATCTTAACGCTGTCAGCAGGACCAACTCCTCAGCTATGGAAACATTCATCTCTATGAGGACAAAAGCACATCTGGCCCACAGAGGGGAATTCATGCTGGTGGGGAAAAAGCTACATAGAGATTTGTGTGGAGACGAACTGCCTACAGTGCTCCCACAAGATGAAGCCTTTGCTTGATGTGTCCAGAGCCCCACCAAAACCCACTGTTTGTACAAAAGACAATTTAAAATAAAAACATGTTTTAAAAAAAAAAAACAAGCCAGGAGCAAAAAGAACGCAAGGGTTTGATCAACCATGGCTAGTTTTTGTTTTTTTAAAATATAGTTTATTTTCCAAAGTACAATTCAGAAAGTATTTTTGAGACTGATTTTGTTATCCCTGTGGGGGGAAAAAACCCCAAAGCTCCAGCAGATTCTCAGGGGCTAAGAAAATTATTTTCCCCTTTTTTTTATGCCAGCCCGGCACAGGCTGTCCCCCTCAGAGGGCTGGCTGGCCAGTGTCGACACAGAGGTGGTGGTTTCCGTGCTGGGTGTCATTAAGCGCCTGCAGAGAGCTTGAGCGTCTGGGCTTCACGCAGGGCCAGACAACCACGGTCGCACAGGACAGGGACATGCGGCCACACGAGAGGACATGTCGCATCCTGCAGGAATGTCTGTTTTGCAGGGGACAAGGGGATCACAGCGCCCTGGGGGTTTCTGCCACTAACAAAGCTGCACACGGGGTGAAGCAAGACTTATGGTTTGGCCCCAGTTTGACACTGGGGCGGGATATCAGCTTCCCTGACACCCTATAATCCAGTTCCCCCCAAAAAGCTAATTATTTCAAACTCCAAATATAGAATTCGCTTACTAGGGTCGATCAACACAATTAAGCTCACTTTACTCTGCTAATAATATTCTTACAAACAGTATTGTTGTCAAGATCCCTGATATGGCATATGCCATGTGTTCTCCACAAATATTAGACATACTCCCGCCCGTCCCTTCCATATTTCTCCCTCATTTGCTGTTATGACAAAGATATTCTTTAATGAATCTTAATGACTCATCTCAAACATTGTTTTTTTGCACTCTGATAAGCCCTAGACGGGCTGACTAATAGACTACATGCAACACCTAGACAACGTGAGCAATTTAGTGTTTGCTTAAACCATATTAGATACTGATAACAGACACAGGCATTGCACCTGCTCCATTGTAAAAGAAAAAAAAAAAAGGGGGTGGGGGGAAATAAAAGAAAGAAAAAAAAAAAAAGCCAGGACTGATACAGTAACTGCTGCTTATATTTGTATAAAGTGAATTTCTCTTGTCAGTGTTCCAGAGAGCGTATGTTGTGGCTGTTATAAAGCTTCCCGCTCTTGTTAAAAATGACTAATTTGACATTATGCCCCTGGGGAAGCAAAAGCACAAAGACAGCCAACTTGGCTAAGACCGGGCAGTGCTTCACAGAGAAGATGTCTATGAATCAAAGACAGGCAGTGTTCCAAGTCTACCAATGTATGCACCAGTGGACACAACAATGTATGCATCCATTTACGGCTAAAGCTGCCATTGCCTTTCCTTTTCCTATTTCTGTGAGACTGGGGTTAAATTCCTTGAGAGAGGGAGGCCCGAACAGTCTTGCAAAAGAAGAGCAGGTAAATAAAATGGCATATAGGTCTTCTACAGATGTTACGTTAGTCAAGGCCACCCAATAGATGATTTTTTGCTCTGGACACTTGAGGCTGAGACCGTGAACACAGAGTGGGATGAATGATCCTGACTACAGTGGCCTACGCCCGAATTCTTGCTTAGGTCAAAAAAGAGGCCAGCAACTTCTCCCTCACTCTTAGTACTGAAAAATGCATGTCCTGTAGGTCCCAACATGTAGCACCTGCCAGGATCTGAATGAACTTCAAAACATTGTGTAAACAGCGATATTCTCCTTATTCACTGACCACAGTGACACTCACCCCTGCTCTTTATGTAAGGATGTGTATACGCACTAAACATGCAGTAAGAGCGACACATGGATGAAATCATAATATTTTCTTGCCAGAAAGAAACAAGTGATTAGATATGACTCTGTGCTCGCTTTCTGTGCCACAAGTTCTGCCACCACCCAGTGCTTGGCTTGTGCTGCTCACTACACAAACATAAGCCAACAAGATAAAAAAGGGAAATGGGAATTTGCTCTGGAAGGTAAAGGATGAGAACGAAGTAGGTTGAGAATAATGAAGAACAGAAATAACAGAAAACATAAGAGATGAGCAAATTTTATTATGCTGGGGCTTGGGCACTCACATGCAGGAGTATGTCAGTAGGAAAAAAATAATTTTAAGTCGCTGTTCCAAAAATATACCCAGTGCTCACACAGACAGTTCCTGCTTACAGAAGTACAAGGCCAGCAGCAACAAGCAAGGCTTCCAGCAATGGGCTCTCCCTTTCTGTGGTGTAAACATCATTATCAATACACCTAGGGCTAATGTAAGCCTTTAAATAATTTTGACAATTTACCATGTGCCAACACGCAACTTTTACAGCCACAGAAGAGTGACGTAAAACTGGGGTTTTTTTGGTGTTGGGGGAAGAGAAGAGGGGAACTGTATCTATCGCAAGATAAAGTACTGCCCTTACTGGTCAGAGAAGCATGCTGCTGCCCACATAGGCGGGAGAGCAAATGCGGCGATGAAGGGCACATCACAGTGATTAGTGAGTTGGATGGGAGAACTGTAAGCCTGTACACAAGCAAGATAATTCTTAAATGAAACCAGCAGTACGTGAAATGCAGAGTATAAAAGAAAAAAGCTCTGTTGCTAAAGGAAGATCAACTGTCCTTTCTTGAACACAGTCATCCAAAAGCAATTATTAAACTCTGCTGTTTCTGAATACACTTGGCCTTAAAATATTAACATGTGCTTTTTATTTTATGCCTCAGACTGCATGAAATTAATTAAATACACCCAAAATGGTATGAGCAATCTCTTAAGCACTAGTTAGTTTAACAACTAATCTTCTGCTTTAGTAAGAAAGGTAAAGGCTTAGTTTTTTCAACCATATGAGACATCCTACAGTTCATGTGTTAGGCATCTCTCCTGTCCACTGGTAATATTATTTGAGGCATGCTTGTAACATTTTCACTTAATTAAAAAATCAGAAGCATAAGGACTTCAAGTTTTTATCCTTTGTGGAGCTGGCAGTTTATTTAATTGCCTTCAGTTTTATGAAGGTGAAACATAGCGCTTTATGAGCAAAATATAGCAATTTCTGCTACTGCTCAAATATGCTGACAGAACTTTGACATGGTATTTTTTTTTTCTCCACAGTAATTATTAATGTTGGTTTGCATGTGCTCAGAACAATGACACACACATGAATAACTTGCTACACTTTGTGACTCACTGAGATGCCTTCGCAGAAATGATCTTGGTCACACTTTGTGCACCAAATACTGTGGGGAGAACTTTTCTGTGGGGACGGTCAGATGTGTTATAGTTTAACAGTGAAGAGTATACCTCTGAGTGAAAGGTTGTTTGATGCCCTATTTTCCCCAACCCTGTATAAATATTTTAGTTTAGTTGTGTTTGAATGGCGGAGTCAATGAGTTTCATCCTTTGTTCCAGTCATAATAGCATCTTGTTTGAAGCTGCTATTTCAAACCGAGATAGCTGGGCCTTTATTTTTCAAAGATGTTATTTCCTGAGACCCTTTACAGTCACTACTGGAGCTTCATTGTTAATTGTCTTTTAGGGGCACAAATATACAGCCTCTTCTTTCAAATTCAGGATGACTCTGTTTATTTACGTTGTTGAATGCAAACGAACACCAAGGCATCCCCCGCAACAGTAGGAGTGGGAGAAGGCGGAGGTCTATCAGCCATACCGCACCCCTGAGCACCCACCAGACACCAGTGGGGGTCCCCCAGAAAGGGCTGCTCCAGTACAGCACAGCACAGCCACCCCCCACGGCAGTGGCAGCAGCAGGAGGAGGAGGAGGAGTGAGAGGAGGAGGAGGAGGAGGAGGAGAAAAAGGAGGGACACGTGCGCCCCAAACATACTCAGGCAGAGGAGCTGAGCCAACATGCAGATGAGCACACAACACATACTTTGACAGCACGAGAGGGTTTTCACTCTTGTGTGTCCTCTCCCGTGGCGCAAGAGAAATTCTGGAGGAGTAAGTCATAGCTGCCCCAGAGCTCTGGCTGCAATGCAGCTCTTCCACATACCAACTGCTTCGCATTCCCTCTCCATGCTTTAAACCTCTACATTTTTAGGATCTTATTCCCCCGTGGTGTTGGTCCCAGTGACAATATGGTGTGGAGACACTGAGTGAAGCCTTTCCCTGGGATGCCCTGACCATCGGCTGCTGCTCTCCTCCTCCTCCCCTCCTTTGCCAATGAACTCATAAATTAACATTGCATCTGCCTAAATCAGAAATATAGGGCTAAATTACACCCTCAGACAATCACGCATTGTTTTCAGTGCAAAATGTCATGTACTTACATAGTTTGAAAAAAATCTAACAATTTTCTTTACCTTAATTCACTACAAGAAGGTAACTCTCCGGCATATTTCTGAGACACCATTACAGAGAAAGGAAATTAAAAACCCAGAAACAACACCTTAACACTCATTTTCAGCATCAGTCCTCATTAAAACAAGAAATTTATGAGCAAGAAGGACTTAAAAGAAGTCTTATCTATCCAGACTACCACAGAATCCCACTACAATGACTTGGCAGCAATTTTTATTTTAGTCTTTATCCCTTTTCCTTTTCCCTTTCCAGCCACTTCCCTTTTGAGTACCACAGCTAGTTCTCCCTCACTCCAGCAAAAAACAAAAGCATCGGTAGCTCTACAACAACAACAACAATAAAATCTCAAAAATTTGCAACATGGTGCTGATACCATGATTATTCTTAAGTTTATACAGAACTCCCCCTTCTTTCTTTAGGGCTGACTGTATCATACTGTCACGTGTCAGTGTTAACGCAGACACACATTTTTAAGCATAGGTAAGAGCTAAAGAAATTGTGAAGAAGCTGGACAATTCCTAAACCAGAACAAAACACACAGATACACTACCAAAGCAAAACAAAACAAAAACTATTTTTTCTTTGACTCTCTAGCTTACAGGGGCTACATTTTGAAAACGAGCAGTGCAGAGGGATCACAGAATTAGAGTAACTCGGGCTGGAGAGGAGCGCTGCAGGTCTCTATTCTAACCTCCTGCTGGGGTTGCTCGGGGCTTTGGTCAGTCAAGATCAGAGACTCTCCATGGATGAATGTTTCACTAGCACTGGGACCATTTATTTCCAAACATTCAACTAGCATTTATCTTGCTGCCACAGTCCACCTCTGGAAGAGTCTGGCTCTTTCTTTGCTGTAGCCTCCCATTTAGTTGAAAATAGCAACAAGATTCCCCATCAGCCTGCTCTTCTCCAAATTAATGAAACCCAGATCCCTCAGCCTCTCCTCACATACCACGTGCTCCGGCCCACTAAGCATGTACCGCTTCTAATGGAGCAACAGTGAATTTGTAGACTAACAATAAGTATTAATTAATGAAATTAAATACTCTTATGTAAGAAGAATTGCTTTTAAAATAAGGAATTTTAATAAAGCAAAATATGGCCAGGTTAATAATTTTGCTCTGGATCCCAGAATATTAATTTAGCAAGAAATAAATAACCCCCGGCTTTTCATCTTATCTTTTTGACAGATGTTTCCCCTATATAAAGGGTGGCATAATTGTTTTTGTCAGTGTTATAATTAAAATTGCTATGCAGCTGACATACTGTTTTTAATGGTTTCCCTTAGGATTATAACAGATGTTGCCTTATTATCTCAGGACTCTCCCGAAGTAAGAAATGTCATTGGCATAATCAAGACACTTCTTTCAGTCTCTCAAAGTAGACTGTCACAATTTGCCCGGTAACATTTGACCCTAAGGAATTAAATATATCTCACTTTTCTAAGAAAGTTTTCCGAAGAGCTTGAAAAAAATACTAGAGAATCTTACTTGGGGGTAACAAGTTGTATGGCCCAGATTTTGCTGCGGCCAGAAATAGCTGGAAAATATAGAAGGAGGGAGCCCTGACAACGGCACCACCAACAGCCAAAAAAACTGTGGCTTTTTAATGGCAAAAATAATCACAGCTTAAGGCACATGGTAAAGGGCCAGTTGAAATCTGGTGAGAAACTGAGAAGCAGCAGTTACTGGGCTCCTATTACAAGAAAAGTTACAACCATATGACACAAGTGTTAATTTGAAATGAGGGTTAGTTTAAATAAAGCAAGGTGTAATAGCAAGCTTAAAGAATAGCTTTTTAAGTGTAATTTAGGTCCCTAGTGTTCACTGAAAATATAGGGAAGTCGAGGGTGGAAACAAGAAGAAACAGTGGCTCCGGCCCGTTCTCAGCTCACAGCTCGGTGCTGTACCGCTCCCAAGGACTGCGGGAGGTGGGTGCTGCGGGATGCAAGCTGCTGCGCAGGTCCTCTGGGCACCCGCGGCAGGATGGCTGCTGGATGGACACACCGCAGCTTCTTCTCGAGTGGAGCACGCAGCGTGAAAGCCGGCACACAGCCAGGTCTCACACCAAGGTGCCGTCCGGACACAGCTCCAACCCACGGCCAGGCCGGGGAGCTGGGAAGCACAGGCGGATCCCCCCAGCCGGGTGCACCCAAAGTGTTTAACACCACCTAAAAGAAGCCGGTGGTGGGTTATGTGGCAAGGGGGACAGGAAAGTCAGGTGGCTCCAAAAGCGCAGAGTAAGAAAAGCAACCCATGCCTCCTCTCTGCCTGCCCACCGAGCCTCTCCAACTCCTCAGGGGGAGCTCTTCTTTGACAAAATAAATTTAACAGAAAGTTACTTTATATTTCGGTGGCACAGAGCTCCTCGCACCTTTCCGAGGGCTACCAAACTTTGTCAAGGTCTGGGGAATGCCAGCTCTGTTTTTACTGACTGTGGCACTTGAATCTGCAATTCACAAGATTGAAACTGTCGGCGCAGCTTTCACACTGCGTTTAGAACTTCCCCTCCCAAAAAATTGTGGAAGATGCAAGACAACATAATTGCTGGATTTCCACAGTAGCAAGTGGGACAGTTTGCTCATGAAAGCAAGAGGATTTTTACAGATGCGTGGTTTTTATGGGTTAATTCTCCCTAATCTTACCTATCTCGAGGACAGGTATTAATTAAATAGAAGCATGGAAACCGTCCAGCATGAATAAAATAAAATAAAATAAAATAAAATAAAATAAAATAAAATAAAATAAAATAAAATCTGTCTACCTGAATGAGCTAAAACTCTCTTTTCCTCTCCCCATGCCCAGCCCCACCAGGCAGGGAGGAGCGGCCGGGGCCGTGGGCCAGGCCCGGGGCTGGGGGTTGGGGAGAGCAGCCCCGTCGGTGCCGGGAGAGGGACCGGGCCGGGAGCTTGGTAGGCACCAGCGCGGCCTCCGCCGCCGTAGCGACGGCGACGACGACAACAACAACCGGGTCCGCGGCGGCGAAAGGGGCCGGGCTTGCCGGGGAGGCGGGTCCCGCCGCCGCCACCTCCCCCCGCCGGCTGAAGAGCGGCTGCGAGGGCGGGCGGCGCGGCACAGCACGGCACGGCACAGCACAGCACGGCACGGAGCGGCACGGCCGGGGACAGAGCAGCACGGCCGGCAGCGCCCACTCACCCACCGCCGGGCACCGCCTTCCCTCCCGCCCCCCTTCCTCCTCCTCCTCTTCTTCCTCCTCCTCCGGGACTCTCCGCTGGGATCAGCCCGCCGCCGCTGTTGTTGTTGGCCGGCTCCGCCACATCGAGGATATTTTGGCTCCCGGAGAGGCAGCGGCGCCTTTTTTTTTTTTGTTGTTGTCGGACGCGGTGCCGCCGGGGGGGGACGCCGGGCTCCGGGGCCAGGTGAGGCAGGGGCGGCCGTGGCGGTGGTGGGAGGCGGGGGTTGCCGATACGCACCGACCCGCTCCGCCGGCGGGGGATGGGGGGGAGGAGGGGGGATTCTCGGCGGCCGCCCGGGGCAACGGGGCATCGCCCCCGGCGGCCGCCTCCACCTCCATCCCCCTCCCCCACGGGCGACCGCCCCCGGGGGCCGGGGATCGGGCAGACCCCGCGGCTGGGGAGGGGGCGGCAGTGCCCGCCTGGGT
>JAOXNO010000001.1:115504910-115558799 GCA_028565335.1 Limnodromus scolopaceus
TATAGCACAAAAATATTTGTTCCCTTTTACTCACAAACAACCCCCCCCCCCCCCCTTTTCCTTTTCCCTGGTTTGTTTTACTCCTTACCTTTAAAACAAAACCAGCAACAAAAACAAACAAACAAACCCAAAAAAACAAGCAGGGGTGGGGATGTTTTCAGATCCTGGAGGGTTTTGTGTATGTAGGGCAGTACCTACTAAAAGTTGTCTACAAATCCTTGCCTGAAATCCCAGACAAAACAGGGAGTTTTGTCCAAAATGTAGCTATTTTACCTGGCACTGCCTTTATCTTCCCTTAGGGAAGAGGAAAAAAGCCTCAAACCCCTGAAAACCACCAGTCCTTTGTTCTAATGTGATCTAATCAGTCATGGCTCTGGTCAGCAAAGCAAGTCCTAGCAGACATTGAGGATGGGTGTGGTAAAAACAGAAGTTAAGCACAGGCTGGTAATGAGCTCCACTTGCTAGGTCAAGTGGAGCCTGTAGATAGTCCAGGAAAACGAAGAGCTGCAAAGCTTCATGAACTGACTTGAAGTCTGCCAAGTTCATCACCTCTATATACCCTGCCACCGTTATATGCCTCTAGCATAGCCAAACTCCTTCAAAGTAACCTGTGCGTGAGTTCTCGGAGGCTCTCAAATGTTCAGGGATGCAGTAGGCAGTTCATTACGTTGTCCTCAAATTACCCCAAAGCTTAATGACACCAATCACAAACAAAATATCAGCAAAGGGTTTCCTAATCTGAAACATCTAGTGAGTGTGGTTGGCTTTCTTCAATTTAGAAGCTTTTCTTTCAGATTAAAACAAGTTATCTTCTGGTGAAAGTTGCCCAATAAGAAAGGCTGCATGGCAGCCAAATTTGACCTTAAAATGGAGTCTACTTGCAAATTTAAAAATGATTTAAGCAGATTGTTAATTATCATAGGATGATGCTGATTTTGGATTTTGTTGCATTATTTAGGCACTGGGTACTAGCATGTTACCAGTCACACCTGTTTGGTTCAGACAATAGAATAATCCATCACTCTGTGTACTTAGGTGATTGAGATGCATGGGAAGGGCTGAAATACAGCCCATTGGAAACCAGTGTTAAGTAGTGCAAGCTGGTTCTTCGCAAATATACTATCAGTTACTTAGCTCTCAAACTAAATGAAGACTGTCTAGAGTTATAAGGAAGTCTGAGGTCAAACTGTACAATGACAAAATAGGAATCAGCAGTCTTATATTTCCTTTAAAAAAAAAAAAAAAGAAGAAAGTAATAGTAAAATTTCCCTGCAACAAAGGCACTTTATGTGACTACTAAGAGTAAACGAGGATCTATATTGTGGAAAGCTGTGAAGCTTTAATTTAACATGATGCAATTTTATCAAACCAGTAGCACAGAGATTTTCATGTTGATATATCAAGTCAAAGACTTGATAGATCAGAAAATGGATCTACACTGTTTGTTTCTGTCTTTAAAACACTTAGTTTCTTATTTTCAAATAAACCTGTCACTCCTTTCAGTGGCCTAAAAGTTAATGTATCTTCTTTTTCCCCTCCACCCCTTTTCTTTCTTGTAGAGTCGAACAACTGTGAATTGCCTCTGTTAACCCCGTGCAGTAAGGCTGTGATGAGTCAGGCCTTGAAAGATACTTTCAGTGGTTTCACAAAGGAACAGTGTCGGCTGGGTATCCCAAATAGTAAGTGTTTTCTATTTATAAGCTCTTTTTTTTTTTTTTTTTTTTAATGCTAAGGAGGATGCTGAATAGCGGCTCTTTCAAAAGAGAAAGAATGATGTCAGTAGGAAATACAAGAATGGATCCTATGTGAATCTGGCACAGCTTGACTTGGAAAGGCCAGACTTGCTGGTATTAAAAATGGGTGCATGGAGAGCTCGTGCTTTGGCAGCATAAGAGAGAATCAAGTAGGCTGAGGACATCTCTGATTACAAGTGAATGCAGAAGGAAAATAGAGGACTATTTTTTGGTTTTTCTTTCTTTAAATTCAAGAATAAATTCATTCCGAATTCATTTGGAACTAAGTAACTTGGATTAACACATTTCTTCATTCACTGCCTTCTAATGAAGATTATTTGACAAAGTCAGGAATTGTCTCTGAATACTGGATGCTTTGTCTTGCAGATCCTTGGCTGTGGACTGAACAGCAAGTTTGCCAGTGGCTTTCATGGGCTACCAATGAGTTCAGCTTGGCAAATGTGAACTTCCATCAGTTTCTTATGAGCGGTCAAGACTTGTGCAACCTGGGCAAGGAGCGTTTCCTGGAATTGGCACCTGACTATGTGGGTGATATTCTGTGGGAACACCTGGAACAGATGATAAAAGGTAGTTACAGAGCCAGAAAGAGCTTTTATTTTAAGGCTCTTCAGAAACTGAAAGGGGACTCTTTCAACACGTTTTACTCTGAAGAGCTTTTATTGTATATGAAAGCTCAAAATTAATGCTAAAACTTGATTAATAAAAGGATTATTAGAACTAGTAATACATCCTTTGTATGTAAAGATACCTGCAGAAATCTCTTCATGTTCAGGCTGGATATCTATTGCAGTCAGGTTTTATTTGGAAAAATCATTGAAATAAATGAGATTAGGATAAGGCTACTGTAATATCCCATTTGAAAAAAAAAAAAAAATACCCAAGGCAAGACTTGAACAAAATTTGTTCACTTATTACAAGCTGTTGGTTTTGTTCCTTTAATGTAGTGTTTTGAGGTAATTCAGTGAATGAATGTAAAGAAGTCAAAGATGCCTAGAGATGTCCTAGGTGAACACTGATGGTCTTGCTAAAACCCTACGTGCAGTGCCCCATGAGCTCCGTTGGTTTTGGAGTATAACATTCAGGTCCACATTAAAGATGTGGACCTTAAAACATACTGCAATTATTGTTTCTAAGTTTTTAATATAAAACTAAATTTTCAAGCCTATTGGAAGTTGGTTGGGTTTTTTGGTGGTGTTTGTTTTTTTTTTCAAGAGAGAGTGCAATGTAGTGTTTAAGTAAAATTTATGTGAATGATGGCCCCAAAATACTCGGAGTCAGAAGGTTTTTGTGGCATACAGGTCAGATCTTTAAAATTATAAACCCAAATTTTCTTTTTCCTCCTTTCTTCAGACAGCCAAGAGAAAACACAGGATCAATATGTGGAGAACTCTCATCTCACTTCAGTTCCTCACTGGGTCAATAATAATTCCTTAAGTAAGTATTTTAATACATTTGACATTTTACATCTCTTAACATTTATTCTAAGCATGTCACACATCCAATTTAAAAACAACAAAAAAAAAAATTAAAGCACCAGAATAGTTACTGGGCTTGAGGAGAACACTTGACTTCAATTGCTACAGCCTTCTTTCCTCGTATTACTTAATTGTCATCTAATTTGTATTAGAAATCTTTTGAAGAGCAAAGGCTTTGGGGAAAATCAAATTTCCTCTTGGTATGCCAAAGCCTACATCTGTGGAGCAGAATGACCACTCCCCCCTCTAGCGAACCAAGTCAAAAACTAGCATCGCTGGGAAGCAGCAGGAGTTATGTTTAGGCCTTTTTGAAGACTGTGGAAGCATAACAGAGCTTTTGAAAGTGTATGGGACACAGTGCTAGCTTTCTCACATTGACTGTGGTAGAAATACCACACCAATCAAACAATCTCCAGCTCTACCTTATTACACCAATTAATGGTGAGGGCCTCACTCAAAACTACCTAAGCTTCTCCAGCTTTTTCTGTAGTCCTATAGTTTCCTTGAAGAACAAACAATAGACATTTGTGGTTGGCAAGTTATAGGGGGAGGTTTGCAGCATCTCATTTGGAGACCATTAAATGGGGTCTTCTCACTGACTTCAGTAGCCTTTCCAGTACATCTGTAGCATCTACCACTCATTCTTAGTCAGATTTTCATGGGAAAATTACTTTGTGGTACAACTGTAGTGAGGTGCTGGAGGTGTATTAGTCTAAGAGACTGCAGAGAAAAACATCTAATTTATTCCTTTATTTCTTTCTTCAGCTGTTAATGTAGATCAGAACTCCTATGGTATGCAAATGCCTGGATACCCTAAAGCCCTCAGCTATCCCAAACCCAATCTCCTGACTGATGTCTGTCAGACTTCCACAGGACCGAATCTCCTCAACCCGGAACAAGAGTTTTCATTGTTCCCTAAAACCCAAGCAGATGCTGTTGGTGTGAACTACTGTGCAGTAAATCAAGACTTCCCAAGAAGCAATCTGAACTTGCTGATAGATAATTCTGGTGAGTCACTGTCTGCATGATAACCATGGGTTCAAGGCCATATTTTGTATGTCTTTTCCTCTTTTGCGTAACGCATATATACAAGCTAGATTACGGGGAAGAAAAACAAACAACACTTCTCTCTCTTATTTTTTTCTTATATAAAAGGTAAGCTTAGAGAACACGAATCTAGCGACAGTGGTGCAGAAAGTTACGAAAGCTCAGATTCGATGCTACAGTCCTGGAACAGCCAGTCATCATTAGTGGATTTACAACGTGTGCCATCCTATGAGAGTTTTGAAGATGACTGTAGCCAGTCCTTGTGCCTGAGCAAACCTACAATGTCTTTCAAAGACTATATTCAAGAACGAAGTGATCCTGTAGAGCAAGGGAAACCAGTTATACCAGCAGCAATTCTAGCTGGCTTTACTGGTAAGTAGTGAAGCAAAATCGTCACTCCTCTTCTTGTGTAACATCAATATTCTCTATAAATGTGTAATATATAACTTTATCACCATAGCTGTGAAGTATACCTTACAACTTAGAGACCACTACTCATGAAGAGTTTTAATTTTAAATGTTACTAAAGAAGGTCTTATAGGACCATCTAAAGTAAGAATGGGCAGGTACACAAGAAGACATAAAAATCAAATGCACTTTTTCGAAAAGAGGGAAACTTGGAGAAAATCTTCCACGCTTATGAGTTTTTGCAGGTGTTGGCTTGCCTGTTAAGACCTTCTTGCTGTAATCCTTGCTGAAATAATTTTTTTCTACTAGAGCATTTGCCAAGCCAGGGACTGCAGGACAGGTTCAGGAGCTTTGAATGCAACTGATGGGAGGTGGGAGTGAGGGGTGAGAGATACATATGAAAGAGAAAGACATAGCTTGTGTCAAATCCCATGTTTCCATGAAAAAAGCTGTCTTCTTTTGACTTTAACATGTTTATGAGCAGGTTTGTATTATAGAGAAAAAAACCTAGGTTTCTTTCTGATATTAAAAAAAAAAAAAAGAGGTGAATCAGAGTAATTGCAAGATCTGTCCTGTGATATGAGCGTGATCACAAACATTGGTTGTGGCAAGAGCTTGCAGAAGTATTAATTGTGGTTTCTCCACGCCCCCTCTCTCTCAACAGGCAGTGGACCTATACAGCTATGGCAATTCCTTCTGGAGTTACTGACTGACAAGTCCTGTCAGTCATTCATTAGTTGGACTGGAGATGGATGGGAGTTTAAACTTGCTGACCCAGATGAGGTATGTGGCTAATTGTGATGAACAATAAGATTTAGGGTCTGGGCTGCAATCTGTGGGCCTAGTCTTGGATATAAAGCATTTACATGGTCAGACACTTACTAAAATCTCTTGATCTGCAAGTACTTTATTGTACAGTCAGGATTGCTGTGGGATGTCCCCCCCGCCTCTCCTCACACCCAGGAGCATGTGCTTGTGGTTGGGAGAATGTGTTGTATAGCTTGAAACTTAAAGGTAGTGGACCAAGTTAGTTCTCTTGACAGTGAAATACTGTAGATTAGCTTACTGAGTGTAGTTGAATCACCAATGCCTGGAATTGCAGGAGGGCATGGGGAAAATGTGCTCCACGTATTGCCCATCTCTTGGATACACAGCAAATTTGGTAATGTTGCTTTTAAAACACTTTGGGAACTTACAGCTTTAATCATTAAAAATAAATAGAATGTGTTTTCCTATACTGTTATTAGTAGGAAAGTTATTGTATTAAAAGACATGATATCAAGTCCACTGAGGCCTTTATTTAAAAAAAAAAAAATAAAATCAAAAGCAAGGAGGAAATCACTAAAATCATTAACTCAAGGAAGTTAATATAATTCAACTTCCACTTAAAGAGCTGTTCCATACTGCTCAATAGCAAATTAATGCTTAAATGGGTGTCTGGTTAAGGGAGAAGACTAAATTTTTCCATAAACTTGATCTTAAATGTATTTTGGCCCGTGCGCTACAAATAGCAAATACCGGTGAAAAGGATACCAATCAGCCACTTTTTCCCGCTGCCTAGAGTTGTTTGGGAGCATGTTCAGCTGAGGGGTCAGTCACCAGCTCTTCTCTTACCTGAGTTTGAGACATCCAAAGCAAATAAAATGCTCTAAGAAAGGGGGTTTATCAACTGTGTTTATCAGCCACTGACTGGAAGGACGTGACTTGAATAAACCCTTTGCATTTTTGCCTGACCTTGAACACCCTGGAGGTGTTCAAGGTCAGGCTGGATGGGGCTTTGAGCAACCTGCTCTAGTGGGAGGTGTCCCTGCCCATGGCAGGGGGGTTGGAACTAGATGAACTCTAAGGTCCCTTCCAACCCAAACCATTCTATGATTCTATGATTTTGCTTTCTTTTTGGACTGGCAGGTGGCACGGAGGTGGGGAAGGAGGAAAAACAAGCCAAAAATGAACTATGAGAAGCTCAGCCGAGGCCTACGCTACTATTACGACAAGAACATCATCCACAAGACTTCAGGGAAACGCTACGTGTATCGCTTCGTCTGCGACCTGCAGAACCTGCTGGGGTACACGGCAGAGGAGCTGCATGCCATGCTGGGGGTGCAGCCCGACACGGAGGACTGAGCCCGGCGACCTGGTGCTGCGGGGGCCAAGATCACGCGTCGGGACTGTGTCTGGGAACCGTCTGCAGTCAGTTCTTCTGGTTGTTCGGACGGGTGCGACTGTTGGGAAATAAGGACCTCCACTGATTATTTTTTTTTGTAACCAGGGAGAGCTGGAAGGAAGTGGCCTTATTTCATCAGTGGCTTCGGGTGTTGCCATGTCAGGCGCTTGAGCGGCATGGAAGTCAGCACAGACCCTAGCTGTGTCCCGAAGACATGGAAATGCTCTCGGGTTAAGCATTTCGACTACCTGTACTGCCGTATAAAGCGTTTTTGGCTACTTACACTGCCATGTAATAATGGGTTGGCTTTAAAAACCAAAGGTTGGATGAGAAACCAGTGATGCAGCAGAACTATTGCTCAGATATTTTAAAATACCACGTCCTTGCTTACATCTTGTATCATGCGATTTATTTAAAAATAAAAAAAAAAACTAATTTATTTTAAATGAGCAGTAAGGAGAATTGATATTAGTCTTGTTCAAAAGCACGTTTTATTATTATTATTACTACTCCAGAAATGTGCTGCATAGGTACATAAACACTCTGTGTCCAAAACCAGATGTAGCAACCGTTAACAAAAAAAAACCCCTTTAAAGAAGGGAAGGAAAATCATACCATTTCAATATTCAGTTTGTATATATTCTGTGATTCTTTTTGAAACTTTGTAATGTTCCTATTTAACAGATGCTGTATAGTGTAAATTAAACTAATTGTATGTGTGTTTTGAAATAGGATGAATGTAAACTTATCAATTTTTTTCCTGTTTGTCTAGGATATACAACCTTCTGCAAATATTTAATTGGCCTGAGAGACAACATAAGTACTCAGTATGCATGCATATGGTATGCTTATGATATGAAATAGGGGGGTGGGGAGGGAGGGTTGGCTCAGTATTTTGCCAAGATTGAAGCTGGCAATTCTTTGTGCATTTTGGCATTTTTACAAGAAACTAATGTTATATTCTGGGACATAAAGGGCCTGTTTGTGGTTTCTTCTGTAACTGAAAATGAAAATATTAATATGGATAAAATGACCTTTTTTTTCCTTTATAAATGGCATATGTTTTTCAACCTCTATGCATGTCCTTTTAAAAAACAATTTATATACAAGCCTTATTTTTTCAGTTGACTTGTCTCTTCTTCCTGCAGTTTATCCTGTATGATTAAAATATGAATTCTATTTTTGGAAATAACTGTGACTCCTTTTCAAAGATCAGGAGGGATTTATGTAGCAGCTATTTTTACTGCAAAAAAAAAAAAAGAAAAAATTCACTGGAAAAATGTACTTTGTAAGAAAGCTTTATTTTTTATCTGAGCTTGATGTACATTTAAATGTGTTGTACAGTGTGAGAGGTTTAAAAATGAGTCTTTATTAAAACCTCTTGAACAAGACAGTAGCCTGTGTGCTTTTTAATTTGAAGTTTGACTTCCTTTCTTGTTTACTTGTTGATTCAACCCTTGTCCATCCTACCACCACCACCTTAAATGCTCTGCAGGATTAAAAAAAACCAAACAGAAACCCAAACCAGCCAGACTTAGAGGTGGAGAAAATTCTGCAAGAGTGCATAGGCTGAACCAAACTATGCGTATGTAACCACCCTGTATTTAGATATAAATTCAAGTTAATGCCTTTGTGCTGTGCCTCTGAGAAGAAAATTACCAGCTCTGCACTGTATTGCGCATTGGTGTGTAAACTGATGGGCAAATATATGGAAGAACAGAGGCATGTTAAGACTATTTATACTTAAACTGTTCCTGGTCCTATCCTGTACGAAGGAAGCCTACTGTCCTAACTAGCTCATAGTCATCTCCATCCTTCCACCTTACAGCGAAGCAGGAAATACAGAAACATTTGCTCTTAGGGACATATTTTAAAAGTAGAAAATGTAGATGTTCTTTTTTTTTTAAAAAAAAAAAAGTGTCTTGTAGTCTTGATCTTCCTTTTTACTAAACTGCAGCCCCATCTTGATGTTACTTTCATTCACTCTGGTTTGGCAGCATAGCAAAAAATCAAAGAAAAAGGATGGGGTTTTTTTTTGAGAATGTGCCTTTCTAAATGGATGGAGCTGAAAGGATAAGCATGGATCTTGCAGGATGGCCCTGGTCTTCCTGAACATTTACAGGCGCTGTCTTTCAGCTTTACATTTCATCATCTCTGTGAAGGAACAGATGCCTCCCACATCCTTCCTCCCTTCATGACAGCCACTACTGCAGGCCTAGGTGCATCTCAGTGGGTGCTGTCCCACAGACTGGTCTCACACTAATGATGAAGAGGATGTAAGGGCGTAAAGAGAGCTGCGATCCCCTGAGCTGAGGCAGAACTTGGCAGAAAGAAAAAAAACACACTCAAATCAACCAGCTTTCCTGCGCTTTGCGTAGCACTCTTAAAAAGGTGTTGCTACATTTTACCAACTTAAATAACTTGCATTTTAGCTATGATCCTAATAAGTAGAAATACTTTATTTTGCAGGAAATAATGTATGATCTATCACAATTAATGTATTTTTTTCCCCTCAGTGTCTTTCTCATACCTTGGCTGCAGAGCCCTAATCATCTTCTCAATCTGTACAAGTTTCATTTTCAATTTGTTTTCCCTGAACACAGGACTATTTCTTCATTTAGACTAAACATTTAGTTGCCTCTCGTGTGCATGTTCAGTGTTGGCTTCAGCTTGTAGACTAAAGGGAAGTTGTTTGTTTTCCTCCCTTGGTAGAAAAAAAAATTTCATGATAGCAGAAGCAATGGAGCATCTCAATACACGACCCATGCTAATGTGTCTTCCAGAAGAAAAACCTGGTGTCTTACACTAAATCAGGTCAACACAGCAGTCCAAACTGTAAGCCAATGTGACCCAGAAGACAATTATTAAAGGATGTGTTGTTGCAGCACACACGGAAAACATCACTCTGTTTTCTCAGCCACCCAACGTCAAAGAGGCTGCTGAAAGCAGTCTGGATAAATTCTTCACCTTCTTCAGGACGTGCCTCCCTGTCCTTCCAGCTGCCAGCTTTCCTCATGAGACAGCAGTCAAAATAAAGTCTTACAGTTGGCCCTTACCCATGGTTGGCATGTCACCTCTAATAACAAAGTTTGACTCCAAAGGCTTCTTTGCTCTTTTTTTTTTTAATTAAAAAAAAAAAAAGTAGAATCCCATCTTAAGTAAAACAATGCCTCCAGGTTCAGAAAGCTGTGAGCCACAAACACTCAATGTCCAGGAGGCTGTTTTGGGAACCATCTGTCTGCTGCACCCTATTCTTACACTCACCTATGTTCTTAGCTGTCAGCCACCGTCAGGTAGAGTTAGGAACATGAGAAATGGGGCAGGTGATGGATCACACATCCCAGTAGTATATCTCCGCCAGTGGGAGAAGGATTGAGTAAACCTGGCCACTTTCTGCTCATCCATTCCCCATGTGATCCCCCAGTACCCTCCACAGTGTTTGGCTGTTGAAGGGGACACCCTGAACCATTTCTTTTACTACTGACTTAACGAATTCTTGCTTTGTCCAACCTATAAGGAGGCTTCTTGGCCACTCTCTACTGACTTGTCCTCAAGCATTGGAGACCAGCACCTCGCCCAGGCTCTGAGGGCCCAAGGTAAGGGGACACCTACGTTTTGTTCAGCAGCAAAACAAAGCTCTCTACTCTGTACTCCTCCTCATGGTACCTTACACTTTCTGGGCTTTTTGGCAGTCACTGCACATTGACCTGATGATTTCAGAGAGCTGTCAATGATCACTCTGAGATCCATTTCCTGGTAACTACTGTTTCCGAGTTTAGTATCACATACACCCTGCTTGGGTTATTTCTCCTTGGGTGTATTGCTTTAAATTAACCTACACTGATGCTCATCTGCCACCTTTTTGTCAACTCGCACCATGTTGTGAGGTCCTCCTGGAGTTCCTCACCGACACCGTGGTATTTGACTACTCAAGCTACTTAGTATCATCTGCAATCCTGGAAGTTGCACTGTCCTCTGGGATTTCTGGCCCTGGTCAGAGCCAAGGTGGCTGGTTTTATGCTAAGGACCAAAAGGGATGCTGCAGGATTCAGCCCTTCTTCTGTTTTCAGCTCTCAGCTCTTCCACAGGTTTCTGGGTGGCCCCAGGTAAAATACTTTAAGGCTGAGCCTCTCTGACAGGACTACTGCTATGCTAGTATAAAACTCATTCATTTACCCTTGTGCATGCAATCAGCAACACCAAGGTGGTCTGCTGCTGAATCTGTTTTTGGCTTTGCCTCTCCACGAGTAGGTTGTGGGCCTCTTGTGATGCAGGACCACATCTGGCAATGAACAAGAGCAGCAATAGCTTGTACAATATGGAAACATGGCATGTGGCCCTCAAGAGGGTTCAGTAAGCACTCTGAAACTATAGTACTCTATAAATGTCAACCAGACACTGAAACATCTTGGATTTTTGTTAAAAAAGCCTCCTGGAATTGAAAAGGAAGCAAGAATTAAAAACCAATTTACATGTTCACAGCACTAGTGGAAATCCTTTTTGATGCCCTCTCCAATGACAGTCCAAATTTCGACATAGTAAAGAAGTGCCAGATCTCAGTCATCGCAGTTTATCTTGTGTCTCGTGTTTCTCTGTGTGAAGAGGAGCACCAGTTGAACCGCCTGTGTTCACACAGCCATGTGACTGCAGCAGTGCTTCATATGCTAGACATGTGAGCGCTCAAAATGCTAAAGGGGGAATAAAAGGCATCCCTGTAAGCAAGAAGAATGAAAAATTCAGCCCAGGGAGCGTGATCTTTGAGAAAGATAGCTGGTATCTCATTTGCAATGTGTGCCATGTGATGTGTAGTTTGGAACCACACAATACAGGAAGTTACTAAAAATAGGTAAAATAGGTTGGCCAGTGACGGCATAATTTGCTCTGTGCAAATTGAGATTTTCAAGTGATAAGTCTTGTTTATGAATAGGAGAGTTTTAAGATAATATTGTGGTTTGGGAATGAGCATCAGATCTTGCCATTTTTCTTCCTTCTGCCTCCACCTCTCTTACAATGAGGAAAATGGTGAGCTTAACAAAATATAATGAGTCCCAAGTATAACAAAATCTCTGCACATGCAAAAGGGCATGTTCTTTGGAAGATATTTTTACCAGGTGTTCTCTAGACAGCTAGCAAAATAGTCCAAACTCCCATATAGAAGGTTTGTCATGATTTTCTGTGTCGTGACCTAAAATGAGAGAGCAAATGCGGAAGTCCTGATACAGTTCCTCTGAAGCCTGCATATCCAAAACCTCTTTGTTCACTATTTTCTTTCACTGTGAGCAAAATCTCGACATAAAACAAGTTTGAGTATACATTACTTAACCTTCAGTGCTTGGGCTGCAGAGGGAAATCCAGAGCCCAGAGGGAGGTGGGCAAGCTGAGGTGAAAGTGTGTGGTTTGGAAATGGAGAGTGCCATCACACCGAGTGGTGACTCCCTCCAAGGCCACCACCACTGTGTATCAGGGCTGGATAACCCCACTCTCCTAACCCCAGCCCAGGTACACGCACGTGCACAAAGGCAACACACACAGGGGCCAAAACCAGTAAACCCTCTGGGAAGCTGGTGGCCATACCCTTTCCAGAAAACAGGAGTTGGGCTTGCCCTCTGAAGCATGGACAAGGGGGGTGGTGGTGGAGTGATGGCTCCCACCCCACTTCATGTACAACTCACCCGGCTGCACAGGGAGGTCTGGGGTGGGATTGCTCTGCCACAGGAAGGTTTCCAGTGCCCATCTCCCACCTTCACCCTCTGAGTGAAGTGCAGAAAAGAAAGAAAGTGTTTTCCATTAAATGGTCACAGGTTAAAACTCAGTCTTAGGTGCAGAGACCAGAATTCCCCCTCTCCTTCAGCTGGGTGCCTGATTATTAGGCTAAAGAGACCCTTTCCCACTTGTGTTGCCTCTCTTTGGCCTGATGAATCTTGAATCAATCTTCTTTTCTTTTTTCTTTACTTTATTTTTTTTTCTTTTGTCCCCTGACAGAAGGCAAAGAGCAACCTAGCAGATGCAGTTCTTCCATTTAGCTTCCTCCCATTCACAGGGAGTTTTCGTTCTCTTATAGGGTACTTTTTGCCCTGCGGAGGAAGAGGAGTTATTCCAAAAGAAATATAATTCCTCCTACATGCCTTTGAACAGACCTGTTTGTTCATTTTTTTCCTCATCTCGAGTGCCAGCCTCTGGGAAATGCCAAGAACCCACATCTCTTGCTGGAGCCAGGGCCGGGTCCCAAAACCCCCCGTCTCATGCCCTGCCCACCCCACAGCCAGCCCCAGCTCAAGCGACCACTGCCACTGGTGAACCGGCGGGGACAGTTTCTGCATAAGGATGAACTGGATTTGAACAGTTTCCCCAATGTCCTAGGCACAACACTCCTTTTCTTCCTCATCAGGACTCTATGTCTGCTGGCTTCCCAACTTTTTCTTTTTTTTTTTTCTTTTAAACAAATATAGGCATTGTTGCTTGTGCAGGGAAAATTCCACTTGCTCCCAAAGGGGCTTTGCCAGGATCTGAAGGCTCAAGATGTATCTTTTCCACAAGCAGCGCCTTCCAGAATTCACAGATCCCTCCTTCTCTCTTTTGTACACATGAACATTTTTCATTACACATTTTTAAGCAATCTCTAAAACTCTCAACTAGAGCCCAGCACTGTGGTTGAGTCCCCATCTCATTACTTGTGCTTTGTGAGGGAAGGAGATTCCTGCTAGCAAGGAGCAGCAAGAGCCACCAACGAGGCGGGTCCCTGGCCGGTGCTCTCCTTCCTCTGCCCGCTCCAGCCTTAAGTAGCTTGGAAATGGGGGATTTGCCATTTCCCTTGGAGAAGCCCTGTGCAGATCCTACCTTTACTCAGCCAAATCAGCCAAACGCTGTTTGGTTTCATGGTGCCTTCTGCTAAGTCACGACCGCCACACTTCTCCAGTACTACTACTGGGAACACTTCTCAAGTACTACTGGGAGTACACACTTCTCCAGTACTACTGGGAACCAGTACGGCTGGTTCCCAGTAGTGCTGTTGCTATTGCCTGTATGTTTACCAAGTCTTAAGACCACAGTTCAAAATGACACTTGTCAGTTGTAACCCCAGTGCTTGGGCAATTTTGGTCATCATTGCATTACTTTAGCCAGGTCAGCCGTGTGCAATGACTCATTCAAAAAAAAACCATCAGTGGAGACCACAGAGGTCCATATATACCCCATCTTCCCTTCCCAAATGAGCAAATCTTTCCACTAGTAGAAGCACGAAGATGTTTACCAGAAGCTGGAGTGCTGGTGGTGCTTCCAGCTCTCTGCAGAGCACAGCAACCAGAAGAACCAGCGCAAAACAGCCTCGCAGGGCAGAGCTTTCCACTGCTGTGTGACTGGGGCTGAGATGTTCATATTTTATTACATCCATTTTTCTCCAAGAAATATTAAAATGCTCTCGCTATTTGAAAAGCGGGGGGGGGGAGGGGGAACACACATGAGCTGCCTAGTTATCCCTAAGCAACCTATCAAATAAAGCAATAAACTATTAGCAGGCAAAAAGGCTTTAAAAGGACCCACAACAGTTTCAGACCGTCAGGGGAAGAATAGGGATGGAAATTATTCTGAAAATTATTAGTAGTACCTTAACAGCAGCCCCTTAATATCTCCCACAGTAATCTAAGTCATTAGCACAGCCGAGCTGCTGCTCCATGCCAATTACTGTCCCTGCATTTCCCTCTGCTTGAGAGGGATTTGCAGAGGATCCAGCTGAAACGAGATTTTAGCGAGGTTTCAAGACTCTTGCAAGTCTCTGCTGCAGCAGCAGAGGTGGTGTTGAATGGAAGCTCTCGCTCTCCCAGCTCTTCCCGTAAGGCACTCTCTAGAAATAGAGCTTAAGTGTGGCTCAGACAAGGCCAAGTGCAGCTGCATTTCTACAGTTTCTTCACCGCAAGGACTGACTTCTCACTAACAGAGCTGCAGGGGACCAGCGGGAGCCATTTATGACACCGCCACAGCCCAAACCCTCTAGGGTTTGTCCAATTTTGGTTTTACCTCCTCTCTTACCCTGTGGTATCACAAAGTGCCTACAGTGTGTAAGTCTCTATAGCAATGCTTCATTACCACCAGCAGGTTTGCCTCCTCATCGATCTAATGCAACCCCTAAGCTGGCACTGATTTGAGCAGGGGGTCGCACCACAGGTCCCAGCCAGCCTCAGTTATTGCATGTCTCAATCTTCTGTTCATAAAGGCCCAACCCATCCTTCACTCCGAGGTCCCATGGTCACAGCATGCAACAAGAACAGTCGCTGACAGTGGCTGCCCATTTTCTGACATTGCCTTCACCCGACTGTGTAAGGAAATTTTGCCACGCTGAGACAGGGAGTACACAAAATTTGTGCCTTGGCACCTCCTCAGCGGGTTGGAAATGTTGAGCTGAATGTCTTATAGACGTACAGCCCTAGTCTGAGGCCTGAGGTATGTCATGCTGGCTGGGATGCTGTGTCAGGTACTGAGATGCTGCTGTGGCTGTAGGGCTCCTGATCAGGAGCTGTGTCTGCAAGGCGGGTGAAGTCTAGCAATAAAGTCAGCATAAGAAGACCTTGCAGACAACCACTTCTCAAATTGCTCATAGAGGCCTTTCTATTGCTTTGGTTTTGTGTCACCAGGCTAGCCTGGGCTCTTTCACCCAGCCGGCCAGATGGAGATCTGCAAACACTAAAACAATGCAGGGAAAAGGGGACCATGGATTCTGCCTTGTCACTACAGACCAGCAAAGACTTTCCTTGCCCTGGCCACCACCACTTGATTTCTTTTTTCCCGTAACGCTTTTTTCCCCAACTTCCAGGCAACATGGAAGGGGCCGGGAATGCCAGGGGAAAGTGGGTCAAGATCCTTATTGTTCTTTGTTCCTGTGTGTGGGCGGTAAGAGAAATAGGAGAACTGCTTCTTAGCGGTCCTCTTTGGCCTGGCCATAAATCAGAGCAGCTCCAGCGACAGGATCCAGGAAACACCCCGAGCACATTACGGTTCCCTGATGGCCATCCTCTTCTCTCCCTGCCCAGATCTCAGCTCTCTGCCCGCCTGCCCCAGCTCACTCCTGCCTGTCCTTGCAAGCTGGTGCTGGGAGCAGGAAGAGAGGAGAGGGGAGAGGCATTGCCTTCGGCTGCTCCGTGCTCCCAGAGCTCTCCAAGGACTCTGCAGAGAGGTCTGGGGAGAACCACGCTCTCGTAAAACAGGGCTTGAATGTCAAATGGGGTCTGCCTTCTGGAGTAACTGGGATAAACCAAGCCAGTGGAAGGCACCCTGCATCGTTGCCCTTCTGATCAATTTTCCCATGTAGAAAAGCTCGAAATAGCTCTGGCTTTCTTCTTGGCCCTGGAATAGGAGTGCAAAGGTAGCATGAAGTTGTGCATGAGGTGCCCTTGTGGATGCTTTGCCCTGTTCTGTCTCTGTGGGGGACACAAGAGTTTAGCCATGGATGGGACAGTCCTCATGGCCCTGGGGAAGCGGTGGCTCCCTTTGCTTTCAGAATTGGCCGTGAAGCCTTTGTCCATTGCAGAAGAAGAGCAGTGCTGGTCAGCTATGTTTGCCAAAATAAATAGAGGAACAGAAAGTTTTACCCGGATTAAGTCACGGGTCGTAACTATGTGAACACAGAGCTCTCCACCAAGTTATGAAATACTAGCTGAGCTGCTGGGAAAGAGTCTTAACGTTGCAGCATAGACTCTGCGTGCTAAACATCGGTGTTTTACTATTAAAAGCCAAGGAAGCTTGCAACATACTGCCACATTTACAAAATGCAGGAGAAGGTTACATCATTATATTGTAAATGTCCCTGCTATTTCGGCTCTGGCAGGCCTGCATGTCAGGAACAAGTGCTGAGCTCTTGAGTAACCATATGTGTCAGCGTATGGAAAACACTGCTAGAGTTTCAAACATGTCACAAGTAGAAGTTACTTACAATGTGTTAAGTTTTTTAGTTGTTTGAAGATTATTTTCTCTTGCTTCTTACCTGTAGTATCAGGCTCTGAAGTTCAGGTGGTTTTAAATGCAGCCCCTCCTGGTTAGCACTCTCAGGGAAGATGCTTTGTGAGCTAGAGACCTTTCTGAATCAAATATTTTAATCTGCCAAAAAGTGCATGAACAAGATGCATTCCATCATGAGATGATTCATTTTTGTGCCAGACTTATCACTGTTTCAGCTGGGGAAAAAAAATATTTAGGGGACAAAAACTAAGTCTTATGTTTCAAAATGTTCTACCAAAAGACATGCTTTTTCATTTCAATGTTTCTGTCCCTCCCCGATTTTGCCTAAAATGAGAACTGAAAACAGAACAGCACGTACTTTATGAATGAAATGTTTTTTCTGATCAAAAGTAAATTGTGTATTTGGGGGTGGGGGAAAAACATCAAAACAAAAACATAGTTTTAATTCTCGTGCTTTAAACGGAGAACGTTGGATCTTTATCATCCTCTCATTTGAATTAATTAGGAGTGCGTGAAAACCAGGACAAGGCGTTTTAGTTCTTTCCCTTGCTGGAGATGGAGTGTTCGTGCATGAAATGTACAAAGCTGTTTAAGCCTTATATTTTAATATGATATATATGTGGAAAAAAACCCACTACTTGCATCATCATGTCTTCAGTTCTAACGAAGATTGTCTTTCATACTGATGGAAAAGACAAACAAAACCAAGCCAGTGTGGCTCATCACATTAAAGTCCTGGCAGCATACCCATTCCTCAGCTGTGTTCATCTTTCTCATCTCTGATGATATAGTATCAGTCATTGTTGCAGGCTCCAAGTCTGGACAAGGCCTGAATTTCTATGGAAAAAGACAAACAAACACTGATAAACCTAATTTAGGGAAGTGGTCTGTTCTTTGGTTGTTTGCTTGTTTAAAGCAAAACAAGCAACTGTGTAGCAATTCACAAGAAAATCTCAACAGATAACTAGCAGGAGGATTTTAATTGGTTTTTCTTCTTAGATCTGGAGAGTGCTAAATCTGCTTTTTAGCTTTGTGAATCAGGTTTGTGAGTATTTTATTATTGTTGTTACCCTATTCGAAACTTCAGGTGGAATCATAAAGAAATCAAATTATTATCCATGGTTTCAATCACAATACACAAAGCATTTCCAACAAGAGAACTATCTGGATTTGTGTGCAAAAACAAGGGCAGATTCACAACTGCAAACATTTTAAATGTTTTCCAGGTTTTGAAAGTTTATCAGCTTGGAAAACATATCTCATTCCTGAAGTGAAAGACCCTGTAAACAAACACAACTACTACTTGGAAATACTTGTGAAAGTAACACCTGCCCATTCTGGAAGATGTTGGAAGCCAAGACTGAAGATGTATCCCAGACATAGCAACCGTCTCACCTGGGGCAACAATGAGACCTCCAGAGCTGATGGCATATGTCTGTACAGAGGGAGAAAACAGGGCACCTGCTAGCGCTGTGGTACAGCAACCCCCAGCATTCAGAAGCTGGGAACACACTGACCTACACCCATGCTTATCCTCAGGTCCCTGTCCGACCAAGCAGCCCGACCTCCGTCACAGGATGAAGGTGTAGTGGCAGCCCCACAAGAGCTCTGTGGACCATGTCACCCCAGGCTCCAACATCCCTCATTTCTGTGTCCTCCACTGCAAGCAACCTACCTGTGGCCCGAGCGCAGGTTGTCTTTAAACTGCCTAACAGGTAGCTCTGCCTTCGGGCAGCCTTCCTGGGCATCCTGCCTGTCAGTGCTGGGGGTGCTGATGGGGCAGCTGGGGGCCACAGGGCCTGCCTGGCCTCTGGATATGACAGGATAAGCCATCTCAGGGCGTGCTTGAAGCTCAGAGAGACATGATCTTTCCCCCAGGAAACAGCAATGTGGCTGTCCCACATTAATCCCTAAGGAAGGTCCTGTGGATGGCCAGCTAATTTGTTCCTGAGTTCACCCTACAGCAACTGCTGCACAGCAGTATGGACAAAACCCATGAGATGCCCAACTGCTAATGTAGAAAAATAGAGGTGTCCTTCTCTAGATTCTCCTCTGAACCCTCTCTCTTTTCTCACACAGAAATTTGTTTTCAAGATGAATGCTAAAAGCAACAGGTCTTCTTTAACCTTCATACCCTGCTGGGAGCCCACTAACAAAGAGAGTGACCTCCTTGACATCTCTAATTTGGGTTTCATGTCTACTCCATCTAGTAACTCTGATGAACAATCCCGAACAACGGCCTCAGGAGCAAGTCCCACAGGCCTTATAAGACTTAGAGAGGACCCCAGAGTGCAACAGACCCACTGGAGTTGTGCCATCCAGGTATCTGGTAAGTGGCAGCAGGTATGGCCCAACACTAACATTTCCGCCACCAGGCCCCCAAAGCCAGGGCTAGGCAACAGACTGCTTACAGTGCTTGTGGCGGCCACCTTGTACTTTGTAGTACTTTCTGTGTTTCCTTCTGAGGAGAAAACAAGGCTGGTGGGGAAAAGTCAGCCTTGTGGGATACTTCTGAGAGCCAATAATCATCAAGGAGGATAACAGAGAGGACAGGTTACTGATAAAGAGCCAGCTGCTAAGTTGGACACCATAAACTCTGCGCATTTTGAGACAGCTCTGTGTAAAATCATAAAGTTTGGGGAAAAAATATAGGTTAGGGAAGCAGAAACTTTGATAATGATGCTGTTCCTTTCTACAAGACATAGCTGTGTATAATTTCATGGTATTAAATTTGATCAGAGAGCTAGTAAATCTTTGGATGTGTAGCTAGAATACTAAAAAAAAATCAGGAAAGGTGACATGACTCTGTACTTAAGGTTTCAAAAGCACCAGCCTTCTCACCCCTCAGGACCACTCATATCTTCAAGTCAGATGTCTTACTGTCATGGAGTCAAGTCAGATCTCTCAGTCCTCTATAGCTTGTCTCCAGCCCAGCCTTTTTCTCACTCTGCTTTGAGAACACGACCCCTGCCTGTGGCTGCCTCTCCAGACCTGCCCGCCCTCCATCACCATATAATGCTAAAGCTTGTAGATACACTTTCTTCCACACCTCACTTTTCGTGTGCACAGATGAACTCCCCATAAACATTCATGCATTTTCTTTTCTACTTCATTTCATGTGCTGCCATAAGGCTCTCCTCCACTGTGCCGTCTGCCAAAGAGCTGGAGAAAGGTCCAGCTCCTGTCATGCCCTGGCTGCTGCAGTGACAGCATCATGCTAGCAATGTTGCCATCTCTTGTCTCCTTGGTTTATCCCTGGCCACAGTTAGCATTTGTACAGCAGGGAGCACAACAGTGTCCTAGGTTCCCCTAGGTTCCCTAAGTGTGGTGGTTATATCTAAAGGGGAGGTGGTTTGGAGAATACTTCTGGGCTTGTGGGTCCTCACACAAACATTAGCCATGACCAACTGCAGTGAAGAGATGATGGTGGATGCTACCCTTTTGTACTGTATGGACCATCACAGGTATGGATCACGGTTAAGCCCTCAGCTGGGGCCGGTGGGATACTGTTACACTGGCATGCACAGACAGCTTTGGTAGGACCATGTAGGTACAGCTTCTGGTATTGCAAGTAAAAATATTAATGGCAGAAAAGTGTATCAGTTCTGACCAGATTTCTAGGAAAGCCTTTACAGAAGAACTGTGATAACAGATAGGAAAAAAACTACCCAAAATTTTTAAAATGAAAGAGGCATTTCCTTTGAAGAAGTTCAAGAACACAGTCTAGCTTTCTTAACAAAAAAAAAGCAGATCCATGGGATTAAAAACTGTGTCCTTGGACAACGCAAATTCAATGATAGCATAGCTGATGAAGATGCAACAAAACTCAGTGTCTCAAAATTAAAGCCAGATATGAGTGGGATATAGAAAATAAACACATTTTTAATAGTGAAGGTAATTAAAAAAAGGAAACAATATTTCATGTTGTGTACTGGATTCTTCATCTCCAGAAGTGCCATCATCAAGACAGAAAGGGTTTTTTTTCAGCTGATGTGCTCGGGTTCAGATGAGAATCAATTCAAGGAAAACTCAGTTCAAGGAAATCCAAGTGATGACGCGGTATGTCTGAGATCAGTCTCTGTGATCAGTTTGGCCCCATGATCTCTTTCAGCAGGAAATCTTCCGATCCCCAGTGGCACTGTGGCTGTCTCTAAGCTTTAGCCTTTTATGGGGTGACAGTGACACAACCTACAACCCTTCAACAGGAACTTGCACTTAGGGAGCAATGCAACAGTAAGTGAGGAAGAAATACCTCCTTACCCTTTCTTTTGCTGTCCTCTCCCCTCACCTATCACAGTTTCTCTGATCCCACTAAATTCTCCTTGTTTTGTTCACCAAATGGAGGCTTCAGATTGGTATACAATTCAATGGAGCTTTGTTTGAGCAAACACCTGGAAAGACCTTCTAGAAACTGTTCTTACCAACCTTTCAAAGTAATGCCCAAACATGCAGGCAGCCGCTTGGTGTTGCTCAAGATTATTTGACGTGTCATTAAAGAGACATTGCTGTTTAATCCTCATTCTTTCCATGCTTTGAAAAAAAAGACATTTCAAGAAAAGGGGCAGGTTTTGTTTCTGGAAGTGGTTGTACGTTTCAGTTTCCTGTTGAGTTTCATGACAGTCTCACCCTTAATAGGTGTGATTTTAAGACTGCATAACTATGCCTGCAGCGTTGTATTTCTGTGTTTTGGGTGTGTATCACACAAGTATAGCTACAGCTGAACCACTGGACATGGGAGCGCTCCGCACACTCTACCAGTGTGAGACCATGGGTGCATTAGCTCATCTTCCATGCCCCAGCCGCAGTGGAGAGGAAGAGCTGGAGACCAGGAGCCCACTGCATGATCAGCTCAGAAACAAACTGCATGGCTTACGCTTGTTACAGCCAGTAATTTAACATGGACAAAACTGTAAGGGGAATTATGAAAGCCACTGGTTATAAAACAAAATCAGGCCTCCCATATTTATGGAAGGCAAAGTCAGCACTTGGCACTGATGTAAAAAAGCAGCAAGTGTTCATGCAGCCTAGCAAGCAGGTATCCCTGGGACCTCAAGGCTGGATGCAGTTGCTGTGTGAGCAGCGGAGGCACCAAGGGGCTGGAAGCTGGATGCTGATGTGCAGAAACCCCCTTCTCCAGTTCCCCATCTCCATATTACCCCTGTGAGCTACTTGCTTGCTTGATTTAGATTAGATACCTGAAAGAAATTCTTTACTGTGAGGGTGGTGAGGCGCTGGAACAGGTTGCCCAGGGAAGCTGTGGATGCCCCATCCCTGGAAGTGTTTAAGGCCAGGCTGGATGGGGCTTTGAGCAACCTGCTCTAGTGGGAGGTGTCCCTACCCATGGCAGGGGGGTTGGAACTAGATGATCTTCAAGGTCCCTTCCAACTCTAACCATTCTATGATTTTATGATTCTATCGATGATTAGGGGGTTCGGGCCACAGGTGCTGTAAGGAGCAGGCAGCCTGCCCGGTCTAGATACTTGGGTATCTACATCATCATCCAATTCAAGACCAGCCTCACCTGGACAGGCAATATGAAGACCATTAAGATATCTAATCACAGATCAAGCCCTCTTTTTTCTGATAGTGGGGAGAAGAGGAGAAACGCCAGCAAAGGTGGCACTGCCAGGTGATCACGGTTGCACACACCTTCTGTTCGGGTCCATCTGAACAGGGCTGAGCAGCCAGCAGAAGCCACGACACACATGCAGAAGAGCGTCTTTCGTTCTTACATCGGTTTTCAAAGCCTGGGGCAGCAAAACAGGCAGCGGTAGTATCTGTGCTGCACTTTGAATCCGAACCGTATGCCAAAAGGGTGCTGGATCATTTCTATCACAAGAGTGAAAGACGCAGCAAGGTAATAGGATTCTGTGTCCCATAAAAATCCACTTTTCTCAGAAATTGAGCGTGTGTGTCAACATCTCTGTCTTTGAATGGAGCATGGACAGCCACTGTGATTCATCATTCACAGACCCCTGCTGGCCAGGGATTCAAAAGGCTGACAAATCCCTCATGATAAGGGAATAAATTGTAATCAGCTGTTGTTACGAAGATTAGACACACATTTATTACAGATGTGTCTGTCGGGGCAGCACACAACACACGTCACAAGCTCTTCTAGTGGCAAAGTCATGTTCTCTCAACGCAAAATTGAGAGGACAAGGAAACAAAAAAAAGCGTCTTGTGGATTGCATGGTCTGTTTCATTTCAGTTAAGGATCACAAATCAGATGGATTACCAAGTCACAAATACTACTTACAAAGCAAAGCAAAGCAAAGACAGATTTGCCCATGCACTGAATCTCATTTCAGAGCTTCGCCACTGCAACTTGCTGCTGCTGTTTGAGGGGAGCACTTTTGTGCTTTTCTCTCGGCTGCAGATGTGAACCATTCAGAGCGAGGAAGTTGACTGAAATACCGCTGAAGACAAATGACAGGTCATTTCAAGCCCTATGAGTTAAAACATTGTGAAACAGGAGTATTTCACTCTGAAATAACAGGCAACCTAACTGCCTAGGAGCCGGGCCATGAATGTAATGTCTCAAGGAAAGTTACCTCTCACGAATGGTTTGAACCAACTTCAAATGTGTCAAGTCGGAAAAACCCAAAACCATACAAAACATCTTGAGGGAATAAGCCTCTTTCCTGTCTCCATGTCCCTCATAGTGAGTACTAATCAACTTTTACACCCACAAGGCACACTATTCAGCTTTTGGATAGCTTTCTTTGGAATAATCCAGGGAGAACTCCTTTCTCACTGTGATATCTGAGAATGAAAAAAAAGCCAACCAAAGCAAAACAACAAAAAAAAAAACACACAAGGGATATTTTTTTTTTTTTTAGAATCCTGCCCTCGGGTGAAACTAGGGAATGACTCACCACTCAGGTAGCCAGCTTAGGTGGAAGCAGAAAACATCTGAGGTGTAAACCGCTGATCAGAAACTAAGGTCATAAAAACACCACAAACACTTTTGTCATTGAAATGAAACTACAAGGTTTCCAAACCTTTCAGAAACAACTACCTGCATGGCTGCTGCCCAAAAGGGCCCCTGGAACAAACAAATCCTGCATTAGCTAGTGTCAAGCTACAGAGTCCAGCCCAGCTGGATCAGCTCCTCTGCCTTTGGAAGAGCTCCTTCCACTTTCCTCCAAGCACCTCCAAAGAGGCGTTGCGTGGGTACAGTGGAGGACAAAGCTGAAACTCTTCCAAGACTGCCTAAGAGAAGAACTACTCAGTCAAGAAAAATCATTAACAAATGTCAAACTGTAGGGAGTGTAGGCAAGGGGGAGAGCAACAATAGGAGCTAATGCTTTTTTATTTTTTCTACATGCTATTCGCATGAATTGATGTTACTAGGACTTGCTTCCATATAGTGTGATGTGGCATTACAGTTAGAAACATACAATTTTAGAGAGAAAATGGTGGTTGTTTTTTTTTTACCAAATGGTTACTTTGGAAGTAAAAGAATCTTTCACTGCTCCAAAAAAATATGTAAAAATAATGAAATCTAGAGAACGAGAGGCAGACTTCTTCCCTTTGCAAACTTCAGTTCATTGTACTTTCACAGACCTAAGCAGAAATGAGGAGAAATGTTTCTACACTTAATGCATGGTGAATTGGGCTGACCTGTGAGTTGGAGGTAGAACGTGGCCTGCAGCTTAGCTGCAGAAGTTAGCTGTAGATATGATACCAGACTATTATGAGGCGGAGTTCAGTTCCCGGTCAGGGTGTCCTATTTTGCTCTTGGTTAACTTCTGGTTTGCTTTTCAAGTGATGTCCATTAAACCATATGGTTTGCTGACTGAAGCAGTTTTTGTCTACTGAGTCCTTCCAGCAGCTTGCCATAAAGCTATTTACTAAAACTCCTGACTTTCCCAGTGGAATTCCCTTGGTGCCAAGCAATCCAGAGAACAGTTTAGGGACAGATTTCCAAGCCTTTCATCTCCGGGCTGCCAGTAGGAATGTATGACTGAATGTCTGTGGACTGCTTAGTTTATGCTCTCTTGCTACCATTTCAAATAATATCTTTTAGAAATAATAATAAACTCTACTTAGAAACTATTCAGGGTTGGAAAGAAGTTGTCCCAGTACTCCTGCTGAAAACTGTCTTCGGACTTCACAGTTTTGATGGAGCAGAAGTACATTGTTTCCTGCCTGAATTCAATAAAGACAAGTTTGTATGCATTTGTTCCTGTGCCCACGCTAACTTCCCTTCAGTCACTTATTCCCTACTGGGATGAGGACAGTACGTGCTGCTGTCTGCACTAAATTCTTCTACATTAGACATATGTAGAGCCAAATGGGTCCTTTTTTTAACCTCTGGGTTTATGAGTATGCTGGAGGAGTGAATCAGAAGCACATTCCATTTTTTTAGAGTATTTCTTGCACTCATTCAACAAATATATCATGGAGATAAGCTTCTAAGGTTATGCTGGCTGTAACACAGAAGAGCAACTTTTTGCAGAGGCCAGGGGAAATGTTTTGTTTCGTAAGGGGACTCCAGTAATGCCAAGTATTCACACTGCAGTGAGAGCACAGCAAGCGACATCATCCTCAACACAGGTCATGAAGATACGCATTAGCAATAACTTGTCTTTCACACAAACTTTGTGAACTCTGGGTGTTTCAGCTTTTCAGATGGGCGAGTGAAATGCACCATCTAACCATGAACAGATTTTGTGATTTGATGGCATTCCCGTGTTGGCAGGAGTCCAGGCAGCACCGATTCTCTGCAAACAATTATGCAGTGCACTGCAAGAAGTACGGCTAAATGGAAAATTGATTTAAATTCCCCATACACTGCCCATCAGCTGAAGATTTAAGCTGTGTACTGGTCAGAAGATACAACGTTATGACAAAGTTAGTGCCCTTAAGCATTATCAGGCCCTGCAACTCAGTCATACATGTTGGTAAAATACAGGGATAGTTACTGACCTAAATTTGGTGTTGTTGCTAGCAATATCCCTAAATAACTTTGAAGAATGATTTGGTAAGTAGTACATTTCAGGGACCGTGCACAGAGCTACCTTGTTTTGGATGCTGAACCAGTTTACCAGCTGGTCTGTGCCTTCTGGTATCAGTGCTTGGCAATATTCCTGGTCACATTTAATTTACCGGTATAGATTCAGTCTATGTTTTTCCTTTGATAAATTAGGTTTAGAAGCAAGTTCAATTCTTCCATCTATTTGGTGCTAGTGTCAAACAGTACCCTGTTGTTTTGTAGGGAGAAGAGCAGCTGAGATGATGAATGTTTATGGCAACTGAGTTTGCACAGTTAATTCCCCAAGCAAAGCCAAAGTCTCAGTCAGTCCTCTGCCAAAAAAAAATTGTTTCCAAGTTAGCTAAAAAATGTAATTTGGCACTGAAATTCAGCCAGCATACAAGGTCCTACAGTAAATGGGATAACTTCTTCTCCTCTTTTTTTCTTTAAATTGAAATCAGACCTTTTTAATTTAGCCATTGCAGGAGGGTGTAGGAGTGACTAAACACAAGGACTGAATCTTTAACAACAATAATAAGCATGCCTAATAGCCTTGATAACAAAAACCGATATATAGTGCATATGTACATACATATATATGCACATCTTTTATATTTATGTATGACTATATTTTATATAAAACCATTTTCATTTAAAAGAAAATATTATATGACTGCTTTAAATTAAATTAGGAAGCCAAATCAAGACTCTCAGACCATGCTCTTGTTTCGTAAACTGAAGAAGTCAGTAGGAATAGCACGTGATGCAAATTACACAAGGATTACTGGAAACAAAATTATTTCTGAACTTCAGTGAGTTCACTGGGTTAATGGCTGGAGGACTATGAATGGAGGACTGCTACATTTCCAAAGTGATGGCACAAGGGATGCCAGTCCCATAGACCACTGTGCCTTGACAAAATCAACATTCACACCATGAAATCTAGGATGTACCCTAAAAACACCGCATATCAGGACTAAAAACACACATAAAAACATATATGAAAGGGACCAGTCTGAAGTAACTTGGGAGAAGAAATCTGCTGAGGTGTTGGTGGAAGAGACATAAACCCACCTGTCAACGTCTCTTATTCAAAGGTTTAGACTGGACAAAAGGAAACATTTCTTTACCAGGAGGGTGGTCAGACACTGGAACAGGCTTCCTAGAGGGTCGGATGCCCCAAGCCTGTCAGTATTTAAGAGGCATTTGGACAATGCCCCTAATAACACGCTTTAACTTTTGATCAGCCCTGAAGTGGGCAGGCAGTTGAACTAGAGGATCATCATAAATCTCTTCCACTGAACTAGTCTAGTCTAAACTACTCTAGTCCAGTCTACTAGGACCTAAAAATTCAGTGCAGGAAATAAAACATGAACACCTCTGCAACAGTATGTAGGCTTACAGCTAAGAATAATACCCCGTACCATGCAGGATTTCAATCTTGGGAATCTTGGTCTCATCCTAACTAGGAACAAAACCTCGAGATCATCAAAATTGTTCCTAAAAATTTTCTGTTCTGTGATAATTTTATGATTTTGTTCCTATCCTTCAAAAAAGGAAGGGGAAAACTTGGGGAAACAATGGAGCTGGGTAGGCTCCTTTGGAAAGTGGTCACAAAAGGAGGGCACCCCAGGGTCTAGCATCTGCTGTGCCACAGGGGAGCAGAGGACAGCTTGGCACAGGGCTTGAGCCTGCCCTGTCAAGGCAACCTTGAAAAGAGTCAGGGATCGGGGGGAGGTGTTCAGTCCTCCTGGCTGAAGGCGCAGTGCGAGCCCAGGGGAGGTGAGAGGGGTGCCTGCTGTGGAATTTGAACCCACCCGCTTCTCTGTCCCTGCACTGCAGCAGATAAACAACATTTAGGACTTAATAGCTGCCAATAACCTTTTATTGTCTGCAAAGCATTTTCAGAAAAAGCTGATTTTGAGTAAATATAACCTTTCCGAGAAAAGCAAGCCCGATCCAGTCATTATCTTTGACAGTTAAATCAGCCCTTAACTTACTTGAAAGTGGTGATGGAGGAACAAGCCTTTGCAAGCTTAAGCCTTTCTGGAGCACATGGAGCCTGTTTCTTGCCCTCTAAGAATAGCATCCTTCCTAGTCAGCATTTCCCAGAGACTCCAAACATAACTGAGACCTGCAGAAGCAGCGCGCGCGTGTGTGTGTGTAAGGAGAGGTGCTGCATCCTTGCCAGCCTATCTGCTCCGCTAAGCTCTGGAAGATCGTTAAAACCTGACAAAACTTGTCACAAGCTGCTTAAAATGTCCAAAAGTATTTTTTAACTTGCAGTGGGGGAGGGGAGGCAGGAGCCCTGCGGGGAAGATGCCCAGTGCTAGCCTGCTGCAGTGACCCACTGCCAAGAGCCAGGGTGACCAAAGACCAACTCCCCAAGGCACCAAAGGTGGTTTCCGCTCCCCTGCTGTGCCCGTGCCCCGAGGGCCCATCTGGCACTCTTAGCGTCAGCATTGGCGTCAGCATCGGCTCCAGCTGCTCTACTCTGCAGTTACTCTCCTTCTGCCCTGCCAGTGCCAGCAAACAGGATGGAAGGGTAGAAAGCTGGAGGAGACTTCAGTTGCCTGCTCGGAGCCCTCTTTGCTAGTCCAGTCCCCAGAGTGGGATTTCTGCCCAGTGAGCATCTCCTTTGATAAGCACCCACAGATCATGCATCAAAAAGACGTCTGCAAGAATGAAGGCACCCAGGGAAGCCTAATGAACGCGGTCTTTGCCTACCATTTTGGAGGATGACATTGCGCTGGCAGTGGCTGAGCCCTCTGGAGTGATGGCTAGGACCAGGCGGTGTTTGGGAGGAGGATTCACATCACAAGGTCACTCCAGCTGAGCTGCCCCCACACAGCTCATTTTCCAAAGCAACCAAGAGAAGGTGACTAAGTCTGTTTTGGTTTGAGGGGTACAGTTGGATACTATCTGTCCATCACAGAGCTATTTGCCTTTTGTTGACCTTGCTGCAGGACTCTGCACCCTCCTCAAACCCAGCTGAGCCTATTTGTGCTCCCTCTGAGCCAGGACTAACTCCCTCCCACCCGCAGCATGTGGGCACAGGTGGCGAAGGAGGGCATGAGGAGCTGCTCTAGTGGGAGGTGTCCCTGACTGTGGCAGGGGGGTTGGAACTTGATGATCTTTAAGGTCCCTTCCAGCTCTAACCATTCTATGATTCTATGACTCGCTGCTCAGGGGATGAGCAACCAAGGAGCCCACGCCAGCAGCACCCCTGCCATGGGTAGCAGGGGACACGTGGAGGATGGCAGCTGGAGCCAGATCCCTTTAAGAGGCAATTACTGAAGCAGCACCTGCTTGCAGATACATAAAGTACAGGCAAGGGTGTGTCAACATTTACAATACTCCCTGGCTTTCCTAAATGCATTTTATGAGTTGCCTCAGAAGTGAGGCTTAGCACCCAAGGTCCTGACCCATGAGTAAATTCAGGACAGGGAGCAGCCTTGTCCTCAGAATGGCTGAGGGCGGTCGGGAGCACAAAGCCTGTCGGCTTTCTGTTTCTCTGTCTGAAAGAGCAAAGGTTTCGGCAGCCTGATAGGGAGCAGCCCTCAATTCATCGCCTGAATCATAACGCTATCACCCTCTGGGCTCTTATCTCCAGCCAGTCACGTACAGCCTGCCTGCTGCCTCTTTGAACTCCCTTACTCACCCCTCTGTCTGGACACGCTTGGGAGGTCCAAGCTCCAGGCTGGGAGCAGGTGCCTGGGACAGCCGCCCTCCCCACAGCCCTGCCCTGTCCCCTCCCAGGCAGGAGCTGGGCAAAAAGATGGTCCAGGGGGGCAGTCCCTGAGCCGCACAACCCCCTACTGATGCAGGACCTGGGGCTTCCAGCTTGGGTAGCGGCATAGCCACAGGTTCATGCTGGTAAGGCCAGGGGGGGTGTCGAGAGCATCTTGACACAGACAGGGAAAGCAGCAGAAAGGCCACCAGAGCTGGTATTCAAGCTGTTGTCAGCACCTGCCCTGTTGCCTGGTGGATGTTTTATAATCGAGCATGAACAGCTATCATTAGAGCTTCAGCTTTTCTCAGTGTTTGTTTACAAGTTGGAGAAGGTTTTGAATGCAATTGGGAAGGATGTGGACAGGCTCCTGGCAGAGACAAAAAGAGAAAGAATGAGATCTAGCGGCAAAATTGAACTGTTTTCAAGAGAAAGAGCGGGGAAAAAGAGAAAAAAAAAAAAAGAAAAGAAAACAACCCACAAGCCAGAGAAGCCCCATGCCAGCAGAAAGTTGATTTCTTTCATCCTGGTGGGGCGGGCTCCTTGTGGGCGCAGCTCCTGGCCGGCCGCCCGGCAGCGTAGGTGGGTGGTGTGCTCTGTACGGGAGTTCAGGGCTGCCAGATGAGCCGTATCACCTACAGAGGGAACTTTGTCCTTTCAGCTGCAAACTACTCGCCTCTCTCGAGCAAGCAGGGGTGTCCTGGCTGAGCCCTTACAAAGCGAAAAAGCGGGAAGCTGTGACGGCAGCTTGCCCTGACAGGGAGGGATGTTCACCTCCATTCAGGGTGGAGGATGGCAGAGGTGCCCTGGGGCACATGGGAGGGCTTGGGGCAGGCTCCAGGGTGGCCAGAGGCAGCTGAAAACGACTGTAGAAGCAAGCAGATGGGGAAGACTCATTTTGAGAGCAAGGCGCGGAGGGGTGGGTTTGCATCCAGCATAGCAACACAACGCCCACCGGTACTGCATATACAAAGGCCAGGCACAAGCGACAGTAACCATGCCCTGAGGTGGAGCCAGCACAGCTCCAAGCCCCGTTTGGCTGTCCAGATGCTCATAGTCACATACCTGCCCCCACAGGGGCTTATTTGGCTTGAAGCAATGCCATCTACGCCTCTTCTGGATCTGAGGGAGGTGAAACTGTGACCTAACATGCTCTGCACCTGTCATGGGGCTGCGCTAAGTCATTCGGGCTGTGTCACTTCATTCACTTATCTCTGTGATTCATTCACTCCTAAGGAGGCCGATGTAAAGGCTCACTGCTCTTTTACACATTGCCAAAGGAAAGTGTTCTCCCCAAGATGCAACACAGTATTTTCAGCTGACCAAGCAATCTACATGTGTGAAATGACCAGGTGATGCAAAGCAGATGTACTGGGATCATCAAATCCCTTACAGGTGTAGGAAGGCACTGGAATGGGAAAGAGTTAAATCGCCCTGCAGCTTGCTGAGGTCACTTACCACAAAGATGTGGGGTGGCTGAGTGTGGTCTGGCTCCACACCACATGCTGTTACTCCTCATTTACCTCAGCAGATCTTCCTGGTGTGGCTCCTGCCAGATGCGTATCTCACACACAGCCACATCCCCGGAACTAGTTAGCACCGATGGTTCGGCCATACGTGGGACCTCCTTGTCTGTGCCATGGCCATGGGGACAGTTTGGTTCTCTCTCCCCACAACTCTGAACAGCAACATCCCATGTTTCCTTCTCCACCTCTTTGGCAGAAGGGAGCTCCAGCCCCCATGTAAAAAATATGTAGATTTTTCTCATCCTGAAAACGAGAGATGCTCTAAAGTCCCCAGCATTTTCATTTGCTGAGCACACATCTTTGATGGCCAGGGTCAATGAAAACAAATATGTCTGCCATGAAAAAGCTAGAATGAAAAATCCTGAATAGCTCTGCTACACACTTATCCCAGAGCCCCTCCAAAATGCAACAGCAAGCATCATCCTGATTACCCACTCAGATCACAGTGCAGCATCAGGCCACCACCCAAAACTCCTCAAAGGCTCGTTCTTTCTCTCTTTCCACATATGTGAATAGCAATGGCCAGCTACAAACCTGGCAGCTCATAAAGGTGGAAAATAAAGCTCTCGGAGGAGCTAGGTGAAGCACATGGAGATGGCTTACACATATGGTCCAAAGAAATGAAAGAGCTGGCACTTGCTGGACTGAAGTCACAGCTCACTTATCAGGGCTTGCTCTCCTTTAGCACATGTGGTCATGCACCTCCCTGCAGCCACAGTGAAACTTGGACTTGAGGGTGGGACCCTCAAAAGGATCTCAAACCCTTCTTCCTTCAAGCTGGTAAAGAAATAAAACAGAAGTCACCAATCTCTTATTCTGTCCTGTACTATTCTTAAATACTTGAGAAGTGTGCCACAGCACAGAAGGAAAAAAAATCCTACCTAAGTGGTAGCTTTTGGTTTCTGTGCAGTGCTGTTGCCCTGAAGATAATGAAGAGAGGCAGTGGTGATGACAGAGTGGTGGCTGCACAGGCACAAGCAGGCACAAGCAGGGCCATGCTGGCTGTGTCCCCGCGTCCCCGCGGCACAAGGGCTGTGGCTGAAGCTGGCATCAGCCCACCAGCTCCAGCACGAGGCTGCTCATGAGGTTGGAGAGAAGCCTACTGCAGTTGAGAGAGGGCTTCAAGTAACCTGTTGCTAAATTGTCGTGCTTGTTGTTTTGTTCTTTGACATATACTTCTTCAATATTTTGAAAATAGGCCTGGAAAAAAAAATAGCTGCTGTCTGAGACTCCTGCATTGCATGTGAAGACTGTGCAGACTGAAAGAGTTATACGTGCAGCCACATGTTTGGCACGTAAGGGACACTGTACTATACAGATACTGTTTTTTTAAAGGAAGCTGGCTCTTTGCAAACACATCAGATAGGTCTTCGCTCAGGGTATATTGCCACAGCGTCAAAATAGCTGGTTCTTCAGTTTCTTCTCCTACATACACAAGAGTGGGCTATATGCAGGATTCCAACTTTTGCAGTTCTAAGCAGGACTTGTGCCTTTAAGTTAGGGTAAGTAAGTACCAGTAGGTATCTAGATTTTCAAAAATGTCAACCAGAATAAAACCCCAGCCATCTCTTTCTGCTCCTATCCAATGCTGAGTTCATCAGTCCTTAAGATCCAGATCATCAGCCCTGGCCCTGATTTTCAAATGTGTTCGTAAAAGTCCAAGGCAAGCCTGACATCTTCTTTTAGCTGCTGTAAGGAGCTTAACAAAATCACCCAGTTAAAAAAAAAAATAAATTAAAAAATAAAATGCTGGCCTCCAAATCTCCACTGCCTAAAAGAGTTTGCCAACACTCTTCGGCTGCCTTCCTGGGAACATTTAATGACAGTTTGCTTTGCTCTACATGCATGGGTAATATATAATCCTTGTGCCACCACTTGCTTTGAGCATTCTTCATGACTGGAGGCATTTTTTTTCCTTCTTGCTTTTGATCTCTCTGAGACTGTTATTCCTGTAGTAGCAAAGCTATTTGTCCTTTTAAGTAAGCATGTGGTAATCCACAAAATCCATGATTCATGATGAAATTGGCTTCAGACTGCAGGAGTTTAATGGTTGTCTCAACCCAGTACAACTGGTAATTTTGGCACAGAGCAGCTGCAACCCCTCCTTGAAGTAATAACATCTAAAGTGTTGGACAAACTGGGTAGTCGATGATAACCAGTATAAAACATGATATACAGCATAGCTCTGGGTAAATTAGAGTGCACTTTAATTTGAGCTTGTGCAACCATGTTTAGCAGCAGTTGGTGTTTTGACTGTGTTAGCTGTGAAATTAATATTACAATTGGACTTGATTCTTAAAGATCAACTTTGAATCTTTTAAGACCACCAGCCATGCTGTGCACTGACTTAGACCAAGACAAATGGAAAAAACCAACTTATTTATGGTGATGCTGTTTAATTACAGAACAAAAGGTGTCCAAACATATGCTGCACAGGGAGCTGTAACATTTTTAAACTATAATTTTTTTCTTAGGTGATATATTTGTTTCTCTTGTGTTTTATACTTGCTATACTATTAAAATATGTTTATGCCTTTGTATTTAAATAAAAAATCTGGGAAGACGTGCTGGGATGACAGTCCACAAAACTTAGCTGATGCCCTTCTAGGTAAATACAGTCCCTTCATCATGCACAACCTTAAATGCACTTGCTCTGCTCCTTGCACTCTGTTAAAATGTACATTTGAAGCGGCATTAGTTTCAGTTCACTGTCCCAGAGTATTTTACTAAACCTGTCATGCAATGAAACCACTTGCTAACTCTAATCTGCAGCAAAGAACCTGTCCCCTGATTCAGAAACTATTACATGCCATGGTTTATAAATGATAGTTGGTTGAGACATTCTTTTTACTTGTAGGAGGAAAAAAAATAGTCTATTTCTAGCTGTTACTGAGTACATACAGCTTTCTGGGTACGGTGAGTGAAGCCGAGCCAGTCCTTTGTTTCCTTTGATCCATTAAAGTCTGAGCCCATTTCCTTCTGTCAGAGCAACATCACAAGCAGCAATGTTCAAAGCAATGTTTGTTTTCTCACCCCCTGTTTATGCTTCGGCTTTCTCAAGGATGTTCTTATTGGTTTGAATTTTCCCAGGATTAATTTTAGCTAGTAAGTGATTTTTTTTCTTCGAAAGCCATAACCAGCAAGTGCCTTAACAAGTACTCTTGGCATTCTAAGAATGGACACTGCGTCCCTTTAAAAGAAAAAAATGCCAAGTGGCCTTTGTGCTTCAGCTACTCCAGGGTAAAAATAGCCCGTCCTTAAATAAGTTTGAGTGAAATTGGAAAAGACTGACCAGAATGGTTGAAGGGAGACTAGGGAGGAAGAGGGGAAAGACCGGGAGTGTTGAAAATATCTGTGCACAAGGAGTTTCATGGTTTGGGTGCTTTTATACATTTTTCACAGAAACAGCTAAAGATGGAGGGAGCAAAACATATGTCCAGCACAACACAAAACCAGGTCTTCTTGTGAGGTGACGGTTCTTATCCTGACTGGTATAAGCTTGACGCAAAGGCAAAAATGACCATATGCATCTCCTTGAGGCTTCCAAAACACCCACAAAATCTGTAAGCAGATACTAATATTTACCCAAACGCTGCTATTTTTGGCATTTTCAGTTTCCTGCAAAACAGCTTTCATCTGAGTGATGCTGATTGTCCGATGCCTGCACCAGTCCCAGGCAGCCAGCACTCATTCTTGTTGCCAGTTTCCAAGTCACTGGCTACATTGGGGAGAAACTGCTCCCAGGAGGAACTGGGGGCATCTCTCTTTGCTGGGAGCAGCACACTTGGGTGCCCGGTACCCATGCATGGGCACCCTGGCTCTGGCTGCTCCTGCCTGTTCAGGCAGCCGGGGTGAGTTATAACCCACAGCACCACGCAGGTGATGTTTTCCCTTCAGCCTTGCTTTGCAGTGTGAAGGGTTTTTTTTCCCCTCCACTGATTTTTCTCGATGGAAATCCCTTTCTTCTCCTCGGGAACGTGCACCTGGAGCTCTGAACTCAACGCAAACCCTGCCTTCGGGTTGCCAGCAGTGGTGGCTTTCCGATGGGAAAAAGCTGGATCAGAAGGTTGCCGGGGTGCTGAAGCGTTGGTCCATGGTGAGGGAAGCAGGTGGGCTGGAGCCAGTCAGCTGGAGGAAGAGTGTTGAGGAATAGCTGCTAGATGAATAAACATACCCACATGCTTATGGTCCCGGCCAAAGCACCGGAGAAATGATCATGCTATTATCCTGCATGGGATACCTTTTTTCTTTCCTTTTTTTTAAATTTTTTTGCATAAGAGCTATGCTAGGACTAATGCTGCGTGGGCGCTGCTGCAGTTTGTTGGGACTCGGTTTGCTTGTTTTGTGTATCCATCCTCAGGCTGCATGCGTCCACCTTCCCAAAGTGTGGATTTGCACTTCAGGTTCAATGGACATCCAAAAGCTGCCAGGGCTCCCATGAAGCTCACCACAATGTGCCCACCTTGGGTAGCGTACAAGTGCCATTCACCTTTAGTAAGTTGTCCTAAATGATGACAAATTAGAGTTTCTATTAAAAATAAGCCAGCAACAACCTCCATTGCCACACAAATACATGCACCTGAGAGGGGATCTGAGAGGAAATGCCTCCATGAGATCCTCTTGGTGGCATGGGCCCCACTGCCACCTTGCCCTGTAGAGCACTAAGGAAACCACAGAGATGGGAACAAGTGTGGGGACATCAGCTCTCCAGCTGGCTTGCCAAGATGGAGATCAGTATTTGCTGCTGCAGGTTTTGGGTACCACCCTCTTGTTCACAGCTTAGGTGAGATACTGGAGAAAACCAAAAGACCCGTATCTTTCCCGTCGGCTTGGATGGTGCAGCATTAAAGCTGCAACCACCACAACCCTACAGCCTTCTAGCAAGGGAAAGCAGTGAAAAAAAATTCAAAGGGAAACTGTGTTGCCTTTTCCAGGTGATTTTCACTGCTTTCCTATGAAGCCTTGTGGTTCCCTCCTTTTCCTGAAGTCTGGGCCCTTGTGTGGGCACCCAGACCAGAACCCAGAGGAGATGTCCCTGCCGAACCACTACTGGCTCTCCTCCACCCCTGCATCATGGTGGGGAGTGCTCCCACGTGCCCAGTTCCCTGCAAGGTAATTAGAGCCCTTAATTTTCAAAGATTATATATTTCAGCCATCTACAGAGGGGAGGAAGTTAGCTCTTCCTACCAGGGCTCCACCCAGCAGCAGTTTATCTCCATCCAGATAGGGTTGAAAAGGCACTTGAGCCATTTGCAAGTGTGGGCAGATCAGATAAAGGTGATTTAGCGAAGAAGAGGGCAGAAGAATTGCCTCAGCCCGCTGCCACCACACCAGGGAAGAAAGGTCTTCTGAGCCACTGGACGGCACCGCCGCATCTTTTGGAGATCTTTCAAAATAAACTCCCAGCAAATGCTATTCAAAAATCTGGGCTAAGCAGATGATGCTGATACAACAAATATGTTATGACATAGCTTTTTTTAATTTACTTAGGAACATAAATAGCTTTGTTAATTGTCATTCCTTTTGAAACATTGAAAGATGTAAACAGTGTTTGGCAGCTGAGTGGGGAAATATATCTGAATTTCTGTGGTGACAAGGGAGACCATGTTTTAACAAACACAGCTTAGAAAGGGATTTGCAGTGCTCAGAGTGGAAAATTATCTGGAATTGCCTTTATTTTTTACAGCTTGATCTTATCGTGGGTTTCCAGACCCACAACAGCTACCATAAAGCCCCAGGTCCTAGAATTATGGGGAAGCAGAAGAACACAAGATTTTGTTTAAAACAAAAAGAGAGCTCAGGGAAAAGAGAAAGAAATCTATTTCTCCAGTGGCTGCAGAGGTGATGTGGCCTGGGCTCACCCTAAGACTTGGAGAACAAAAATGTAGGAACAAAACTGCAGCTCTCCCCAATTGGAAGCTGACTGTCACAGCTTTCTGGGGCTGGCTGATGGTGACACACAAGAATGATGTGCACCAGCCTCTGTGGTGGGTGCTGAGGACCTCATATGGAGAGACCAGTCTAATATAATGAAACCAGATGGCACATGGACGCCCTGTCCCTCCCAGCCTGTTCCTTAGGTGGGGCTGAGATGATGGGCAGGAGGACCCTAGCCCCTTCCCACAGGCTGATAGCCACGAAGGGAACAGATGGAGGAGGGCAGATGACAGGGTGATTGCCAGGGACAGTCCTGGGTGAACCAGCCAGAGGTAGGTGCTGGTCTCAAATTTGCTAGTGGGTGTTGCAGGAGGTGGGCAACCAGAACTCTTAGCTGGGTATGGAATGAGATGATACCTTTCAGGAGGGGATGTTTCATGCTCCACAGGTACTGCTGAGGAGGTTCTCACCTGGATTTCAAGTTTCTTAAATGCCAAAGGGTCAGCCAAATAAAGTTGTCATCACAGGATTTGTCCCTAACTCTGCTACAAGGAGTGTCTGCACATTATTTGACCCCCTCACAGGGCCCTGCTCCAGGTCAGGGTGTGGAGATTGACCAGAGGACCCCAGAGGTCCCTTCCAGCCTACACGATCACTTGCCCCTGCATGCCAGACCTCCCAGCCCTCACCCTCTCTCTGCTACAGCAAGGGAGAGGTCCACACACACACCCTCCTGAGACACCCAGATGCCTTCCTTGCTGCATTATCACATGCTTTTTCATGCCAAACCCACAACCCTTTTCCACTAAGTATGGATCTCGTGCCACTGAAGTGGAAACTGCAATCCTCGGGAGATGCTCCTCCCCTGTGAAGCAAGGGAGCCACATGCCTCTGAGGGCGCGGTGAACTGCCTGCTGGCTTTTTCGCTTTATTCATGCCTGTCAATGATGCTCATGAGTAAGGCTGCTACTGCAATTCATGGAAATTGCATACAACACCCCTCACAGATATGTATTTTTCCCTCTCAACGTACACGGCGTCACGTCTGTCTAAACACACACGTTTGGTTCGTGAGGCATTACTGAAGGCAGAGGTCATCTCCAGCGCATGCTTCAAATCCTCACTTATCTTCATCACCTATTCTTACTGTAGTCTAACAGCTTCGCCTCCTTTTCCTATTAACATCACCTCCCATGTACAAAAGAGAGCAACACCAGTGCAACTGTTGTCTTGCTAACTCTAACCTCTACCACAATATTGCCACCCCCTGGGGACTTTTGTTGGTTTGGGGTTTTTGCTGTTGTTTTTAATAGTAAATGGATTCAAACTTTCTGCAATCAGTAAAAAGTCTACATATGTCGTTTTGACACATAAATCTCACCGAATTTTTGCCATCCATGTCTTCATCCATTAATCTATGCCTCACCTCTGCCAAACGAAGCAGTGGAGAGTAAATGGAGTTTCTAATTTGGCAGCATGAAGTTTGCCCACTTTTCCTGTATGTCAAATAGGTGAGCTTGAAAAACACCTCGATTCACAACATAAAAAACCGTTTCAGGGAAAAGTTATCAAAATCTCAAATTCTGACAGAAGAGGACATGCTGGTGGTTTTGGTAGTGTTATGTTGGTGGTTGGACTCAGTAATCTCAAGGTTCCCTTCTGACCTAGATGATTCTATGATTCTATGCTCAGTTGAGCCCCTGCCTCCATCACTCACAGCAGCAAGTCCTGGTAGTGCTGTGTTTCTCCTATCACTGCCATCTCTTAGACATTTCATGACTTGCTCAACCCTCACGTGCTGACCGAATCATTGCCCTGTAGCCAAAACCACTTTATTGCACTCATAAGCATTTCTCTCCCCAGCATTTCCGCTTAGGCCACAAGTTTTAGGTTCACCCTTACTCACATCATTTTTCTTGCTACATCCCCTGACTTTTTAGGTCTACCTGTCCATAGTGTTATGTTGGAACCATTATTACTTTGTGCTTGCTTGCTACCACAACTGGAAAACCCTGTTCTATCTTACCATTTTAAACCTGGGCTATTGCAACTTCCCTCTTTGTTTCTGTGTTCCTACACTACTTCTGATGAGACCTCAAGGAATACAGAATACAAAATATTGGAAGTAACAAAGGGTCTGTCTCATTTTTATCAATTCTCTTCCTTTTCATTCAGTCTTCTAGAGGAGATGCACAGAAAATTAGTTGTGAAAAACCAGCTGCTGCTTAGTCACAGTTGTGTACAGCATGCTACAATTTGAATCTAAACCCATCATGCTGGTCCAGTGGGTGGAGAACAACTTACAAAACCTAACTTTTAAAGGAGGTTGAGTAAACGTATCAAGTCATCATAATGAATAAACAAATATACCTTGGTATTCCACTTAAAGAGACTTTCTAAGGGAAAATTCCTTTCCCGAATCACATTTCTGACCTCCTTACTATAGCTCTTGAAGACAAATAAAAAACAGGAAATCGGGTCTTTCTGACAGCAGGTACAGTGTTCTCCCCAATGCCAATGCTGGAAAGGGACCCCCCAAAAAACAACATTTCATTGTTGCCATAGTAAAATTATCTTTTAACAGAAGTAGGTAGATCCTGGATTCAGCAAAACATTTTCCCAGCTAAACCTGACAAGGGAGCACTAGTAGATGCTTTTTGATGCCAGTTCCCAGGCATTTCTTACCACTGCGTACCAGTTGAGTGACCAATCCACAAAATCAAGCACACGACATCAATCCCTGCTCTTTGCGGGCTGGCATGAACAACGTGCTGGCAGCACAGGGCCATTTCACACCTATTGGAAAAGTCCACAGCCATGACTGAGCAGCTGCTGAGCAAACAGTCTGGTGACAAAGGCAAAGCAGGGCATGCACAGGTCCTCTGAACACAGCCCAGGAGTCCCTGCTGTAATTCCCTTGGTCTTCAGAGGACCACCGCACACCAGGTTGTGGCTTCCACAGCTCCCACCCAGGCAAGACAGGTGGGATGATGTCTCCAGGTTGACTTGTTCCCCAGTGGCTGAAGGTGGGATTCCTCTCACCAGATGGTCACCAGGTGTGAGTTGGTGTGAAGATAAATACACTCTGCAGCCAGCTCCTCTGCTCTGTTTTAGGCACTCGCAATAGGACGGGGTGAATTTTGCTTTTGGAGGATATTACCACCTTCCGTTGCCTATGAAGTGAGCCTGGGTGACTAATTGAGCTGGAGACACAGTGTACATGTCTAAGGTCAAGCAGGATGAATCCTTCCTCTCATCCAAAACCAGGTGAGCTTAAAGCTAAAGGCTTGAATGCACATGTTTTTGTATTAGGTATTATTATTTCTCTGTTAGTCACATATTTGCACATTTTAGGAACACAGGAATGAAATCAAGGTCTGTTTTTTTGACTGCAGAGCCAGCAGGCACCAGACCCAGCCTGAAGTTCTCTTTTTAGAGTAAATGTTTTTGGCATATGGAAGGAAAGGCTGCCAAGTGAGGGGAATATTAGCTGAACTGCCTCACCAAACGGGCTGACAAATATGTACAGGTCCCTCATTCCTCACCTCCTGAGCTGGCTCTGGCAGCCTTCACTCGCCAGAGCAATCCTGAAGCCAAGGAAACCACGTGCCCCGGTAAGGTGAGCCCAAGGTTGGCTCCGTCAATCAGAGAAGAGGAACACGGTGCCAACAGCACTCACACAATTATCTGGCTCAGGTTTTGAAACCTCCGCTCAACAGCGATGATTCAGCAGTTGATTGCTGCTCATTTACTGGAAACTGCTTCTCGTCACTCAGAAGGAAAAACAACTGGAAAAGGCCTATATCACTCAATTTTACATTAGACAAGACCATTATGGTCAATTGCAAGCTTACAAAAAAAACATGTACTGGAAAGCTCCAAAATCAAAAAATTTTTTTCTTTCAAGAACCTTTTAATTTTCATGTTATCATAATGTTCCTTTTATTTGCCTTCTGTTTTTTTGGCCTTCTGGGTGTGCACTTCCCATTTTTTCTATGACCTCATGAAGACCAGACTCTTTACTGTATGTGTAACTCACCCCTCACAGACACATACACACATGAAATTTCCTCCTGTAACTGGGAGCTGAGCACTGCAGGGGAAAATAAAAAAAGAAGATAGGTACACTTTTGCAAGACCAAAGAAAAGTCACAAGAGCTTATGTTGTACCTGGCATCCCAGTCAACATGCTGGACTAACCTGAGACACTCCAGAGCAAAAAACATGAGTGGCCAACACCTGTGGAAACAATTTTTGACTGGAACTGCCACACACGTACCACAGCCCGTGGGAATGCAGGAATACGCAAAGTCCAGTCCCAAGCTTGACTAAGTCAATGACCACTCTGTAATTTCAGAAGGCCACGTCCCTGGGACTGCTGCTTCAACAAAGAGCAATGTCTAGTCCTGCAAGTACCATACCAAAGAGCAGTGGCTGGATCCGGTATCTTCACTGCACTGTTTTGATGTGTCATCTATCCACTGAAAGACTGACACCTGCTAGGAGTCTGCCCGCAACCAGTGGTTAGGAGCCCAGTGTGCCACAGGTATATTTTACAGGTTATAGGGATGGATCTTCATCATCCAGTGTCACTGCAGTAATCTTCAAAATAACACAAGGCCCATTTATTAACTCAGAAACAAAAGTATAGATAGTATTTAGCAAAAATTCTATTGCTTCAAGTCTTTTCTTTCTGGCCAGGTCACCTGAGTTCAGGTGCTAGCCACCAGGAACAAACACCTTTCACACTAGCTGGGAAAACTTACACCAGCTGTCCCATTCTCATCCATGCTTGCCCTGCCACTAGCACAATGATCTCTTGAGCCTTCACTCGGGCCCCTGAAGGCTGACACAATGCCAAGAAGAGACCATCTCCTATAGCTGTTTGAATTCCACATTACTCTAATTTCCAGGGCAAGCATGTTCCTGAGACTATGCACACAACTTCGGTTTGGTTGCAACCCCTTCCCCAGACATAACAACCATGCTTGCATTCACATAGCAAACTAAAGATTGTGTTGCCCATCACAACATCCCTTTCAACATATCAAGCGGTACTGTGGCTTCATCATGTTTGACATCCCCATCGGTGCTGACTATGAGTAATGGGTGGACAGAGATTGCAACATTTTTTCAGAGCACGTGCCTGCGAAACTTCCACTACACAGGGGTGTCCATGTAGCCTGCCTCATACAGTGACACTTGAGGCCACATCCTGCTACTGGCAGTATAAGATGTATTTATCAGGTGTGTAATGGTGGCTAATGAAGAACTAACCAGCGGGAGTTGCACCAAACCATCCCACTTGCATGATATCATCTTTGCAAAGGGAGGCATCCCAGAGTTACATCAAGCTCACTCACAGCAACTCTCAGCCTATGGCTTTCAGTTTCTGCAGGACAGCTTGCTTTGCTTATACATTCACCAAGACACCAGGACAGATAGCTCTCCTCAGCTCAGTTCTTCCAGGACTCAATGGTGCAATTTGGCAAGGCTAGTGAAGTGAACAATCCTAGGAATGTGATCCTCCGAAGCTGTAGTATTTCCATGGGTTCAGTTATGTGTTCCACAGCTTCAAACCTATCCCTGGTTACCACAGCATTATTTACGCATTCATGAAAAACATTAATTCACAAATATATATAACAACTCCCTGGAGTTTTGTCCGTGTGATACATATTCTGAAATACTACCATATATTTAACAGATGCAATAATAACAGTAATTTGTCTGAATCCTCATCTTCTTTTACATGCTTTCCTAAGTGTCGTCACAACTGCTGAACTCTTCTCTCACCAGGTCTTTCCCATCCCCACATAAAGTTAATGTAATTGGCCAGGTATTCTTAAAAGTACCTATCTTCTAATGGTGGGGCAGGGAAGAGTGGCCTGGGGCTTTCCCTTGCCTTTTGGGACCTGCCTTCTTGCTAATGGCTCCAGTAGTCCCTCTTCCACCCCTGGTATCCATCCCAAAAGGGAGCTCTGGGGAGTCTTGTCCTAGAGAGTATGAAGTCAGCTGAAGTGATGGTGGCACAAATGAAAGAAGGATGCAACATGTGTGTCAGCCCACTCTCCTCAGTGATGAGGGGGAAGGGCATTTGGTTTTTATTTCACTTATGGGCAGAACAAATAATTCCAGACTCTTGGTCCCAAACTGATACATTTTCAACTTCTTGGACATCTTTGTGAATCCTCTCAATGGATTCCCCTTACGCACACTCAGGAAACAGGTGGTTTCTGGGACGTAGTTTGTATGAGGTGCCAGACTACCAGCTCCTGAAGAGGACCTTTATTATGGGGTCCTGCCTGTGGAAGGAATAAGTCATGCCCAGCACTCTTCTCCAGCTCGACGTCTCCCCTCATCCCAGCACACAGCTGGGACTTTGTTCCATCCTCCCTCTCACTCAGATTCTCTGATACTGTCTGTGTTTGGCGCCTCTGCGTTGCCATTGCTGACCCCTGAGCCTTGAGGTTGGATTCTCCTTCCCCAGAGATACACATCTGCCTCCCTGCCATCCCTGCAGTTTAAACAGGCAAGATGCTATCTCCACTCCTCCTCTCTTGGTCCCAAAACTTCCTCCTTCCAGGCCACCCTATCTCCTTGCTGCTGTTGCAACCTCCTTCTCCAGGAGACCAGCTCCCACATGTGACATAACTAACTGCTGTCTATCATCTCAAATATGGCCTTTTTCATTCCCCCCTCACTTCTCCCTCTGCATCTCTGGAGGCCAGTCCCAAGCGCCTTTGGTTCAAGGGACCTATGGAGCTCCAGCAACTTTAGATTCAGATCTTAGTTCCAGCTGCCACATCCCTCATGTGTTATGTGATTTTGTATGAATTTATCTCACCTGAATCATTTCATCATCTAAGAAGGCTCTAGTCTTATCTTGGCACTCCAGACTCTCCATAAAATCAATAGATAGTCATCTAGGACTAGTAGGATTCCCAGGCCCCCAGAGGCACCCGTTTCTCCCTGTGCTTGGTGACTGCTGATGTTAAGTGAAATTAAACCCATCTGGGTCACTCCACTCCTCTTCTTGAAAATTGCTGCTTGCAACCAGCTCCCCAGATCTCTGGATTTCACTTCTGCTGGACCTGCCTTCAAAGTTAACTTTTCTGTCTCATCACTACCTTGTAATTTCTTTCTTCTCGTATCCTATTTTTCATGTCTTGCTCATCCCAGGTTGTAATTACATTACTCATGGTAGGTCAAGCAAATGTGATGTCACAGGGGTGGTAAAACCGCTGGTCAAATTTGCCCCTTGCTAAGCCAGTATGATCTGATTTTTGGCCTCAACCCTATGAGCACGCACATACCTGTTTAATTGCATGCATGAGTTGTGATGCTACTTGCACTGGGACTATGCCCATGTGTGGAGAAAAGCACGTGCCCACAAGCACAGAAGCTCACAGCCGCAGAAGCTCACAGCCGCAGGAAGGGAAGGGGCTGGTTAGATTCCTTTCAACTACGGCTAGGTCTGGAGGTCTGCTACATCCCACAGCGGGCTCTGTTGTCACAGACAGGAAAACCAGGAAAATATAAAGGCTCCAAAGCCTCAGTACAGGGCTGGTTCAGGGGACCGTCCCTCAAAACAAAATAGTAACAGAGAGCAGAGCTGTAAAACCCAGCAGCCAAATGTCTCCTGGTCTCATCCTGGTGCAAAAGAAGTGACTTGCACAAGGCATGGGATGAAGCTATAAATACATCCCAGTGCTTGTACCTGCATATTAACATTCATCCATCATCACAGTTATTAGCCAGGACTGAGCAGGAACATTTTAAGGCATTTAGGGCAGACAACAGTTTCTTTTGACTTAACGGTATCTCCTGTGAAATAATTCACTCAGCTATGAACTATTACTATTACAATAAACTGTGCTTATAGTGGGTTAAGCATCAAGCAGAGAACAAATGGTTTCCACACACTCTGTCAGGACTGTCGAGATACTGAGACAGGGTTAGAAACTGCTTAATGTAAGTGTCTACTTCAGGTGTTGCTGCTTCACTGAGATCTGAGACAGCTGAACAAGCTGTAAGTGAGAGCCAAAGCATCTAATTCAATCATTCTCTTCTCAGTTAACACTCTTCCCCATTTCCATAGAACAGCTCTTCCCATTTCTACAGCTACAAAGGGTTTCAAAGGTTTTTGCTTTTTTAGGAGTTTAGTCCTGATCCAGTCTGTTGAAGTCAAAGAAAGAACTCCCTGGGATGAAATAAGCATTGGATCAAGCCCCAGGAGAAGGTATTTTTGTGGACTTTTTTGTGGATACTTTTGTACAAGGATCCAAAACCAAAAGAACTACAGGAATAGTACGCCAGAGATGATATTACCCCATTGCTCCTAGAAAAGGACCTGAAGTTTTTATTTTGGGACAAAGACTCAGAAATTTGCCAGCAGGTAAAAATGGCTTTTCTATGAAAAAGCTCATCAGATTCAGAGCGTTAACCATATGCCTACATTTTCTTTTTTTTTTCTTGTACACTTTGTTTTTAACTGAAGCAAAGCTGTGAATGCATGCCAGCCCTTTATCCTCCAAAAAAAGCGGGAGAAACTTAGTCATGATACATCCGTCATTCCCAATTCTTCCAACAGCCTGAACATATCAACAAAAAGGCCCAGTCTAATGAAAAAAAAAAAAACCAAAACAAAAAAACAACTTTATTTGGAAAAAATAGTAAGTAAAAGAAGTTTCCATATGTTTACCATAAAAATAACCTAGACTCCACCTTGGGGTGTATAAAAATACAGACTACAGATTGTATATTTTGGCATTAGTTAAAAATGCCTTTGTAAACATACCCTATTAAAATTTAACTGCAGCTTTTATCATTTACTCAAGTAACATATGAAAGGGCTAGAACACATTTATCACAGAAGTAGTCATTTTATCAGGGCTTAGTAATAGCAATGATGTATTGTGCAATTTGCAGTGCATGCCTGGTTTACAATACATTACTGGTGAGTATTTTCCATACACATCTGTAAAGTATCCTTTAAAGTGTATCCAGAAACATTAACACCTATAAAAAAAAAAAAAAAGTTATAGCAGCAGCAGACTTTTCAGTCCTGTAGATAAGACTTGAGTTAACATATGTTGGTTTGTGTCCAGACTGCTGGCCAAGACAAAAGAGGGACACGCAGGCGGTACCATGGCAGGAGAACAAGTTTCATTTATAGGTTTTTTTTTTAGTGGTTACTGAGATGAAATTAGGACAAATATCCCCAAATAGCTCTAGATTGAGATTCAGCATCACTTTTTGGCTGTAGTTTTTATGCTATCAAAATAAACGTCATAAGAGATCATACAACTCATTGAGCTGTCAGATCTGGGTCCTTCCCATTCAGTTTGGATTTTAATGAGCCACAGATACTTGAAAGACTTCAGATCTTCTTGAGAAGTAGCTTATATGACTCACTGAGTTTTGTATTACCCCAGGAATTGCCTGGCTAAGCATACATACCACCCACAGGCCAGCGGCAAACCGTCAGCATCCCTCCATGCCAGTGGCAACCCAAGATCAAGCAGAAACAGCGATGAGCTCACTTGAGCCCTGCATTTCTGCAAGCAAGTCCTTTAACAGACTTATTTTAAGCCTTTCAAAGTAGTCACTGTTTCTCCTACAGAGCAACAAAAGAGCGAGAGTTTAAATGGAAGAGTTTATATTGAACCGTCACAGGTACTGAAGTACAGCTGAGTTAATCCCTCAGTTACTTTACCGAAGCATCAAGAACTGCAAGAGTAGCGTACGTCATTGCTGCATCTCTGACTTGGTGAACATACGGATAATAAGGCTTGAGTGTAAGCAACACGTGACGATAGCAGGCGGTGCACACAACCACGCAGTGTGGGCAAGCAGTGCTACACCACGGTGTTGCCACGCAGCATCGTGCATTTGCATAGGAACTAGACACCAAAGGGTAAAGGCACGGAGCGATTTCCTCCTTCAGCCTTTCTGAGGTTACTCTGTTGTGTTAAATAAAGGGGGCTGCTATTTATTTTTAAAATTGAAGGCCTTCTCTATCTTAACTATATTGCCTGGAAATTCCACATACGAAGGTCTGCAATTCAATGTAAAAACAATAAATGCCTTTTTGTCCTTTCAAGTGGAAAAGCTTTCATCATTACAAAAGAGGAGAAAGCAGGAGGAAAGTTAAGAAGATCTGCAGGTGGACAGCACAATGCCTCCTTTGAGTTGAGGGGCAAAGACAGTTGCTCAATAAACACTCTGCTGTTTATTTTTTTGAATGTGTGAGATTGGGAATTCAAAGGATTATATTCAGCACAGCTTAGTCTTAGTAAAACACATATTCCAAGACCTGCACGCATCGCCAAATGTTACAGTCCATTTCATGAGACTTGAATATATCACTTCTGGTGTTGTTTCTGTCGCAGGAAAAATATCCTGAATGCAGGGCAGTGTTTGAATTCATAGCAAAGTAGATACTGGCAGTATATGGATTAACTAATTATCTCCGTTTACATAAGGAGAAGTTTGTTTTGATGTAGGATGAAAATGACTGGAAAATACAAGTCAGATATTTCATCTTTTCTTTCCCATGTGTCAGGCACACATGCTAATGATATCCCCCAGCCATTCATCACAGGTTCAGTTTGCTGTGCCTTAACCCCATGGAAGAAGGTCGCTTCTTGTGCCAAGCTGAGAGTATGCATTACACAAATTTGTGCACAACACATCGTTGCGCTCCAGAATAGAGTTTATTTTTCTTGAAGAGAAGTTTGGAGACAGGAAAAAGCGGACATCGTGTTCATGCCAGCCTATTTTTGGAGGTAATTTATGTAGAAATGAAAAGGAATATCCAGCAGGAGATGCTGATGAAAAGCATTCAAGTGACAAAGAACTGGTGGCATTTCTCAGCTATCTGATTACAGGAGAGTTTCTCCAGTCAGCACAATGTCACTGAATCGATAGCAGTTCTGCCCTGCAAGGCCGCTTTGGGGAAAGCTGTGCATGCATGTCCAGAAACGGTGTTTGCACTTTAACATCTGCTCTGCTTTATCAGTGCATTTTACAGCCACTGATGGTAACTGAATTATATTGCTGCCGTGAGGTACATCTGAATCCCAAGCCTGTTCCCTTGCACAAAAAAAACAGGGCCAGGTAGATGGAAGAGAGGTCATGGGCGAGCATGACGGCCTGTGGCTGGTGTGAGGGCCACCACCTCCAAAAGCGAATCCAAAATTATTCTACTTAGTCTAAAAAGCACCTAATGTAGAGCAGCAACCTGTTCAGGGTTGCAACAAACAAATCCGAGTGAAAGCCTTAACCAGTCCACAGGGTTGTTCCCTTATTTTCTGGGACTTTGAAGTCAAATGCAGATGACAAAGGGACCACTGGAGAGGGCATTTTTCTTGAGTGGGCACTTTTTTTCCCCCATCAGCAGTGACAAGTGACTCAGGAATTGGATGCTGCTCCTGGTCTAGAAGACCTGGCCCCTGGCACTGCATACGGGGTTCTCTCCTCATGTTCGTTGTTGGTTGCCCATGCCCTGGCCAGCTGTGGCCTGAGCCAGCCTCTGCTGATGGGAAGAGTACTGGGGAGGGACTCTCCCAGGACACAGCAGAAACGAAACAACCCTGTTTTGCAAGGGCACGGGGAAGACAGTTAAGCTGTGCAATCAGAAATCTTACCCTCGGCACTGGGAAACAAGCCCCGGTCCATTTTTGTTTGCTGCTGTAGATGTAACCTCCAGCAGTACTTAGGCAGCTGGAGTCTTGCTGTGGGTCTAGTCTATTCTGCCTATGTGCCTCCCGGCGCTACTCACTTGGGCACCACCTTTAGGCGTTACCAGCATTTCCTCTTACGCTGCTGTGCCAAAACACCAGCACCCTCAACAGGAGCAGGACTTGTGGGTTTGTTTGTGGTTTTTTCTCTTTCTCCTTTTATTTTCTAAAAGATGCCAGGAAGCATTTTGGCTGTAACATAAGAGATACTGTAAGTTCAAGGAACAAATAACACCTATTGATAAGGCTTCGACAATTGCAATGAAGACCTGTCCATGCCTGCCTCTTCTCCCATCACTACAGAGAGGACTCGCTGACCTTGCTGGGAGCAGACAGGTCCCCGGCCAAGGGGTACTATGGAGCCAGCTGGTGGCTGAAAGATGTGCTTCAGCTGTGTGCTCGCACGTGTTCAGGGGAAAAGGTGTTTTCCAGCCTGGGCATCTGCCCACCTGTGGGTTCTGGACAGGCTGCCACCCCACAGCAAGACAATCAGTCTCCCCGTGCTCCCTAAAGCATTTCATCCCAATTCCAGGTGGGCACGTGCAGGGTCCCAGCCTTTGTCTCTCTGTCTGTGTTTGCATTTTTAAGTTCGGGATTAATGCAGGTTATAAATAGGTAACAGGACAAAAGCTGATCACTCGTACCACAGATTGCAGGGGTTAGGCAGAGACATCAGCCCGGAGAATGGCCATTTCATCTAAAACCAGCCCAATTTCTGCTGGAAGTCCCTGGGGAGGTCCCCAGTCACCACCCATGGTGGGGCCTGGGAAGAGGCAGTAATTGGTCATACCACCAGAAAGCCTATTGTCTGGGCAGCATTTAAATGTCTGGAATGAATAATTATTAAGTTATGGTGAGCTGAACAAGGAAAACACCCACAAGGAGCAGCAAGAGCATTAAGTGTACCATCTAATGGTTCTGTGGGTGACCACAATTATTCTTCCATCTTTTCTGGAAACAAATCGTCCAGCAAAGCTACACAGTTACAGCTGAGTTTGTTCGGAGGGCAGCACCGAAATATCACAAAATAATTCACAGGGGCCGGGGGGGAGGGGTATATTCCTTTCCTCTACCCACTGTGACTGCCTGGTGCAGCACCGAGTTTCAGGGAGACCGTGGCACGTTACAGCTTGAGCTGGCACGAGTTACCCGGAGAAGGTCAGCACGCAGCCTGCCCTCCCGGTGGGCGGTGGGGCTCAGCGTGGCGGCTGACATTTATCAACAACCCCCCCACACACACGACTTGCCTACGGGCGTGCTCAGCGTCAGCGTCCTTCTGGTCACTGGCACCGGACAGCCCTAAAACGCCGCATTGCTGAGTCCCCGTGGCGCCGGTCCAACCACCGAATGTGGTTTCCTGCACCACCGCTTTCAAATCACAAACCATGGAAATATTTTATCTCCAGTTGCAGAATTATATCCCTGTGAATAGCACATCCTTCCTAATTAATAATTGCAATATTGCCAAGAAAGTTATGAAAGCGCTTGTCCCTCTGATCTTTCTAGTGGACCTGACATTTTCCCAAGTTTTCAGAAGTCACATTTTAGAAAACAGCACTACTTCTCTTGAGCTTCTCAACACCTGCTGGAAAAATTTAGGGTAAAGTTCTATAACTTGTAATTCTAACTTATTTATTCTATTTCCATTCTGGGTCTATCTGAAGATAACCTGTCAATAAATTGCAGAAGCACAATATTGGAACTCCAGTGAACTGAGTGAATATTGAAGAGGGAGGAGAAAACCAGTTTGCTACAAAAACTAGCAATTAATGACCTAATAGAGCTCAAACCTATTTGAAAATGAGAGTTGTCAATTAGAAGTAGAAACATGGAAGTTGAATGTTTTAAAACAGAGGCTAGGATGAGATTGCTTCATGTTTAATAAACCCTTTGAGCCTTGCCATGCATTTTTGGTATTTTGGCATTTTCCCTGGCTGGGGAAGTTGGAAACTAAAATGTCTTGGTTTCTTTGGTTAGGTTAATTTTTTTAATAACGCCTTTAAAAAAGCAAATTAAACTAAACAGTTGCAGCACTCACATGTGGCACAGGGGATCCTCACTTGAAACCTCTGACTCCTTGACTGACTTAGGGACCTGTGCCCCAGGGCTTGCAGCACTGGTTTTTATGGTTTTTTTTCCTGAAGGTGAGTCGTATTCATATTTTCACAAAAAGCAAATGGAAACAAGTATTAAACCCTCACACTTCTTCCCAAAATGGAAGTTTTGCTCCCTACCAGCCATATTCACAGAGTTGTATGTAGGTTGCCATGTCAGAAACTCAGCTACAACAGGGATTGGTAGCCTCTCCTAATGGCAAAAGGACTCAGTATTTAAGTGACATCCCGAAGCAAGTAGGAGCAGAAATTAGGGTCCACATACGCTAGGTTTGGGATCGATAGGGAAAAGTGCTCAGTGATGTAACCGCCTTTTAAATCAGCCTGCTTGGAGCACAATGTCTGCAGTACTCCAGTATTGCTGTCAAAGCCCAGCAGATCCACAGCTCCTGAAAAATTGGTGCAACTCTACTGGACCTACTCTGGTTTACAGCAGCTGAGAACTCAGTTTGAGGCACATGAAATCACTGTAAAAAAATGCAGAGGGAGTGGAGGAGGCTGAAGCAGCTCACAAGTTCGGTTTTGTTTTTAAAGGACACATGCAGCAGGTCAAGGTGCACTAAATTGTAGGCAAGCTGTCTTCTCCAAGCCCTGCCATTATCATCACAGCTGTGGGAAACAGATGCAAACAAACCCCACAAAATGACAAGGTAGGTGAATGCTGGCGAGATGGAGGTAAGTGTTATGGAAATAGCTCAGCTGTCTGTAGGTCCTCTTGTGGGAAAGCTGAATAAGCATGCTGGCCCCAGAAGATCATCTGACCCCCTCTGTTTTCTGAACAGTTTTTCCATACTAACAGTTCGGAGACTGCTTTGGGATATGGCACAGTATATGCTGCCTATGGGCTTGATATCAGTGGTGAATATCTTATGATGGCTAACTGTATGACTATTAATTGATAGGAGATGTGGTCTGAAAAGGCAACGAAGGTCCTTAAGCTGCTTCTCAATCCTCAGCCTCCTGCTCTCTTCTCAAACACCAGCAGTGAGTGACATTACCCACCTTCAAAACTATCACCGGCTTGTTCCCCCAGCTGAGCACCTTGGTCACAGTTATCTTGAGGGATCATGGAGAAGGTAATTCAAGAGAAAACTCTGTGACAAAAAGTGTAACTAGAATTTCTGAATTAAGAAGTTGCTATTTCTCTCAGGATGGGCTTAAATTTCACTGGGGCATGCTGTATGAAAGCATGGCAAGGAGACAACCTTCAGCTTCACCTTTTGTAACTCTCTAGTTGTATCTTGTTGGCAACTGAGTGCCTCCTAAGGCTTGGCATATGGTATCATCTGAAGCAAAAATAAAAATATTGCACCCATCTGTACTCCTACATGTTTTTGCTAGCCAATTTCTACACTCACGAAAGCAGATTATTTTAATGTTACATTTTTTTTTCAAACCCTTAAAGCAATGTCGCAAAAGTGTTTCCAGTTTTGTGTATCTTAAGTACTTCATCCAAAGAAACACTTCCAGAGAAAATCACATTTACTCTTGGGCTGTTATCCAAGATGTTTGTAGGATGAATGAGCCCTAACATGGAATTAAATGCAATTAATGCCTATGGCAAGGTTTCTTTACATTCCTGGGATATAAAGGAGAATTCATCTCTCATGTAATAAGCCTATTCAAGATCATTAACTGCATTAGTTACTAATAGTCTTGTAGCATCTGTCAGCTCTTTTAATGGTCCAGAGTCCAGGCCAATTAGAGAGTAAGACTGGAACAACTAGAGATAAAGTTTCTTTGAAAATCCCAGTTTCTCTCTGCTGTCACCTTACCATCAGAAAGTGCTTAACTGGAGCAGGCAGGCAGCCAAACCCTATCTGGGGAAATTCCCCGCCTCACAAGTTATCTATTTAATTCCAATGGCACTATTTTATAAAGGCCCTTCCTGTTCCTTTCTCTTTCCTTCTCAATCTAGCTGTGCTGAAAAAGTGCCAGCTTTTCTTGTTTGGATTTAACGTCCTAGCAACTTTTTTTTTTTTGTTTTTCAAAATCACTGGACAGCCCCCTAGCCTTTGAAAACTCTGGGTTATTTCTGGATGCATAAGTCAACAACAACTTCTGGGGAAGGCTTATCTCGCCAGCTATAAACTCTTTTCCTACCTGACTCTCTTGAGAACAAGACGCATTGGCTGCTCATAATTCACGTAAATGTTCAATGTTTCATGACAAAGAGAAACATGCCGAATTATTTTTATCTCCTCTCCCGGAATAAATCCCCGCACAGTTCATTTCCAGGCATCCATCACTTCACACCAGAGGCAGGGCTTTGGTAACGAAGGGAGATCTAAGCGGAGAGGCCTCCGGAGCATTAACCTGCTCCGAGTGGGACAGAGGCAAAGCAGGACTGCATTCCACCTCCAGAAGTCAAACCTTGCCACGGTACATTTAAAGCGAAAATTTACCAACACATGCTCACACGATTCGCTTAATTAAAAAGGGCCATAAGCAGCCTTGTTCTCTGCGCTGGAACGGATCTGTCTGGAAGTGTTGGATACCAAGGACAGATAGGAAACACAGCACACATTGAAGAGAGCGATGGGAATAATTCGAAGCAAATATTTAAAATACAATAAATTCTGCCCCTGTCTGCTCAAGAATGACCATGAACTGAACTGCAATTTTGCTTCAGCTTATCTAAGTTTGATCATTTATCATCGCATCAAATGATTCTTGGTCTGTAAATTATGGAAATTCGTGTACATAATGGAAACCCAGTCTGTGTTGACCTGCCCTTAGCAGGAAGTGATATATTGTTGCTCCAGCCCTCTGAAATGAAAGTGTAATCTCTTAAGTGCTTTAAGAAAGTGTCCCTATAAAGCCAAACATTTTTTTTCATTTCTGCAGAACCGGTTTTCGACGTTTGGCATCGTTGCAGGGGACAATTCTGCTTAACTGGCTCATATTTGTATGGGCCATTAGCATAAGTCAGGGACAGACAGTTAAAAATTAGCATGTATTGGGTCTAAGAGACCAGAGCAAGGAGCAAGACTTGGTCTTATTGCTAAACCTTGAACCACCAGAGAAGTGGAAAGGAATCATAACAAAATATATTCAAACCATGCCTTTTCATAGAAATAGGCCATGTCAAAGGCATGTTTTGGCTATCAGCCTTCTTATTA
>JAOXNO010000001.1:115561958-115577246 GCA_028565335.1 Limnodromus scolopaceus
TAGGGTAGATGGTTGGACTCGATGATCCCAAGGGTCTCTTCCAACCTGGACAATTCTATGATTCTATGATTCTATGACATTCATCAGTACCCAGCCTGTTATATGCACAGCTGCACTCATAACATTCGACCTGTCAAGAGAGGAAATGCAACTCCCTAACCCCAGCCCAACACATTAACTTCTCTTATATTCCATTCTCCGTCTTTTGTTGTTTGACTCATAACGTCACAAAGTCATGACCTCTGGCAGAAAAAAAAAAGTGCGTGAGAAAAAGGATAGCACGGCATTTTGACTCTCTCCAATAGTCAGGTATATGTTTTCAGAAGCACACAAAGAAGAGAAGGAAAATCAAATAAGAAAGACAACCACCGGAGAGCTAGAAGTTCAGGAAGCAAGATGAGGAAGGGAACGGCAACATCAGCATACGAGGGTGAGTGAAACCAAGCGAGCCTTATTCAGAGCCACAGAGGAGCAACTCCCTGGCCAGCAGTGAACCCGGAGTCAAACATGCAAAGGGAAGAAGAGGAGGGAAGAGCCAACGTCCTCCAGCACAGGGAACACTGGTGGGTGGGGAGCCAATGAGAGATTTTTAAATGCTGATTGTATTTCGTGTTGAAGCGTAAAAGAACAGCAAGTTAATGAGAAGGGCTGTCTGAAGCCTCTCCCATAAATCAATTGTCTCTGAGGGGGGAAAAAAAAAAAGAAAATGACACCCCTCCAGAAAGAAACGCAACAACAACAAGAGATCAAGATTTTTCCCACACTTAATAATGTTTTACACAATTACAATAAAGGATCTCCAGGGAGTGCGGTTGCTTTGTAATGCCAAGACATGTACTTGAAAAGAGCAGCTAGATGAAATTGTATTAGAGCTCTAGCTTTTGTACTCTGGAAAAAAAACACAAATATATGTATAGGAGAATCTTTTAAAGAAACAATCCTTTAAAAAAAGAATGAGCAAAAATAAATAAAAAGGAAATGCATTTTCAAGCATCAGTGCTAACTGGCTGAGAAGGCTGTTACAGAATTAACTTAGTTATTTACATTATTATTTGGTTTAAGTAGCTTATAGGTCTTCAGTGTGATTATGCATCGTGAATTCTATTTGGTGAAATACATCAAATTTTATTTAGAAAAAAAAAATTGAAAAAAAATTAAATTACTCAGCTTCCACATGCAGACTCCTTGGGTAGACACACAATAACAAAATACCTGCCTGCAGTGGATGGAGTTGAGAGTAAAGTGTGACAACTAGAGGCAGCTCCAGGCTTCAGAAGCTTGTAGTAGTCCAAGCAAAGATCTAAATTTAGAACTCAAACATTAATTACAGCTCTAAGAAGCAAATGACTATCTTTTTGAGTAAATCAGCTTTTAGTTTTATAGGTGTTTAACACATGATTGTGATGAATAAAACAGCCTGAATTTCACTGAAACTGGAGGGTGGTTATTTCTTTTGGTTCCTGGCTCTGACACAAACTTTTTGTGTAACCAGGATCTCAGAGGCTTGCTTTGCTTTGCTAAAATGGTGGTAATAATGTTTCTTTTGTCTATTTAGCTCTTTGCCTTTTCACAAGTGCTTTCTCCATGTGACCTCCTTGCGACACTAGGTAGTGTCAATACAGACTTACCAACAATATGTAATTCTTATGATTAATGGTAACTCATTAAATGCACTCCATGCAAGTTTTGTATTGATATTTAGACATTAAAACAATAACATAAACCAAAATACATTATGAGGCCATGCTGCTTTTGGTTAAAAGAAGCTATTTGTAATTTGTATTGAAAACAGGCTAGCCAAAATGGCAGCACATCATCCCCTCGCAGACCAATGCAGAAACAAATGTGACCCTTCTTCTGAAAAGCCACATTTCTACCCCTGCCCCACGCCTCCTGGTGCCCCACAGCAGAGTAGCCCCAGGGGGCAAATGCTTTGAAGAGGGTGAGGGAGGGAAAGTGCCCTCCGAGCTGGCCTGGAGCAGCTTATGTGTCCATGGAGGAAGAAGCCCACACTTAGGAGAGCTGCCCCACCACCCCTCCACGCCCAGACATAAGGCACAGGGAGGAACCAGATGATATCCCAGGTCAGCTAAGATATCTGGAGATAGGAGTCAACACTCCTTACATTTCATTCTTTGAGATAGCTGAGAAGCAAAGAGACAAGTGATCTTTGAGGTCCCGTGTCCTATTTTGTAAAGCACAGCTTCTCGCTGGCAGTGTAAGACACTGGGTTTGAGCTCCACTCTGTGATCGAATTCAATGGCAGAGCATCTTGCAGACACTCCAGAAGAGGGGCTTTGCATCTTATTTGCATTTGTTTCTCTCCTGTAAAAGGGATTAAGGGTGACTAGTTCAGAGAAATCCTGCCTGATAAGTCTCCTGGTGCTGCTCGATGGAAGCAGAGCACTCCCGTTCTGCATAACAATTAGCAGGTGGTTGGCCTTGTGGGAGACAATTTAAAAAAAACAAAAACAAAAACAAAAAACCAAACCACAATACTTACTTAGTGCTAGGATTTCATGCCTTGCTCTCTTATTTCTACTTCTAAGACACCAGTAACACACTGAGTCACAGCAGGCATGGGAAACTTTGCTCTTGGTTGCGCAATGTCACCGCTCTCTTGCATCGTGATCTTACAAAATTCAGAAGTACCATTAAACTGAACCAACATTGTATTTCTGAAAGGCCACCTTATATTATGTAAACAAACAGCTTTTAGTCCCAGAACAAGAGATCATTGTGTAAGATTATGCATCATCATTGCATAGTTCAGACACCACTGATCTGCTGTAATAGAATTCCCGAGCAAGAACCTAAGTCCTAATAATACCGTTTCATTTGGGGAAAGAAAAAAAAAAAAAAAAGGGGAAATTGGCCTGATTTTTACAAAAAGCTTCACTGCTGGTGAAGTCTGGGATCCCACAGTCTCTCTCAGAAGTGGGCCATGGGAAAGGCGTACAGGCTTGGATTACTTCCCTTTCTTTCAAACACATCTGAGGCAAGCATATCATGGCAGTATCTGTCGGGTATGAATCCCCTGGCCCTTACTTACACCTCGGTGCTCTCAGGTGCTGTGAACTTTGGTCAGGTTCATCCCCGGAGGACCCATTTTTCAGAGGATTGCCTCAGTTTATCCCTTAGACAGGGCACTTCTTTTTGTTCCAGTGAGCTTCTTCCCTCCAGAGTAAGCTGGGGGAAGGGAGACAGGCAATGGCACCGATGTTCACCCCTGGCAATGAGGTGGCACTGCTTTCCTGGAGGCAGGCCTGTGGTGCAGCCAGAGGAAAAGAGCTGCAGCTTCCTCAAAGCTTCCCACAGCCCCGTTGGCACAGTCTGTGCAGAAGACCTGCCAAGGAAGTGTCACCCTCTGGGCATCCCAGCCAGCTCTCTCCACCTCAGAGGCTGGAGCTCAGCTCTTGGGTACAGCCAAAGAAAGGTTGCTCCAGGTGCCAGCAGATTCCAGGCAATGAAACCGGTATGTGCAGAGGGCTGCCTTCACCCACCAGCTGGAGGGGAACACAGCAGCCATTGAAACTTATTATAAAGTATGCAGTATTTACCAAGAAAGCCTTTATGGCATTTTGCTCAAACACATGTACTATTTGGGCTCACATTAATACACAGAGTGAGGAACGCTCATAATTTAAATAACTGGCTCAAATTTTTCTTTCTAAAATACAGAAGTCCCCTGATTCACCCTGGGGACAATTATCTGTAGTTTCAATTTGAAAGGCAAAGTGTCTTTTAGTCCTCAGCAGCAACTTCTAGCACTACTGCCAGGTGGGGAGGGGGCTGGCTGCTGCCACTGGGTGAGCTTCCAGTCTGGACTTCAGAGGCCGATAAGTAACTGGGGAGAAAGATAAAGGAGTTGGAAGGGATATGAATTGGGGAAGACGAATTGCAGAGTTACAGGGCTCTACCAGGTATATTTCTGACCAGAACCCATTCACTTACAGGACCCTCATAGTTACCTTCATCTCTCTGGGGGCGTGAAGTGCTGCACACTGGCCCTCCCTTTCTCGCCTGCTTTCACCCTCATTCCAGAGGCTACATCTCTACACCTTCATCCCTCACCCTTGTTCCATTCCTGGCCCCCCATCTACGTCCCATCTCCCACCTCCTTCATCTCTCATTACCATTACACCCCACCCCTGGCTCTACTACCCCATTTGCCCAAGGGCTGGTCCCTTCACTTTGCCCTTTCCCATCTCTTTCCCCAGATCAGAAGCTTTCCATCTGTTTCCCAGTTTCTTTATGCATCATCTTTCAATCCTTGTCTTCACACCCAGTGACTGTACGTATGTATTTTTACAGTTTCAAACTTGTCATCACTTTTATTATGCTGGGACCCACTCTGAGCTCCTTCCTCCCTTTAATTAAATGGCTCAGCTATGATTCTTTCACACATGCCTCCAAACCATACTCTTGCTGGCTTCTCCTTCCCACCATGAGGTCTACCCTGCCCACTATCTGCCCTTGCTCACATCTGATGCCTCTTCTCTCTGTTCCTTTTCTCATACTACTGATGCCTTTGGAAGGTCCCATGACTCTGCTGACTTCCCTGCACTATTAGCCTGTCCCACCCTCCAGCTGTCCTGAAAGCTTCCTACCTAGGAGAACACAGCATCTCTAACTCCAGTTCCCACACCAAAAAGCACAGCTTTCTTCTCATCACCTCTGACTCATCACTACACTCTTCCGTCTCCACTTTTCTCTCTCTCTCTATGGAGAAGTGCACCATTTTCCCATGACAGAAGATGAAAAAGAAGCCCACGTACCCTTCTGCCACTCTTGGTTCCACTTCTTCTGTGACTGCACCATGAGAAAGAGTACAATGTAGATGAGTTTTGTTGGTGGCTTATCAGCATGTGACCCCTCCCTTAAATTATCTGATGATTTCCTTTGAAAACAGTCATGCCTCTTCCAACATTATTCTTTTCACATTATGAATGCAATTCCATCTTTCCACTACTACTGTTTTGGTTTTTTAACCTAACTCCCTCTCCAACTGTTAACTGGTCTCTCTTTTTCCTTGTCTCCAAGTCCTTTGAATTCATCATATTCAGTGGTTCCTTTCTTCTAATCTGATTCTAGCACCTCTTCTAACAATTTCCTGCCATGATAGCTGACTGGATATGCTTCTCAGTCTCTTTAAATAAGCTCTTCCAAGTCTTCATTCAGCCAATGTTTTTTCTTATACCGCCCCTTTACCTTGAGCTGCAGTCCTCTGTTGGTTCTTTCCCTAGAGTTTAAATTTTTTTTAGTGTATGAAAGGAGGTCCCATCCCATATTTAGCTTTGTCTTTAATCCTTCTTCACCTTAATTCTTGTGGGAAATCTCATTTTCAGGAAGCAGAACCTCAAGAGCTGGAAGAGACCTTAGGCAGATGTCTGGCCCATCCGTGAGAACAGGGCAGGCCCAGCTATCATTTATGAAAGGTTTTTGACTACCTAGGTCAAAACAACTTCCGATGACAGAGACTGCAGAAGGTTCTGCAGCCAATTTATGCCTGATTTTGCTATTCAGACTGTAGAAAGCTTTTTCCTGATGTCCGACTTGAGTTATTCTTGCCACAATTTAAGCCTGAGTCTTCTTTCTCTAATGATCACAGGCAAGGAAGAATGGATTATTTTTTTCATCTTTGCAGCACCCTTCTATGTTACAATATTCTCTCTCATCCTTTTCTTCTCTAGACTAAGCAACCCCATGACCATGTTCCTCTAACCCCATTCACTCATGTTGCTCTCCTCTGGTCTCCATTCAAGTAGCACATCTTTCTTGAATCACAACTCAGACACAGCTTTAGTAGTGCTCACCAGAGCAAATGGATAAGTTGAAATGTCCTGCAGACTATATTTTGATCTACATATCATATGATCATATGATCCAGTGCAATATCTGTCATTTCCAGAATACCATGATATTGTCTCGTTTTCTTCTACTTTAACTTCCAGAACCATTTTCTGAAGAAATGTTGGAGAGCAGCGATAGCTACATGCCTGCTTTATTCTCAGCCAAGCCCAGTACTTTACATTAGACCTTGTTGACTGGTGTTCCATTTTTCATCTGGTTTCTCTGACGCCTTTGTATCATTTGGGATTTAACCAGTATGATCACAGGCCCCTATAGCTCACTGAGACCTCTTGCTCTGTCCAGTTGATACAGTTTATACGCTGTCTCTATAATCTCTCTAAATTATGTGGTCTCTCACCCACCCAGGCAGCTAAGAATATCCTGTGTGGGCTTTCAATACCTCACGTCTTTGTTCAGACAGCGTCTTTTTCTTTAGCCTTAATAAATGAGACTTCTTCTATTTTCACACATCCCAAATATTTCTGGAGAGATGTTTTTTCGCACCAGCACTCTCACCTTGGTACACCCTGTCCCTGGTGAGTTCTCCCCACCTTCTCCGCCATATCAAACCATCAGCAGCTTGTCACCACTTCACATATCATCCCTCGTTTGCTGCTGAGCTTCCAGCCCACACTATGTTTGGCCAGCAATGTCCCTTCCATCTTCAGCTTCCACGTTACAAACAAGCCCTTCTGGGTTTTCTCCTAAGTTTCCCCTAAGCTCCAGGGCAGATTTCCAGAAACAACAAAGTAACTCCCAGGAATTTCATTACCCTCTTCAAACTCTGCTTTGAAACTTCTCCTTTGTCAAGAAGGCTGCGATAAATAAATGCAGAAATGGATACAACAATAAATGTTTGGTGTGCTGAGAACACAAAATCTCCTCCTGACTGGCAGTGTCCTCTTGCTTCGCAGTTGCCCCCTCACCTCACTCCTTCTCTCACTGGCTGCTTCTATCACACATTTTTGCAAAGACACCTCTCTCTCCAATATGTACTTGTATAAGATCTAGTCCAGTGGTGTCCCAGTTTGTGACTGGTGTCATTGACACAATCTAACAACAAATCATGGCAGACTATACTGGAAATTTAACCTTGATAGCAAGTGGCTGCAAGTTGTTTGTGTTTGACCACAACTTGGCACTCCCTAGGGTAGCACGGTGATGATATCCGTTCATTTTCCAGTGAGCAAATCTGTTAAAATGACACAGAAAGTAGCTCTCAAAGCAAGTTCCGTGGCATTTGCTGCATGACCCTGAAGTGAAAGTTCATTTTCTAAGGTGGTGCCTTTGGTTTAGAAGTAAAATACCTATGGAGGGGAGGGGAGGAGACGGGGCACCTTGTGCAAGGGATAAAGAGAAAACTTCAGTTTTCAAAGCCATTGAACATGGCACTGCCAAGTAGAAAGCACATACATAAGGAAATATAGCCGTATGTCATATATAACCCTTTTCTGGTTTCAGTTTACAACAGTCTGCATTGGTTAGTAACTTAACAATTTTGGAAAGTGTGAATAACCTCCCTTCCTCTTGTAGGAGCTGTACTAGCCCTGCACACCTATACATCTAAATAGAGGACTAAAAGCAAACATGTTTTGAAGGAGGACATAGTTAAGAAGAAAAAGCCCTCTGTATCTAGCAGACAGCTTATAGCGGTAGCAGCACTGGGGATGCTCAGAAGGGAGTGCTCTATATTTGTGTTTACATATTGATTGTTTTGAAGCCTCTTTCAGTTCCAGGAATGGTAGACTATAAAAAATGATATATATTTGTGGTTTGGCACCCAAAGAGAGCTTCAACTCAGGCATCATTGCCGGTTGCCAACATCTGCAAATTATTACATGTTGGTTTTGTTTGGGGATTTTTTTAAGCCTCAAACTGCAAAACTAACGTCACTCGCTGGTTGCACCTACTGCCGAGTAACAGGGTGGAATTGTGGTATGGGAGTTTCACCAATGCAGGTCACTGAGTTTACTAATAAACATCATTTTATGATAATACTTCTCCTCTCTGCTGCTGTGCTATAGAGGAAATTCTAGATAAATAAAACTCAGAAATAAATGTATGTTTCTTTTCAAAACCCGCTAGTGAATAAAGAACATTGAGATTTATTTTTAAAACAATCTTCCACTGAAAATGTACCAGTACCATGGTATAAGGACACTTGGTTTTGTCAAAGGAGGAAAATAAACTGTGCAGATGATTTTGGAACCATATGTTTGAGCGGTGGGGAACAGTCTGTCAAAGTGAAGAGTCCTCAATCCTGCTGAAATACTTGGCAATGATCTGTACATAGAAAATCCGATGCCAGTAGAGCTCACAACACGCTTACACGAGCCCAGCAGATCTTGTAACTGACACACAGCAGTGCAGATGTGTAGACAAGGAACCATCCTTAACCAACATCCATCTGAGACACAAGTGAGAAAGAAAGCACCATCCTGAACCATTGAGCCACAGCTGCCGAGCAACAGTGAGTACTTGCTCAAAATGTATCACGTGGCATCAAGTCATCGGAGGCAAACACCATCAACTTCGGCTGCTGCAGCACACATTTCTCTTGTTTATAAAGGGCAAAGAGGTAGGCAAACAGGAACATCATGACACCAACTTTTCCTCACTTTCTTGCCGGTCTAATTTCAAGACCACAACAGCAAACCCCACCTCTGCATGTGTGCTTCATGGAAAAACAGTACTTCATGAGACTCAGTGTTTGTTTGCAGAGAGAATAGGCTTGCTCATAATGCAGATGGATAGCCAGAATTTATTTGGATTGGAGTGGAAAGGAAGTTAAAAAAACACTGGTTATTAAACTCAAGTTCAGTCCCTTTATCTTAAACTGTTAAATTTCAGGCTCTTTCGTCTTCACTGCCATTTTAGCTTTATTTCAAGTTGAATCTGTCTGCAGCATAGGCATAAAGTTAGTCTGGCATGCCTAGGTGGTACACTGAAGCAAAAGCACTATTGTATTATAAATTCACGCCCTGGTTGATTTTGTAACTGCTTTCCAGTACAAATTAACCTTCAACCATCAACAGGTCCACAGCAATGAAGGTTATTGTTGCTGTACCGCCTGCATGCAACATGCCTATGGGAAACACCCAAGCCACAACAAAAGATCCAAAAAAAACCTCAGAAATGCAAGCTTGAAAATGCCATGCTTTGTAAGCCACAGTGAAACAGCTGAATCCGCTGTGGGTGAAGGCAGGTCTGCCAGAAACAAATATGCCTGCATGGCCATGACCTAGCCAACAGATTCCATAGACGGTTTAAACACCAAGATGCAGCTCTCCTCTTCAGGAATATCAGTTAATTAAACCTAGACCAGGACAGCGGAGTAACGGTCTTCACCACACTTGCTCTACAACTGACATTTCGTCCATCTAATTTCAGTACAGATTTCTCTTTCTCATATGCAAAATGAATCACAGGTCAGCAGGAACACTGTCAGATGCCTTCAAATCCCCCGATTTCTGACTGCTCTTTTTTAATGCTAACTTAACGATTTTGCAATAATAATAAGCTACGCTACTTTTCCCAGCTCCTGCTGAAGATGAGCCTTTTCTCTTAGTCCACCAGTTACTGTGCGTATGGCCAGCTTTGCTGCACAGGGCTCTGACTGGCACGCACTGGTCTCTCCATCGCCTGCCCCAGGTTAGCCTGCCCGTAACAGAGCTGGCAGGGGCAAGCATGTGCTGCCTCGCAGCTGCCACAGGTCAAAGTCCAGGTTATTATTTAATATGTAAGCTTGAATGGATGAGTCATAAGCCCGTGTGCTTTTCTGCTACAGGAATAGCAACTTTTGGTGAAGGAGCAAACAACATCTCGGACTACTGCAGCTACACTGAATGGAGCCCTTCACATTTTAAGCATACCAGTAAGGAAATGAACAGTCACACTGGAATCCCAAGTGAGACGGATCGAGGGCACAGTGTAACTCAAACTCAACTTCTCCTCTTCAAAGAGAAGGGAGAGGAATATAGAAGATCTCAGACCCGGTCATGTACCTTCCTGCTCTCACATCCATATATTTCTCAATGCACTTGCTCATCTTCTGCAGCCTTGTGTTGCCTTGCTCTTATCTACAATCTCAACTTTAAAAGCCACAGAAACTCTTTTCCTCTTAAAATTCCCCATGGTTTAAATTCTCCCTCCTACACAAGGTCTCTGTAAACAGATGGTAAAATAAGTGCTTATGAGGCTGTGTACGGTAAAATTACCTGTTTGTTGCACAGCCAAAACCTACCAGAGGATCCCCAAGAAAAATCACTTATAAGCTGAAACACAGTGCCAGGGTCCAGCCTGCCTTTGTGAGAGGCAGTGTTTGCCTTCACCTAGCACAGGGTTAACTGATGTCTTGACCACACTCTCTTGCATGGCACTGGGGCTCGGGGTGAGCACACGTGGTGATGGGAGACAATCCGGACCAAAATGGAACGGGGTGAGCAGTGGGAGAAGCTCTGCATGACCATGGGGTGGAAAAATGGTGTCCTGCCTGCCCTGTGCATGGCGCTGTACCCCGCAATGGTGCAGAGAGGGGACCTGGACAAAACCTGGCTCTGCCTTGCCTGCTGTCCCATCCACCTGGCTGAGGGGCTGCTGCCCCATCTTTCACGCAGAGATGGGGGAAAGGTGTCTCTGGGCATCATCTGAAAAGCCCAGATGGAACAGCCAAGGAGAGCTGGGAAACCCCAATTTTCCTGTTGAGACAGCTTGGAGCTGGAAAAGGATGCTCCCAAAGTCAGAGAAACCAGAAAGAAACAAATTTAGAGTCAAGTGAAACCAAACCAAACACAAATATGAACAAAAATAGCCCTACACACATCTGATACTCTATAAATCCTGTTCTTCAGTGAGGAGTGGATATTATTTTGCAAGCCTGGCCTGCCTGTGAAGAACTTTCCCCAGTCAGATCTGGAGGCCAGGCTTGCTCACATGGTGTCCATCAAGAGGAAACCCTTTGATAACTAGGTCACTGATGTTCAAGCCTGGAGCCCAGCCAGAAGGAAGGAGCCCAAAAGCACTTCATCAAGCTTTGCAGCGTGCAGGCAGACATGGACCCGGATCACGCAGCAGCGCCCACGCAGTGACCTGGCTCCCTGACATCTAACCAAGGGCCAAGCTATAATTTAGACAAAGCTAGTGATTTTCTATCAATCAGCTCCAGCGAGCTGAAGGTGTTGAACCCATGAGCTCACACGGCTTGGCGTCATCTAACTAAGCTGACAGCACCAAAGCAATTAATTCATGGTGCCCCACGTTTCAGCTATGGCAATCAAAGCTGCAGAAATAGCACAGCAGCACTGTCCTTTGGAGGGGGGGATGAGGTCAAGGCAGAGGTCCTGAGCATGGCCAGACTTCAAGGGGAGCACATGTAGGCAGCTGAAGAAACGTTCCTGTCTTCCACTTCTTCCACTTCTTTGGTAGCAGAGGAGAAAGCACCTTTCCCTCAAACAGCACTTGCAAGCAAGGTTTTGCTCGCTACCGTCTCACTGCAGTGATGGTTATGTTTTGGACCATCATGCATTAGGATCAAGGGTCACAGGGAAGACTGAGCTGCTGAAATACAGCAAAGGAGATGGAGCAGGAGAATGCAACGAGAAGAAAACTAGCAGATGGGCAGAAAACAGGCTAGATGATCCTGAAAGGCAAGAAATCAGTGAGGTAGAGTTCTTCCTTCGCTTCCTGGTCAACAAATGTGTTGCTGGGATTAGGCAGGATAATCCTGCTGCTGGGGCCATTTCTGCCAGATGTGCCTGTTCACGTTCTCAAGTTCAGTGCACCCTCCTTTAAGCAAGCACAAAATAAATTCTCACGTTTCCCCCACGCCACTTTTACACATACACTCCATTCCATGTTTCCCCAGAGGCATTTTCCACTGGATGTGTTCTGTTGTAAAGGCAACCGATGGTTGCCAAAAAAAAAATCCAAACCAAACAAACAAAATAGCCCAAACAGCATGGATGCAGTTCATGTAGTTCAATTGTAGCGCAATCCAGTTTGTTGACCGCTCCATCATTCCCTGTCATTACTGGTAAATTATTCAATCTGTTATCAAGGAAAATGCTTTAAACGTGCAATCATCTATTGTTTATCTTGTGTTCTAAAAGTGTGTGGTCATGTAAAATATGTCCTAAATTCTTTCATTTTATCTGCCCAGTTGTACATAGACGCCAGCATAAACAAATACCAGATACACACACCTACGAGTAATGTAATAGATTGAATCCACTTCTGATGCTTCTCTTTCATCTTCAAGGGCTTCTTGCCACGCTCCACCTCCACTGCGCTCACATGATCCCATCACCACCAGCCTGCCCTGCTCCCATTCGAGTGGGGGTTTGCTTGATCAGTGTGGATCTGGCACAGTGTTTGGCACAGAATTACTGAGCCTACAGAGTGAGTGAATGGCACTTACATGCTGCAAGGGGTGAGTTTGTGACTGAGGAAGTTTACAAGGCAATTATTTGTACAACTGCATCACTAGGGCAGAAGGTAAGGGGTGAGAATATCTTGGATCTGAATGTGTATAGCAATATTGCCTCAAAACAAAGAGCACACACAGTCAGCAAAGTCAATAATCTGGGAGTTCACCACCAGTGCCACACATGGAATAAATGCAGTGTCTTCTGCTCCTACCACCATGTTCTCCACGCTGGAGACCAGCATATTGGCTGGGAGCAAAACCAGGTTCCTACTGCTGGAGGAGGTGCAGAGCAGGTGGCATTAGAACCTCTTTGTATTAGACCCTCTTTGTCTTCAGGCTGTTTTTTCCCCTCCCTGCCTGCTTTGACCTGTAAACAGTCCAAGAGAGATGTCCTCCTAAGTAGCAGGCATTGCTATCACCTGGGAGCGGCTCCCAGACACTCCACCATTTGAAATCATCACCTTGCTTGCAGGTTAATAGGACAGGCTGATTTCCAAGTGGGAAGCTTTGTCCATAAGTGGGTTAGCAAGAGGGTGGGGAGGAGACCAGCCCTTTACAAAAGCAAAAATTCACTTACCCAGCAGTTGTAACTGGGCAAGGTCAATCACAGTATGCAACAGGTAAAGCCCAGTGTAACAGATGTTTATTTAATATGGGGAAGTGGACCAGGCCACTTTTCTCCAGTGAGGGTCTGCTGTCCAGGCACGGTGCTGTTGGGCATCCTGCAGCATGGGAAGTCCAAGACAGGACAGGTCCTTCTAACAAGAAGCAGGAGCAGGAACACCCACTGAACAGGAACATGCAGTGGCAAATGCCAGGGCTCAATTTTGTTTGATTTATGTCCAGTGTGAATAAAGTCACCCCATCCCATACCTTAACATGCTTCCTCCACCCCCCAGACATCCTTTTTTCTTGCCTTTTGTTCCTTCTCATTCAACTGCATCAGGTCACATGTATCAGAACATATAGGATGGGGAAGCACTGCCGCGACGTCTCTGCAGGTCACTTGCAAGGGATAAACACAAGGAGAAAAAAAACATCGGTTCTAGGAAAACAAAAACTGAAATTTTTCTTCTCCTACACGGACTAATTTGGCAGTTCACACTATATATAAAATGAAACATTAAATGTGTTTCTTTCTTTTGACAAACACTGCTGCCCATGTCTGCTCAGATCTATTTCAGGCATCAGTACTTATTTGAGGCAAATCACAGCTCTGTGTAGGTGTGTCAGAGATGATTCAGCAGAGAAACATGCATGGCTGAAAAATGTACCATGCTTATGGAAAATCGAAACGTTATATATCCCTTTCTAGCCAGGTTACAGAAATTTCCCTTTTCGTGCTTACATTAACACATAATGTGGTTCTTCTCACTGCCGTAACAAGCTGGTGCAGAGGGTCAATCATGCAGTTTGTATTAAGCAGAAAGTATCACAGAACAGCATGCAAATACTGATGTATGTTGTATTACTTTCACTGAACAGCATTGAATTTTTCCACAGCTAAGAAAGGGGACAACAGCAGTCTGATGACATATACATGACAGCTAATGTTTCCTTAGGTGTATATACATATTTACATAAAGAACTTTTACTAATAATAGCGAAATATTCTCAAGTAGTGCCTTTTATACTAGGAAACCAATCTACGGGGTTGATCAATCTATTAGATTTTTACAGCTTGATTATTAAACCAAATTAACTCCTACTGTTACACGCAGTTCTTGCATGAGACATATCACACACACCCACATATGTACAAATATTTACTCTCAAGAAGAGCTGACCTCTCTTAATGCACAAATATTCTCTATGACTCCGATTTACATGTAACATGTCACATTTTGAAAAAGCAGCCTTGGGAGAACATGCTGAAAATAGCCATTATGTCCATGAAAACATCTCATTATCCAAAATGGAGTTATATTTAAAAGTGTTTTGCTTATTTAAAGCTCATGTTCTAAAAATAAATTCCACGTGTCTCCTTCTGTTCAAATAAATAATTACTTAACATGTTTATGGCACTAAAAAGAACACTGGCATGTTTTGTTGTGTTGTTTGATTTATTTTTTTTAAAAAGTGTTGTAATGACAATCAAAGATTTAGCAGCCATTTTAATTGCTGAAGTTGACCTCCTATGAAGTGATCTTGGAGAAAAACAGGCTTTTAGCAGGGCAATGATTTAATAAATTAAATTTACTGCAAGATAAATAAGCAACAGTAATACTATCTTCAGATCTCTCTACTTCTGCCTATGTGAGGTCTCCACAAGGAGTATCATTAAATGGATCAAGAAGCACGCAGCTAACTTGTCACAGGGCACTGTCAGAGAAACATGCTCCCCCAGTTCGGTCCTCATTAGGAGATGTGGAGGGCGGGCACTTGCAGTTTTTGGACGGATTTTCACGACAAAGTTGCTTTTGCCATTAATGTCGTGGGGTCCAGATGTGAAGAGATGAGAAGCAGCCTCCTTGCCACACTGGAGATCTGGCAGAGGCTTCCAGCTGACAAAAAACCTAAAAGCAGACACTTATGTTTCCAGTATTTTGGGTCTAAACTATCAGGAACTCTACTGAACAGCTCCACAGGTCAAACTACCAGGGAAGCTTTTGCCATCTTATCTCCCAGGTCCTTTTCTGGAGGACTGAGAGCACAGCAACCCTTTCTCAGAGTTGTAAAAAAAGTTGTCCTGTGGCTTAGGCAGTGACCTGCTGTAGCTATTTATCTGTGTGTAATAAAAACATAGAACCTGCCCTCAGGGAAATCACAGAATTAAGGGTCAAAAATATATATGCCAATCTGGGCTTGAGAGTAGAGTGTTCCCAGAAGCACATAGGTATTTGAAGCCTATCGTAAGGCTTATGCCTAAATGTGATGACAACATCTCTGGGGAAATATGCCTACTATGAAATTATGTCTTTTTCACGGATTCATGGATTTGACAGAGTTGGAAGGGACCTCTAGAGATCATCTAGTCCAACTCCCCTGCCAAAGCAGGGTTGCCCAGAGCA
>JAOXNO010000001.1:115585341-115595619 GCA_028565335.1 Limnodromus scolopaceus
CTACATTTCAGTGTCCCCTAAAAACATTATAGCTGGTGTTAGCAAGAACTGCTGTCTCGTCTCACTGAATCTTTCTTCATTGCATCTTTAAAAATAAGCAATGGTGCTCAAGGGAAGCCTCTTTCTTCTCAAAGAAAGACTCACTTTTAATTACCAGCTACTAAATAAAGCTGTTCTCACTCCTTTCAGCTACCAGAATCCATACCTAATTAGAAAATACACCACATACTCATAAATAACCTGGTAATGGAGACACAAGGAGGGGAAGATGCCAAGCGTAGACATAGATGTATTCCTTTGGAAGGGTACTACATCCTTACACATGAGGTAAATGTTACTTTATTAGCCCAAAAGTGGTAATAAAAGGCATGTATATGTACTAAATGTTTTCGTTCATGACAGGGTTATAAAAAACCAGCACATTAGAAGTAACGGGAACAGAGTGATTATTTTCTACCTCTCCAAAAATGTAATTGTTGATTCTTTTGTTTCATTGGCATAAGCAGCTTTTCCTACTTCTCTTTGTTCCTGACTTATTTGAGTCTTTGGAAATGATTTTGGACTTGTACCATAGTGCCAGCTAGGCCTCATGATTTTATTATATGTGCTTCCCTGCCCTTTTTCCTAACCAGACATCAAACAGCACTCTCACTGGGTGAAGTCCCCCTATTTAGCCCAACGTGAAGGTTTAAACAAGGTGTGTCCCTCTGACCTGACATGAGTACCAGGCAATCAACAATAAGCAGTGCTGAACCAGATGGTTTTGCTTCAGTTCCTTTAATTGGGGATGTGTTAAACTCTCTGTGAACACTGATTATAGGAAAAGGACGTGGTAAGTGTGCTACGGCTAGCACCGATTTGGGTTTCCCATGCTGCTCAGGTGTAGGTCTCCAAGGGAAGGATGAGCGAGCAACCACCTGCTCTACAGGTTACCCTGCTGTTTCTCAGCCAGCAGTTGGCACAGCTGTGGCCGCTCGCAGCCCCGGCCACCCCACCTGGCACCATGAGGCTGCCCAAGCTGTCCAGGAGCTGCCTCTCCCCTTGCAGAGGGCAGCAGGCAGCACACATGCACAGACACACGCGTGCACACACCTGCAGAGGACAACTCGGCACCAGCCAAGCCAGCCGCCTTGCTGGAAGTGCTCCGTGGGGATTAGCTTGAGCCGTGGCAGCTTGGTGTGCCTCCACGGGTGGCAGTGGTGCGGAGCGTCGAAGTGCGGGGAGAGCAATGCACATGGAATGCTGTGCCTGGATTGTCAGGTCAGCAACCCGCTGCTGCTACCGAGCAACAAGAAGATCCCGACCACTTGAAAAACAGCAAACCACAACTCCTCACTGTTTTACTGCTAATTGGTTTAGGGTTTGCAAGGCACCAGCCTCTGCAGCTGTGCAGGGGGTGCGAGCCCCCAGTCACCAGGGCTTGGCTGGTGCCACCATGGGGTGATGGCGGTGGGAGAAGAGGAGGTTTGTGTGCCTGGGGACCCAGCTGTCATTGGTGTTTGCCCTGGGCCACCACAGGACTTCTTGACACAGCTAGTGGTTGTCTGCACCAGAAAGTGTTTGTTGGTATAGCCAAGTACGGGTCCTCAAACAAGGTAGGTTATGACTTACACAGTTAGTTGTACCCTATGTAGCTAGTTCAGCTAAACTTGCATCTCAAGCGGCCATTCATGGCTACCACTTCATTAATGAAGAGAGTGACTTTTCTCCATGCTCCTGCTAGCTATGCCATTGAAACTTTTATGCACCAACCATAACTTAACAGTATTCATTCTTGGTAAAAGGTAAAGTCAATCACAACTTCACCAGCTGGGCAGGATGGCATGGGCATGCACCCAGACAATGGGAATGCTACTCATGCAGCAGAAAGACCTACATCCCCATGCCAGCCCCACCAGGGATGCCCACGAGCTGTTTTCCCTGGGCACAGTCCAACACAAAGCCTGCAGAGCCACCATCCAGACCCAGACCCACCCAGAAGTAGGGCTGCAACCGTGCTGTCTGACCAGGACCTCCTGCAATCTGGGGTAATGCTACTGAGATGGGAGGAAAGTGCAAGACCCCTTGGCTCCAAACCCTGCTTCCATCTCAGCCAGCCTGCTGTGTGCCAAGGAGTTTGCTGGGGTGGCCAGGCCGGTCGTGGGGCCACTTGTGGATGTGGGTGCACTGGGGTCTGTGCTGACCCTGTTCTTCCTCATCTGCTCCGACAGACAAGCAACCTGAGAGCGTCACTGAGTAACAGGGTCTGAGCAACAGGGTGATGCCAGTAATTTAGGAAATAGCAAACCATTTGTGCGTGTCTGCACGCTGGAAAATACATCCGGGAAAACTTAACTCTGTCTTTGCAGCAGCACAAAACAAATGGGAGTGAACATCAAGATGGGTGCACTGCCGCTGGGTGGAGATTCATGCCCTTGTTGTGGTAAAAGACGCTGCAATGTAAAATCATGTGGCACAAGGAGTCTTGCAATGTGCTTGTTTGTCTGTATTTCATGTTAAAGTGAAGACTCGGGCTGGGGGTTCGGTTTGCCTTTTTTTGTTTTTTTAAATCAAAAGAATTCTGAAAGTAAATTTCCTCAGATTCTTCACTTGATGGATTGCTTGTGATGAAAATTGATTCAGAAATAAATCACTGTGCTGGATGCTACCCGAAACAGGTGCGGTTCTCTGTTTTCTGTGTCTTCTAGGAAATGACTGGCAGTTACTTAATTGTCTCATTTCTGCTTGTTTTTAGAAACTAAAAAGTCAGCTTTTACTTGAAGTTTTCCTAGAAGGCTCTCAGCACTGCAGGGAAAATGGTTCGTCTTGTGGCGTTACGGGCACCAACGAAGCACAGTTTCATATAAGCATTGCTTAAACTGTGGTTCTGAGTGTTTTAGTACATATTTCGAGTATGCCCATCTAGCCAGGGATGGAGACGTATGATTAAACAGGAGGGACTGTAGTCCTTTGTGAAGGATAGGGAAAAGGCAATGTGTGCAGCTGCAGGGTGGACCTCTGTGGGGAACGTAGCGGCTGTGCAGCTGTGTGACCACAGCCACAATCCAGAGCAGAGCCACGCAGGCAGCGAGAAGCTGATGCCTGGGCTGTTCCCCATCTTCTCTCCTAGGTAAAAATACACATGTGTCCAGCCATGAGCCTGCTGGACTCATCTTCTTGCAAGCAAGTCCTCTGGACGTGTTTTAAAGGAGGAATCAAACACACAGCTGAAGACATGGAGGTGGATGAGGTAAGATGCAAGACAGGTTCACAATGGGGTAGATTATTCTTGTCAAATCTGATATCTGATTCTCTATATATCAGATCTGGGATAAACCTTTCCTCTCTGGGTTCCAAAAAGGCTTCAGGGCAAGGTATGAATTTACCTGGAGAAGGAGGAGATTGAGATGGGCAAAACTCTGGCTAAGGAGATAGAGGCCCAGGCAGCGGGGAGAAGAGTCGGAGCAACAGAGGCTCTTTCTCCAGGATTGTTTCCAAGACTGAGCTTACTCAATATTTTTTCTCATAGTCTTGGCTCAGAATGTTTATTAGCATGTGCTAATAAAATTTGCTGATGACACAAAACTGGGAAGCAACACCAATTCGGAGGGTTAGAACATGTTACAGGAGGACCTTGTGAACCAAAGTAACAGAAAAGGGAGGAAATTCAGTAGCACAAAAAGCAAGTTCATACATTTGGGAACTACTTATTTTTTGCTGTAAGCAAGGAACTCATCAGGTAGCAGCAACAGAGCTTTTTCCATTGAGCAAAAGGCGGTTGTGAATGACAACATTATGCAGCTGTGAAGAGGGAACTTCAGCCTTAAAATGCTTCCAAAGAGGTATCTCTGTTAGTGGTACCTCAGGAAGGGTCATGCTAATGCCAATGAGCGAGCTTTTGTCTAGCTCTCACTTGCAATAGCAGGTAAAATTCTTGCCTCCAGTTCCAAACATGAATTCCCAAGGGTCACAAAATAGGGATGGAGAAGAGTGAACAGGATAATCAGAAGAAAAAAGTCTGTATCAGCAGAATATTTTTGCTAAAAGCTTTGGTTTGGGAAACCAGCAGAACAAAAGCTCAGAAGAAAGTCAGCTGCTGTTTATAAGGGTTCTGGGCACAAACACTTGGGAAGAAGTCCTGTTTAAGCACCAGGACAATTTCACCATAAGAACATATGGATACACACCAGCCATCAATATATTTAGACTGTAAATTAGATGAAATATTTAAATGATTGGGATAACCAGATTCTGGAAAAGGCTTCTTCCAGGATCATGGGACCAAATAATATACCTACTTTTAAAGCGGAGTTTGATGAGTTAGAAAAGGAAGCATATACCTGGACTGGGTAACTCAACAAGTCCTTTCTAAACACTTGTTTAGCATCCTATCCTGGCATGCTTCCTCAGTGCTATCCATCAATAACGTAAGTGGTAAAACATAGAGATGTACGGGTAGCTTTGAACCTCCAACTTTTTGCCAGGTTTCAAAAGATAACTGAAGATGTTCACAAGCCTACACTCTACACTCTGCCTGCAAAGAATTTTTGTCAGAGAGCATGGTCTCAAGTTTCTAAGTATAAAGTAGCATACAGCATATGAAAGTGAGATTTCAAAGACATGTCCAAATCACTTATTCTGAAGAAAAAAAAAAATCTGACTACATCAAGGTCTTTAAAAAACCCCATTGACAGAATTGGAAGACTTTGAATACTTCTATTTTGCATGCTATCCTTTGTCTTTTTCCACAGGAAATTTCAAACACAACAGATTTTTCCTGTTTCCCGTTCCCCATTCAGACATCTGCAAGAGGCTCAGAAAAGACAGAGGTTTCCCATTTGTCTGGTCACTGAAGTTCCACAGAGCCCTACAGGTGTACAGTGGTGATGATAATAAATATATAAACCATTTGATTCTTAGAAATTTTTCCCCATCTGGACTTAAAAAAGCTGAGGTTCTTGGGCTGGCAGGCTTGGCAGGAAAGACATTTTTCTTTGTGCAGCATTCATTTTTTGATGTCTACAGCACTGTCCAAGATGAGGGAATTGCACAGCTTTTCAGGTCACATGTCTTTCTTTCACAGTGTTCTCTTTAAAACACATAATCACAAACCCCGTGAATTATTATTATTTAACAACTGGCACTTCCTGCCCTAAAAGCTCTTTGTTTATAAGTCAACACCCATCTTTCTATTAGTGAGTTTTCCAGTAAACCAATGTATTTGGGGACTACCTGGAAGGGTATGACTAATGCCTCCCTGCTCATATTTTCCCACTTTCCTAGTAAATCAGGAATGAGAAGCAGCCAGAGCATCTCCATTCGAGCACTGTCCACCTCATGGGCTTCTCTTTTCTATCATATTTTCTGCATACGGTTCTGCTTCCCTGCATCACAGTGCACCCTGCCCCTGCCCCTCTGGAGCCTTGCAAAAGTTAAAAGGCGAGAGGCCAGCTGGTATGTATTGCACTGGCCATAGCCAAGGGCTGGTTTTCTGCATGATCAGCTCAGCCACGTGACTCTGGTATCCACTTAAGTCCCATTCACAGACCTATCTGCCTCCTGTTACCTACGTACTCCTCCCAGGCAAGCTGTTTCGCCTTCCAGTCATCTCTAGTCATAGGTGTCATTTTTCTTTCCCTCCCCCAAGACATCCTCTCTTTCACCCCGGGCTGTCTGAGTCCGGTTCTGACACGTCACCTCAGAAGACTTTCCTACACCCATACAACAGCCTCCAGGCCCGCTCTCCTTAGGCTAGCAGCTTGCCAACCTTTTGGCACTCCAAGACCTGGAGCTTTTGAATGGATACGTCAATGACTTCTTGAAACACATTCTTATTCATGCTCTCCCCTCAGTTCTCTTGGAAGCAAGCCCTTCCTTATCTCCACAGATCTTGTTGCTCGAGATCATAGCCGAGAACAATAAACAATTAAAAAACTCCCAGGGAATACCTCAGGTGTATTTTCACATCGTGCCTCACATCACATCCCAGCGTGCCCACACATGTTTGTAACTCCAAGTTGCAAGCTCAAATCCACACTTTCCCAAAAGATTTAGTTCAGATCCATATTTTTTTTTCTGTGCTCCATCAACATCTCATGCAACCATCACGTTGCTGATCTTACCGATTTTACACGAAAAATACTTCTGTGCTATGCTGACATTCAGGGTTTATGTGGATAGACAGACAGAAGGATCCATCACTTTCCAGATATTAAACCAGTTTTCCCTACTCCTTCCAGTGCTCCACAGAGCCATAATTATGTCCTTGCTGCTTTTCTCCCTCTGAAACATGCCTCTGTCTTTCTGCCACTGAAGTGAAGAGAAATTTGCCCCAGGTGAGACTAGCCAGGAAAGCAAGAGTGCACTGCAGTGACAGTGCCAACAGGAACATTGCCAGAGGTGCAAAATTGTCTCATCCTTTGTGATCCTCTGCACAGATAGCTTTTGTGCCAGGGAAACAACACTGCGCCTTTCCCTGAAATACCATGGTGTGGGAAAGGGTGGAGGGCAGGCTTTTCTTGAATGGTTCTTCAGCTGGCCTGCGAAGGAGACCCATCTTATTAATGCTTTCCTTAAATACTACGCAGTGGTACTGAAAAAAACACCTCTTATTCCACACATAGCTTTTTTCAAAGAAAAATGGCTTGTGGAGAGAGGAAATGGCTTTTCTTAGGTTCCCTAACATAGCTGGAAAACACAGGTGAGGTTTTGGGCACACAGCCCTTTTCAAGGGCTCGTTCTCCTATAATTGCTTTAGGATGTGTAACGGATGTGCAGCACACGTAAGGCAAAAAAAAAATTTCACTTCAACAATATTAGCATGAATGTGAGCTTTCCAGCAGGAGCACCCTTTTCACATCGGTGGCACTCTTCTGTTGAAATTAGAAACTGCTTAATTATAGCCTGCTTAAATGATGCTGGCCATTTGAACTGTGCCAAGGGGAGAGCGGGCAAGCGCTCTGCCCCAGCCTGGCCTACAGAGCAAAGACTAATAGGCATAAAGGGATGGTTTTCCCCATCTGACTGCCTCAATCTCTTTATAGACTCACTAGTTTGAAATCAGGAACAAATAATATTCAGACACGTCTTACTATGCAAACAAATGAGCCTAGAAATCTTCCAGAGGTGGTTCCTAACGCAAGCAGCAAAACAGATTTAGTATCTTAGATTTCTCCTTTAATATTTCCATCTGAAATATTCTGAAAACAAGTAAATCCATTGAATTAAAGCGGAGGAAAGAAACACACTAAAGCCCTTCAAAAACACTCCGGGAAAACAATGGCACTTGCAGTGACTTTCCTCCAGCACATCAAGGAGGAGAGAACAAAGGTCCAATTTATCAGGCATGTGAAGAATGGTGTTATTGTTCTTTTATTTCCTACACATACCCACCCAAACAGAAATGAGCCCTTCCTCCAAACACCAGGCTGCAGACGCTCTCTGGATGTCTCAGCTGATAGGGCTCTGCCAAGGCAGGTAGGAACACAAAGTACTTTACCGGATTGCTTAACAAGCACTGAGCAAGCAGCTATAACCCCTGGCAAGTACCTAGGGGAATTTTTTTAAGCCAAGTTTTCATATAGGTGTAGAGAAGCAGCTCTAACTTGTCTCCACGTTTGAAATCTCATTACTTACTCTGTTGATTCATACGTTCAGCTACCTAGTTAGCGTGTAACATACTGCATGCTGAAACTTGACCTCCAAGAGTCTTATAAGCCCAGTGAGAAGTACTGGTTTGATTAGCATCTCCATAAACAAAGGTTTTCCAGTAAGAAGAAAAATTTCTGCAAGATGATTGCAGCAGGGGCTGGTATGATGTCCGTCACACCAGCCATAGCTGTACAAACTTGGCTATAAATTACCACCCAGTAAAGATGCCTTTCCAGGTCATGGCTTCCCAGCCCTGATGACAGCTAACTGAAGAAAGCTGTTCATCCTTTAGGAGCTTCCAGGAGAAAAATATCAAACATATGATGACCACCAGCAACTGCTACAACTTTTGTGATAAATTAGGATATGAACCATCTGCACACTGCTTGACAGAGTGGTGTCCTAACCCACGTTTACCAGATGGGAAAGTACAGCTGCAGGACAAGCAAGCATGGATACCACCTTCATTTCTTTGCACTACAGCTATCACTTTCATCCTGATATTTAAAGCTAGTGGAAAAGTAAAAGCAATTGAAAGCCAAAAAGAGACAGCTACCTCTTAAGTAAACTCCTTCACTTTGTTTTGTGTTTTTTGCGATTTACTGTAAAACCCTTTCCACCAAATTAGTTGAAGAATCTTTTAACAGAAAAATCAGATTAACAGCAGAAAGCATGGCAGCACTGTTTTCCTCAGAGCTGGTCTTTGTGTTCTGAGCCACTGATTTTCTCCTCTTTTCTCAGTGAAACAAAAAAGAAGTTACCATAACTCAGGGACCCCTCCATGCTTTCTTGCAGTATGAGTAAAGTTAACTGAAATATTAGCTTACAATTAGTAACTAACTCGGGATGACAATTCATCTGACCGACTAGAGGCATAAAGTTCATCTGAGCTAATTGCCCCTTTACAGCCAACAGAGAGGAAGAGGAAAATCCAGAGCAATTCACCTCACTCTAAGACAGAAAGCAAAACTAAGCCAGTTGACTCATGCCCAAAACACACCCATTTCTCTCTTTTCCAGTAAAGGGAGCTCTGGGTGATGGGCTGACGGAGATAGCCATAGCATTGACATGTAGAGGTAGGTGAGTGAAACCCACCCCCATTTGGGAGCCTTCAGCATCAGATGCCTGGTCCAACTCCTGCCCCCAAGCTGGGTGTGAAAAGGAGATTTGTTCCCTTCTTGCATTTCATAAAAAGCAGTCAGAGGGTCTTTGTTTCTCAAAGAGAGCATTTACATCACCTCCAGTAGTTGTGTGGAGAGGAGAGACATTTCCTACACAGCTCTTGCTACACCAAGACTGTCAACCTCCTTCATTACTGAGAAAGACCTGTCACACTGTGGGGCTTGCCCAGGTGCTCCCTGGTACCTGCCTGCTGGCATGAGGTGCGGGGTACCTGGAGCAATGGTCTTGCCACCAGGATTTTGGTTACATGTGCTCATGGCTGCCTCTCCAAAATAGCTATGGGCAGTTTGGTACCCTCACTTGAGTCCACCGGCTTGGTCCTGTTAGCTTTCAGTGTCAACATCTCATTGATCACTGTTATAACACCTAATTACTATTGCAACTGCTATCATGCTTAACAGCAACCCTTGTACCTCAGATAAGCTGGCACAGATGCTGAGCGTCCTCTGGCCCACGCGGCTCAGAGAACAGCAGGGTGACGGCCTTCCTTCCTCTCCTCCACCACCCCCTCTGCCTGCACCCAATCTTCATCGTGGGCAGAAGGCCTCCTAGGGGGAGAAGGGACAGAGATGTCCAAGATGGCACCTGGTGGCATGGAGCCATGTGGCATCCCCTGAAGCCTGGGGGCCAGCAGTCCTCGGAAGGAAGAGGGTGCCCATGCTCACCTAGCATAGACCACAGCTCTTCTGGTAGGGACCTGGCAGATGCTGGGGTGAGGGATAAATAATATACACTTAAACTATTAATTAATATGCACAGTAGGGAAACAAGCATTACATGTGTGCACAGAGGCGTTCGCTCAAAAACTGTGAAGGTCCTCAGTCAAATAGGTGTGATTTCAGCTAAGAGAAAAGCAGAGGAAAGTGAAGGGATATCACCCGGCAAGTAAATGCACCACAATGAGAATTTAGCATGCAAAAGGAAAAAAATAGCTGCTGCGTAGTTCGGAAATATAAAAATAGTTTGGCTGTTCCCTTACCCTTTCCTTTCAGTCATCACTTCTCTGCAGCCCTGGGGTTTGTTTGTGTCAGTTGCTATGGGGAGGCTGCGCTGCCAAGCTTCCCTTGCCGGGGAAAAGCCCTTCTGCTAACAAAACGAACCAAGGCCTAACGGCTCTGTAGCAACATCAACTCAGACTCTCTCCCTTTGAACATCTGACTTAGTGTATCTTGATGCAACAGCACATCACCGGATCTCCCCTCCCCACAAAGTATCTTCTGCCCTTTTGAAAGAGCTGTGATGGTTGGGGAGAAGGCATGGACACAACATCAATGAACTGCTGTCGGGGTACTACCTGCAACCAGCGCCATCCACCCTGTGAAGTCACTGTCAATCCCACATTATCCCTCACGGGAGGAAAACGTGCCCATAAAATCATAGAATCATAGAACTGTTTGGGTTGGAAGGGACCTTTAAGATCTTCAAGTCTAAACATCAACCTAACACTGACAAAACCATCACTAAACC
>JAOXNO010000001.1:115595719-115605986 GCA_028565335.1 Limnodromus scolopaceus
CTGTTTGGGTTGGAAGGGACCTTTAAGATCTTCAAGTCTAAACATCAACCTAACACTGACAAAACCATCACTAAACCTCCAGGGGTGGCGACTCCATCACTTCCCTGAGAAGCCTCTTCCCATGTTTGATAACCCTTTTGGTGAAGAAATTTTTCCTAATAGCCAAACCAATCTTATTGCTTGTTGCTTGGGAGAAGAGACCAACCCCCACCTTGCTACAAGATCCTTTCAGGTAGTTGTAGAGAGTGATAAGGTCTCCCCTTAGCCTCCTTTTCTCCAGGCTGGACAACCCCAGTTCCCTCAGCTGCTCCTCATAAGACTTGTGATCTAAACCCCTCACCAGCTTCGTTGCCATTCTCTGGACTCGCTCCAGGTACCCAGGTACCCTGGAAAATACCCTGGACCAAACTCTGCTGCTTTGGGCTGTGATCATGCTTTTACCCCGACCCCGCAGAGCCGGCTCTTCCAGGGTGAAGTAGGACAGGGGAAAGGTGCCTGTCCCCCTCTGCACCCCTTGGGGCGGGATGGAGGTACAGCGTGGTGGCCAGCGTGCCCCACAGGAGCAGCGACCTGCCCGCCCTGTAGGGCATGGCGTTCAGCAGCAAAGTGGTGGCACTTCCAGCGTTCACCACCCTTGCGGGAACACAAATGCTTCTTGCCTATGCCTGATTAAACAGCCCTGACGAGCATCTGCAGGCAAGGGCTTGCAGCGCCCGCTTTTACCGCTCTGGCTCTATTCATAGGCAGCTTGCAGAAAGCATCTGCCTCCTTTCCGTGCTCCTTCACCCCTGCCCTGCACCCTCCCAAACCTTCGGTGCTTCAGATCACCGAGCTGGCCAGGTTACGGAGGTGGCAGCCTGCGCAGGTTAACCCCTGGGCCTGCCGCCGGGTGCCCCTGGTCAGCAGGGGCATGCTTTATGGGGTGCCTGCAGTCCGTCACCTCCTAATAAATGCATTTTGGCACCCCTGTATGTTGCGAGTTTAAACATTCCTGCCTGCAATAAACCTGTCTTGCTCGCCCCACAACTGTCTGAGCGCCGTATTTCCCTTTCCTGCAATGTTCAAATATACTGTTTGGCACTTAGAGGCTTCACATTTTTCTAACACCTTCTACGTTTGCAGCACTGTGCCGACATTCACTGCCGTCTCCCAACACCCCGGCGAGGTCGGCGAGCAAATATTATTCTCTTTTCTCGGGTGGGAAGACTGAAACAAAGTGAAGGTGGCTTGTCTCGGACCACACGGCTGAGCCCCCCTAGATGTACCAGGTAGCTCCCAAGCCTCCTCTCCTTTTGCTCGCACGCAGCCCAGGGGCTTTCTCACACCTGGGGCCCATCCCTACGGCTGGCAGAGGTGTTTGCTCTCCGTGAGCTTGGCTGCCGGGGCAGAGTGTCATGCGAGCAGGGCATGAGTAAGAAAAGGGGGGACCTGGGCTGGGGCTGCTTTTTCACATCCGCGATGTATGATGTGGCAACACCCAGCTCTTGAGAGCAGCCCTGACCTTCTCTGCTGGCCAGGCTGCAAGTGCTTGGAGCTCGGCTTTCTGAAAAGGCGAGTGTGAAAAATGCGAGAGCGCTTTCCAGAGCTCGTGGGTGGTTTAGCTGCCATGCCGGCACAGACAGCGAGGCTGAGCAACGGGGTCAGGAGAAAGGATTTATAACCTCCTCATCCCCAGTCCTGTGCTCCTCCAGCCCTGCTTCAAAGCCTTAGGTGGATCTAGTCCAAAAAAAAGCCAGGTCTTTGATTGCTATTACGTAGAAGAGAGGGGGTTTTGCACATTGAGTTGCCTGCCCGCTTGAATCTTTAATTCTCCTTGCCCCAGGGATCAGGTACCGGGTGACTCAATGAAACAAGAAGAAAGCTGCAGTTGCCGTTCCTGCCGTTCCTGCCTATTCTTATGCGCTCGCATTTAGTTCTGTGATCTCAGACGCCGGAGCCTCGAACACCAAGCATTGCCCACTGTCACCAGCCACTTGGCAGAGCTGTGCTGATAAGGAAAGCAGCCATCAAAGGGAAGCACAGCTTCAACAGCTGTAAAAGGAGTGCCTCTGGCTTTCCCTAATGGCTCGCAGGTCGGGGGGAAAAAAGGACAACATTCTTCTTTTTCTGTCAGGGTCAGCATTTATACAAGCTGGCAAAAGACTAAGGCTTCTATTTCTGGCCAGCCCCCTTGCCGCTGGGCTGGCGCAGGTGAGCGGAGCCCGGCTGGCACACGGTGTGGTGTGCCATCCGGTGGCACCGTCAACGTTTTCCAGTCCCATCAGGCTCTGAACTCCCCGCAGACGACAGCTGGAAAGTCTGAACAGGGCGCACTTCAATGACTTTCTAGGGTTTTGGTTTTTTTCTCTTCATGTTAGTTTTGATTCAACAAACTAACTTACACTGAGTTCATTTTCAATTCAAAAGCTCGGTTTGGATGTATGTTAAAGGGACGTTTGTTTTTCTTCTTTTTTTTTTTTTTTAAGTGCTTAATGAGCAGCAGTCACACCCTTCCTCACATCACTGCCCTGCAGCACCCGCTCCTGGGTCAGGCACAAGCTTTGGATGCATTGCTGCAGCATCGCCACAGCCCTGTCCGTTAAAACAAACCGAGAGAACTCCATCCCCAAGTGCATTTGAAAGTTTTTCAGGAGCATTTCAGGCATTTTGGTGGTTCAGCAGAAATTTGGTAGCATATCTACTCCAGCTACAAATTTACCTGCACTGGAGTTTAGCGTTTCAGGTGATTCCAGGGCATATTATCTAGGCTAGGGCACTGTTTCAAGTTGTTAGTTTTATAGCCTGCTTGTAACTGCAGAGAGCAATTTAAATAATTACATCCTTGCCACAAAGAGCTTGAAAACCTAGCCGGCTGGGCGAAAGGCGAATGGGAAGGTGTGACAACACTGCTGGAAAAGCGATCAGCCGGGGAAGTGGGCCAGAAGCGGCTGGGAGACACCCTTGGTGGAGAGCTGCTCGGTGATCTTTGCTGATCGGGCACCTCACTTCGGCTGCGCTCCCAGCAGCTCCCCCCCAGGCACCCCCCCCACTGGTACCACCTCAGCATCAAACGGGCACATAACGGTGCCATCCATGCAGATACTCTTTTTTTCACCTGGTTCCTCTCTAGGAAGTGTGCTCGGGGCTTGAAAAGGGGTGGTGAGTGCTTGGGCAGGGATCTGCCCATCCTGGGGAGGCTGAAGAGATGGGGCTTCCCCCAGCAAGGATGTGACTCTGCAAGCACTAAGTTTGCTATGGAAAATTGGACAAATAAGCAAAAGACAAAGATCTGGATTCAAGAAAATGGAAACTACGAGGTGGGCGTTGGAAAACCCTGGGGTATATACCAGCTAAGGTGGCACAGGGGAGGGCATCAGCCTCCCCCAGCAGCAGGAGCTGAGCAGTGGCTGCTGCCCGCAGGCTGTGCACAGCACACAGAGGGAGCCCCTGCAAATCCTACCACCCTTTCTCCTCCCTCTCGCCAGCTTCTCCAGCTGGGAGCCACTCCTGCTCCGCACCGTTTGGTACCCAAAAGAAGCACTGGGGACAGAGGGAGGAAGCCAGGCTGCAGCCAGCTCCCACAAGCACCGGCCACCTGGGGAGCCACTGAGCCGGAAGGGTACCAGTAAATCATCCACGGAGAGGAGTAGCTGGTGTTGATGCTGCCTGGCCAGCCTTGGGGTCCCACAACAGGAAAGATTTCCTCCTCTCCTACAGTAACAGGGGTGGGAGGGAGCCACCCGCCTGGCCAAGGTCACCTGCATTACGCCTCCGAGTACCACCAGCACCACGTCTGCCAAGAGAAAAGCACTAGATCCATTCAGTGGAAATGATGAGGGTTTATAGTACAAATCTCTGTTTAGGGCAGCGTTAGTCATCTGCTGTGGGTGTGATTCAAGGCCAAAGTTAGCTGACCAAATTCCCTATATAGTCAAGAAAGAGACCAAGAAAGACGGGGGTGTGATCCAAAGTGCCTACATTACATGCCTGAACTAAACCAGCATCAATACTGCCATTGTATACAGAGTGGTATTTTAGTTTCTGGCTGCACTGAATTTTCTGTGGAATCTGTAAAAGTAAAACAATCTTTTAATACTTCATCAAAGTGGTTTTCCTTTTTTCTGCCACCAGCAGGAGGTATCACACGTGTTTTGCTGGTATGCACTCACCACCAATAAACAGCACCATTTTGGCTGCACTTACCAGGTGTTCTTGAAGGTTTTGTGCAGAACCAATCCAAAAAACACCCCGGGAACAGCATTTCTCTCCACCGCCTCCAAAGCAGGGCTGGCAAGGAGTGCTGCAGGGCAGATCACAAAGAGGAGGTTTTCAAGGGCCTCAGAAATCCCGTGCAAATACATAGAAGTGAAAGAAATGGAGTGAGGACAGAGAAAAAAAAAACCAAACCACAAGAGCCCTGTAAGAGTTCAGGTCATGGTAAATTATGGGAATGAGGGAAGCCTCGGACAGTTACAGTCACCGCACAGGTGAAGGGAGCAGGAGCCTGGGAGATAATAAGAGTTAGGATTAGTGAAACACAAATGACAGAATAACTGAACCAAAAATATATCTGCAGCGACATGGGTCATTTACTGCCAGCTGTCAAGGAACTGCGTAAGAGTTACTATCTTTAGTTACCCATCGTCTGAGGAGGCAGAGAAAATGATGCAGTGATGCAGCAGAGCTGGAAAAGAGTAAACATCATAAAAAGTTCATCCATCAGGGAGGAAGGGGCAGGCCAGTTAGCCTAACACTAGTATTGGCAAAATAACAAGCTATTCAATTTCTAAGGTTAGGAAGAGCACAGCCAAAACTCTGCTGCCAGTTTTCTTATCAGATTTCTGAATTCCCTTGTTTCCTCCCTCATCAATCATTTCGCCTTCACATCGTGCTTCAGATGCTGGTTCTTTGTCCCTCCACATCACTATTAAGTCCCCTTCCCCCTGACTGAAGGTGCTTGCATGTTTAGATCAAACAGCTTATCCAGTGACACTATGGTTTTCTGTCTTTGGAATAACCAACACATGTCCATTTCCATACACACTTTCGTGACTCAAAGTGATGCAATCTCCCCGTTAGCATCCATCAATTGTTCTTAAACCTGGGACTAAACAAATAGTCCTGGGACTATTTGTTATTGACAATTAAGTTTTGTTGGTCACATAAAGTTGTGTGCCATTGTTTCCATTTCCTGACTGGAGGACAAGGCAAGTCATTTCAGTGCTAATATTAACACGGTGTGATTTTCTGTTTGCTTTGGCAAACACTCGTACCTGCAGCTCTGAAAAAATCATTCTTTGCACCATCACTGTGTTACAGTATGGCTCGGTTGACCTAACGGTCATGACAGGCACAGGCAAACGGATGGCAAGAACAGTTAAGCCGATTTCCATAATTATATGCACAAATATGAGTGGATTATTTGTTTTAATACTGTTTACCCAGTTCTCCATTAAAGTTGTTGGCCTGTTTTCCTATATTTGTGTTCTCTTTCTCTCTTTGGCTTCACTTTGTGGCCATTTCCCTTTCTTCCCATAGTTATAACATCTCCTTCTCTATTCGTTCTGCTACCTAGTGAGCCTTTCTCCCTCCTGAAATTACTTACGCTTGGCAACCCTTGAAGCAAATCTTCTCTATTATATACTCTATTATTACTTGAAATCTAATCTTCTCTTCAGCAAGGTTTGTTTGGGATGGGTCTTGCTTTTCTCTTGGGATTCATTTTGCACATTTTTTTGGAGGGAAAAAAAAAAAGTTAACCAGTCGTGAGACCTCAGCTGAAAATTCTGAAACAGGACAGCTGCTGCTTTATTAAAATGTGAAACTGCAAAGGAAGAGAACTGTTATTAGAAGTAACACAGCAAACCTGTGACACTGTCCCTTCTGCTGTTGCGTGGATGGGAAGCAGGGCAGAAGGGACGGATGTCTGGCGAGTAACCAAAGGATCTGCCCTGCCACCCGGTTAACCTCTCCTCAGCCTGGCTGGCTCTTTCCCGAGGACAGGACACCTGCCCTCAGCGTGCCAGCAACAGCCGTGCTGCTCTTTTGGTGCCTCGTAGCCCCCCCGCCTGATGTGTCCACACCTGTGATAATTTTGACCTTTCCGCAGGGCTCTGCCTAAGGATAAGACGGGCAAATTTTCCTGGATATTTTCTAGAAAAATTGCAGGGGCGAATCTTAGGAGTTAAACATTACTATGGAGGAAACCTCTCTTTTTCTTAGGGGAAGAGGTGTGACTCGCAGAACGAATGCCCTTCAGATAAACCCCCCTGTGATGAGCTAGCAACACGCACTGCCGTTTTTTCCTGGTGTGCCCCACCCCGGCAGAATTACGTTTTCTGCCCATACAACAAGTGAGAGCTTGTGGCGTACTCTTCTTCATTCAAATGAGACTCTCTCAAAACAAACTTTATGAGGCAAACAAACCTCTGGCACGGGGCTATCAAAGGAGGAAGATCTGCACACACACCAGTAAAAAATTGCATTGTGAAATACTCAATATTGACATGCAGCTAAAGGAACACGCATCCACCAAACGGAAGGAAACAAAAATTAAATTACCCAACAGTATTTATCTCCCTGTTCATTCAGCCATGCTCCTACCCAATTTTCTACCAATTCATTTACAGTGAAACTCAGTGCATATCTATACCACAACCAGCTCTAGTTATAGCTCCATTCTGGATTTTAAAGCTTGGCAAGGTAGATATATTAAAACAATAGTCTGGTTTAAGCACAGTTTTCGTACCCTTACTGTCACAGTCACATTGAAATAGTGTCTGGGGACACAACATTATCCCTTTATATCTTTTATTATTTCTTCTTATGGCAAACTCAACACGGAGAAATATATAATAGACCTAATAATAGAAATCAGGAACTTGAGACAGCAATGCAAATCCCTGATCTCAGTCCTACAATAGGCACTTAGAAGATGCAAATTTGCCTTTTACTCCTTCAGGCAATCAGTCAGTCACTGGATGACCGGGGCGCCAGGACAGGGCTCACAGGCCTGCGCCGAAATTTCCAGTTCAACCGCAGCTTCCTGCATAGCCTTACTCTAGTCATTTAATTAATCCTGTAGATCTGTTTACAGTTGTTAGAAGGAGAATGCACGCTTTCCCTATCAGAGGGTGATTATGAAGGTAAAATCCCTTAATTGCTGTAAGGAATGAGAAGTTTTGAGGGCTCTGGCAACCTCCTGCTGGATTTTAAACACTGATTTCACTACTGTATCTTCAGGCTTGTGGTCAGGCAGAGCCTCCTATTTCAGGGCAGTCGGACGCACTGTTTTGGTTGGAGCTGCTGTGGATTTGGAGGTGACCTCACCCCCCAGCTGCTTGCCGTTGTTTTCAAACCTGTGCCGACACCGAGTTTAAGGAGAGCAGCCCGTAGACCCACAGCTTTAAAATTAATGGTTTAATGATTAGTTAAACTGTTGCGCCATCTATGTTTAGACAAGTCCTGTGTTAATAATGTGCTCAATCATCCCTGAAATGCCACAGCGAGATATCTCCCACCAAAGTTCAAGTTCTCAGCCACAGGTGTCCCTGCACGGACCACATCCCTGCAGCACTGGGGAGTGTGGGGAAGGGTTGGAGGTGGTTGATGCTCGTGTGGGGCACCTTCCTTGCACTTTGGTTGTGTTCACGTTCGGGTCATCAAACTTGTGAGTCTCACTGACACTGTGATTTCCATTTTCCATTCAGTTGCCGGGACCAACATCAGGGAAGATCCACGAGGCTCCACGCTGGGCCGTCTGCAAGAGAGAAACAACACTGCTCGATCAATGAAGGTAAAGCTCATAGTGAAAGACCAAGGGATCTCTGGCCCCAGCTGGCAGGAGAATCAGCTTGTCATTCCTCAAAAACAAGACACCCAAATCCATTTTTTTCTCAAACCACTACCCTTCTCACCTCTTGCTTTTTGAAGTTCTGTGGTTTTGCATTCACTTTTCTAAACTGCCAGGCACTGCAGGGTTAGGTGTCCCTCTTTTGGAAGTCCAGTTCTTTTCCTTACTGCCCCCTCTGCTCTGTCCTCCTCACAGCTGAATTAATATCACTGCAATAAAGCCCTGTCGAAGGAAAAGGAATCACTGCCACAGCACTGCTATCAGCAGAGGTACATGCTGTCCTTCTAACCAGATGACTGGAGACGAGGGAAAAGGTTTCTTTCAGTAGAAGCATTTTGGGTATTTCCTTCTCAGGAAAGCTTTCCACTGGGTTTTCACCCTAAAAAAAAAGCAATGATTCAGGTCATGCTACCTGTCAATGCCTCATTTTAAATGCACACAGAGTCTCTTACAGTCACATACCACCCAAATGCCAAGGTAACCATTTGCAAATACAGTTGGTACATTTGCACTCGCAGAGTAGCTCGTTGTCTCAGGCAAGAAAAGGCTTCTGCAGACACCCAGAAGTGCTTGTAAACACCGTGCACGCGACTAGTTACCATTTCGCCTTCAAATTAGCTGGCTGAGAGCGAACCTGGCCCTGAATTCAGTGATTCTTTTGCTTCGCTTCGGATGCTGTGCCTTCAGCACTCAACCCTTTGCCTTGCACAGCCCCCCCTGGGAAGTGATAGCACCTCTTGAGAGTGCACGTGGAGTTCTTGCTTGTGACCATGGAAGTCATGTCCCTGTCTCTATCACCCCACGGTGACACCAAAGCATTTTCCAGGCTAGTTACAAAAAGGAGAACAGAATGTAAAAAACAGGTACCAGCTTCAGCATGCTCACTGTTGCAATGCAGCCTATTTGCCAGCTGGTTTCCAACATAGGCACCTCTTCGAAGAGCAGATAAGGGCCAACTGAAGCAGTCACCTTTTGCTCTCCTGCTCTAAGAAGAGCTCTCCACTCCCCTGTCAAATCCTTGTCGTGATTCCCAGCCACTTTTGCAACCAGCTTGACCCCACTACTTCTGCTTCTTTCTCCGTTTCCCAATGGGTGGGACAGTCATGTGGGCCTGTGGAGGCCAACTCCCCGATCTTAGCAGTATCCCTGCTTTACATGCAACAGCCTCTGGATGAAATACAGAGGAAGTGTGGCCTCAGACCACATGCGAGCAGCAGCCACAGTGGCTCCCACACAAGGCACTGCCTCACTCCTCAGGCCCCGTGAGTGGTGCACACAAGGCGCCCCCAGGCTGAGGCAGAAGCTGAATGGATGTTCTCAAGACCACACCTTCAAAGTCCTTAAAATGCTTGCGCTTACCTCTCAGCTTTATAGGCTGCTGTCGAGGCAATGTCCCTGCAGTTGAGAGCTCCAGTTGTGAACAAGGCAGATTTTCCAAGGGAGTTTCCCAGAGGTCCAAAAAGCCCTGAGATATCCAACCCTCAGTGGCTTTCAGCCCTCCCATTACTCAAATGTGGTGCATTTCAAAGCATATTTCAAAGAAGACTATCATCTTGGAAAGGTATTAAGTTGTTAATTATTTGACATATTGGTTGCAGGGAGCGGGGCGAGTTTGCAATCCATTAATGACTGCAGAATCGCTCAGCAGCAACACATCCAAGGGAGCCTGGGAGATATATGAGCTGCTTATGAAAACTATTTTATTGTGAAAAGTGTTAAAGGCGTCCTTTAAACTGCTCCTCCTTGGCAGGTTTTATTAGCAATTCATTTCTGTCACACTACAGGGTCAAGCCACTGTAGATCTTGCAACGATTTTTTTTTTTTTTTAAAAAACATGTTTTTATTTAATTGGTGTCTCAAAGATTGTTTTGAATTCTGTGCATGCCTGTGAGCGGCTGTCTGGGTCCTCTTCCAAGTTGGCCTCCATAGCGAAGCATGCAACTTAACTGCGTTTTGCTCCGTGTGACGGCCATTACTAAAGGACCACTGCCACACACTGGCAAACTTTGAAATATATAGTTTCCAAAGGCTCACTGATGTTTTTTTTCCATCCATTATCTCTGCTTCCATAAGGATTTGCATGGAAACAAAGCTTTTCTCTTTTCCTAACCAGATTTATCTCTCTGCCCAATTAAATCAGAGGTGCTGCACAATCTGCTCCACAGGTCACATTAAGATATATCACCACAAAAGCTGCTGGTGTGTTATTATGGGAGGACTGGCAGGGCCGGCAGGAGGAGAAGGCCGGCCGCAGCACAACAAACACCATTTATATACCAATACTCCTCCAAACAAACCAGTACGGATTCACGGATTAGACAGAGTTGGAAGGGACCTCCAGAGATCATCTAGTCCAACCCCCCTGCCAAAGCAGGATTGCCCAGAGCACATCACTCAGGACTGCATCCAGGCGGGGCTTGAAAATCTCCAGAGAAG
>JAOXNO010000001.1:115606086-115634601 GCA_028565335.1 Limnodromus scolopaceus
TTGACCCTGCTCCATTAATGACAACCCTCTGAGTTCTGTCACACAGCCAGGACTCAATCCACCTCACTGCCCCCTCAACTAGCCCACACTTCCTTAATTTTCTAATGAGGATGTTGTGGGAGATAGTGTCAAAAGCCTTGCTGAAGTCAAGGTAGATGACATCTGCTGCTCTCCCTTCATCCAGCCATCTAGTTATAACATCATAGAAGGCTATCAGATTGGTCAAACATGATTTACCCTTGGTAAACCCGTGTTGACCACTTCTAATAACTTCTTTATCTTCAATGTGTTTGGAGATGACACAGTAATGATCAGGAAAGTCACAAGGGGAATGCTGCGACCGTGGTGGGGCTCAAGTCTGACTTTCTGAAGGTCTCTGGGTGAGCAGATAAGGGTCTTCCGTGTCCCGTCGGCTTCCGAGTCAGTCTTGATGCCAAATCACAAGGACGGTCCCAGTTCAAGGGTAGCTTGCTACAGAAATCTCCTGCAGGCTTTCAGCACTCTCTCTGCACGACCATTCCTGGGAACATGATTAAACTTGTCGTAGAGAAGGAGACGCTAACACAGGTTGGCAAGAAAAACATCACTCAGGCTTCAGGTTCAGCTTGTGCTGACACTTCTCAGGCATTAGGGAAGGCCAAATCCTGCAGTGATTACTGGGACAGACGGATGGGGCTGCAGTTTCTCAGCTCCATCATTTTGTTCTTCCTCCAGCCGGGCATTACCAGTAACATTGTGGTCTAAAACACACACCTGAAAGGGTAATTCTGTTCTCTCTTCCACTAACTTTGGCAAATGGCTTACAGTCATGATTACAGAAGTTTGGTTTGATTGCTTTTGATACCCTGGAATGTCCTATTTACATGTGACTATTTTGCTTTATCAGGTTTCTAGCTGGACTTTTTTCTTCCCTGAATCTAATGTTCACAACCTTTCATCTTGCTTGTAAGAGTTCCTTGGAGCTGACTGCTGGGTGCCATAGTCTGCAGTAGAAGCTTGGCCAAAACCTAAGGAAGTGAACAGGACTGAGCGGACTTAACAACCATTTTAAAATACTCTCACTTTGACATCTACTTCAAAACATTTTCAGGTGTATTCTGTAGGAGCCCTGGAATTTTTTTGCTTCTCCTCAGGTGACCTCTTTGAGGCTGGAGCTACTTCTTTGCCCTGCTTGGGAGACACCTGATTTTTAAAAATAATTTACAAGCTGTAGTGTTTCTCCATTTCTCTGCAAACACTGGTCGAACAGCACTGCTTAGGTAGAAAACATTTCTTCTTCTGTAGCAGGATGTCAACAACTGTTCAAGGCTGTTATCGACAAGGAGGAAAGCTGATGGGAAGAGCAGTTTCAGAAGTTGCTATTATGGCCCAACAATTCCAGCCCAGCTGAGTCAGAGGCGGAGGGAGATCCCTCATGCCTTTATGTCCTCCTGATTCAGTACAGGACATATTAAAATGCAAATTGAATGAGACTAAAAAAAAAAAAAAAAAACACTAGGAGGTAATGTTTCTAATTAATTGCTCCTAAAGCCTTGCAACAATGAAAATTTATTTCATTTGACTAAAAAGTTGCTGCTACCACCATCATGCCAGCCTTTCTCTTTTATATTTCTCAAGCCAAACCTTTGAGCTTTGCTGACTTGCAACTCACCTGCCACAACTCTTTCATAAACACATCCCAAAGACTGATGCTGAGGCTGTGAGACATGTTTTTTGAGCTAAACGGTCACATGAATCTTTTGCCTAATAATTGTGGTCAGTTATAGCTGCTGTGATTTTGTTTCTGTTGTTGTTACAATATTTTTATGACAGCAAAAGCCTTAATATAGAATCTGCCCTTCAAGCAGGCAGAAAATTTGCTTTAGTATATCTTGTATTGCTCACCATGCCTGCGATATACACTGGCAAAGCATTTTTGCCTGTGTGCACTGCCTGCAACCAGAGGGCTGGCCAAGGTAGTTACTCTGGCAGAACTTTTAATTCTAAACGATGCCCAAACCCCTCAACTCCCATAATCACTCAGTGGAGTCAACAGAGCTCAGGTGCTTGAGCTCTGTGGGTGGGTGCTTCAGAAAACAGGAGCAGACCAGAAGCTTCTTTTCCCCTCTGAATTTAGTAATTTCAGGTGGATACTCAATATTTTTCTGCAGCATGTATAAAAGACAAACAGTACTCTTCTGCTGAAGACTACATTTTTTCCTGCTTGATTTTTCTCTCTTTTTTTTGCAAAGGTGGAGGTGGAAAGCAGCAGGTTCATCTTTTCTGAAGTGTCTAGCCCTCAGGGCTTGTTGTAGCAAGTGTCAGACACTCACTGCAGCCCTTTCAAAGGAGAGGCTCCTGCATGCTTTTTTTGTGTCATGATGTCTAGTTCACTCTCCTTTTCTACTGAGGGACTGTATGCCTCATTTCTTTTTAGGATTCTAATTGAAAGATTTTTCTTTAATTTTTCACCAGTTTGTGATAATAGATGATTGTGTAATAGGTTGATTAATAATTAGTTAGAGCTTCACAGTAATTTAAGTAGACAATATATGGAAAATCCCTTTATTTTAGAAATCCCTTTAATCTCAAAAGTCAACAGATCAGCGAGCAGTTTTGTTACGGAGCATCAACGTGATGGGACCCGATTTCCTTCAGAAGCACAGACTGCATTCGGAGCAGCCAGGACGCCAAGTGAGAGATGTGCATAAAGACCCAAAAGGCTTTAGACCCCAAAACACTCTTAGACCAAGCCCAAGCAGCCTGACCTGTCGCACAGGTCCTGGTCATGGAAATGCCTTTTCTTCGTGTGGCATCAGTTCAGTTTTCTTGGCAGCATTGCTTCTATGCCCAGCTTGATGAACTCCACCTGCCGCGGTGACGCAGAGCTGAGCATCTTTTCCCTGGCTCTTCTCGCTCGGTACCCCTGAGGCGACGCGGCAGAGCGTAGGCACAGCTCTCAGAACAGCCGTGGGTGGCAGCTTCCCTCAATAGCCGTGCCACGTGGCAGGAATAATCTCCTGCTTGTCTTCACATCTGAAGAGCCCATCTCCTCGGGTCCTTCGCACTATGCATGTTACTGACATGTCACTGTCTACAGCCCAAGCTTTCCCTGGCTTGGGTTAATTATGCAACCCTTGGTGCAAGAGCCCTCTGCCCCCAGTGTCCCTTACCCACCCAGCTGCACAGAGGGAGATGGGAGATGGGAGATGGTTGCATCCTGCCCAGCCTGCGCGGTTTTCCCACATCCTGTGTGTTAACGTGAAGCTGCTTACCCTCTCCCAGCTCTTCTTTAACACCTTCACCTCTCTCCCCATTTCACTCCATTTTACTATGGGATTTCTCGCTCTGTCCTTGACAGCATCTGAAACCACTTATCAGAGGAAGGTGCTGGAATAAGTGTTCTGACCTGGCACATCCTATTGCAACATTATTTCGGAACTTAGCAGTCAGTAAATCCTGCCTCAGTTCTGCGCTCTGCCTCTGCTGTCTGCTTGCCTGCTGTGATAATTTCTAGTCCTTTTTGTAGTTTTAACCTTCTTTCAAGCATCCACTTTTCCTGCAAAGCTCAGAACTCCTCCTTTCTGTCTGTGCAGAAAACACTAAAATGCCAAATAACAAACTGTTGTTGTTATGTGCTGTGCTAGGACCATCCTTGGCGTTTCCTGAGGCATTTTTATGTCTGACTTTTAATTTACTATACTGAAAGCTGCTTGAAGCAGAAAACACACTTGCCCTCACTTCTCACCCTGGCACCCAACACAGCACAAGCCCTTGTGTAACGATGAAGGGCTGTGTGTGGTGGGAGCAGGATTTCTCACCCCTTTGTTCTGCAGAGCATGTGGCTCTCCATACCCCTCTCCCCACAGGTACTACCCAGCAGGCAGACATGAGCCTCAAACTTCATTCAGAGAGACTCCCTTTCTTCCCAAGGGAGATGGTATTTCCATAAAATTCTTCTTTGGAAGGGGCTTGTTTCTGTAGTACTTTTAAAATGTTGATGCTTTGCAACAAGATGCAGTTTCCTGGAGGGCAACGTGACCATGGGTCTACCTTTCATCCTGACGTGCCGTTGTGCAATGTTTGGAGGAGCCTCCTACTTTTCTTAGTCTCTTCTTTGTAATTTATCTGCAAAAGAGAGCTCTGCACAGCCAAACTCAATAGAAAGTATTCTCCTGGGCAAACAGAAGTATTCTACGGGCTTTGTGTACATTTACAGCAGGCAGATGAAATGCATAAATTAAAAGGATAGGTAGAGACTCTGAAGAGTTTCAGCCAGCCAGGGTACTCAAACACTGAGTACATTTATTAAGGATAGGGTTTTTTTTTTCACAGGGAGCATTACTCTTTCATGTCTGACTTTTACAGTTGTGGTAAAATACACGGTGGCATTTTGAAGGTGGTGGGACCACTGTGAAACCCCTCACTTTGAGTGGCTGCCTGGTAGGAGACCTTGGCACTGGCAGATGGCAGAGAGGAAATCCTGGAACAGACCAAGAGCTGAAAGAAAGCACAGCTAAACGTCACAAGATTTAAGTAAGTGCTGTGAATAGCGAGTTTGTCTCCAAAAGAGTCACACACGCCTTTATCCAAAGGACATAGGGTTGGAGGTGGTGGGGTTGTTTGGGGTTTTCATGCTCTCTGACCAGCACAAAGCTACTTTCTGCTTACAGGTGCCTGCCCCGAGCGCCCTGCGCTGCAGGGTGGAAGCCGATCAATAAATAAATAATGCCTGTCAATACTGTCACTCGCCCCTGGCTGTGGCAGGCTGGCGAGAGCTTGCCGAGCAGTCAAGGTCCGAGGGCCGGGAGCCAGCCGTGCTTCCACACGCGGCCCGCGGGCGAAATGGAAACCAGACGGGAACCTCTCCAGCCCCACTGGGCTCGCCTTCCACCCGGGTCTGCAATTAATTAAGACTGAAGGGGAGGTTTTGAATAACCCCTTTGTGGAACAAAATACACGCAGTCAAAACCCAGCTGACAAACACAACAAAACTGACTTCATGGTTTCTTATGAGAAAACCATTAATGGCTGGAGAAATGAAGAAACACTTTGTTCAAGCCACTGGTGTGAATGCAGCATATTCAGATTACAAAGCACTCCTTGCCCTGCCGTAATAAATATCATATAGCTTTATCCACGGGTAACCAGGTATATATAAAAGCCAGGAATAACACATTAGGTTTTAAGTTAGCGCACAGTACCCGCTATTACGTTTTCACGGAGCTCACTCCCGAAAAGACCCAGCCCTTCATCCACCGCGGGGAGCACCGAGGGGGCGGTCACCCGATACCCACCACCAGGGCTCTGGCATGCTTTGGGCTCTTTGTCTGTGCCCTCCCTCCCGTGTCAGCGCCCACGGGATCGGGGGGGAGGGGGTTTGCATGTTATAATGTTTAATAAAGAAAGATCTCCTTCGCCCCGGCGGTATGTCCCCTTCTTTTCCACAGTGGGGTGCATGAGAGCCCGCTGACGAACGGCAGCAGGATGCTTAAACAGGCAGGCAGGGAGAAGTAGGGAAAAAAAGATCGTATTTGGGGAAAATATTTACGGTCTCCAGACCTTAGTCAGGGTGAAGTTTAATGGCGTGTGTTATGTGGCAGCTCGGAGCAAAAGGCTGTAACAGTCTCCTCTCCCTGTACAGGCTGTGAAGGCGGTAGTCACCCCCCTGTTTTACTGCCAGCACCCAAAAGCATCTCAGAGGTGTCCAAGCCTGGCTGTTTCCTACCACCGATGTCTCTTGCAAAGGCTTTCTTTGAAGGCTGGTTAACCACTCTCTGTGATGCTTGTGAACACACCACTCGAGGCCAACCATGAGATGGGGAGTGTTGGTCCATGAAACAGAGACCCAGCAGGTCCTGGTCTGGTCTCATATCACATTGTCCCTTTGGGCATTAGCACCCGAAGCCCCTGAAGTCATCAAGCATCTTCCTGTCTGCACCAACTCCTCAGCTCTGTCCAGGACTCGTATCCTAACTGGCAGGTGAGAGACCTGGAGATAAGACTGCAAAACCCATCAATCTTTGAGGCCTAATCCAACCTGGCGACTCAAGTTCCTTGCTGGAAAAGGTGGTCACCATGCCAAATCAGTGTTTAAGGCACAAATCTGGATTATTTTTGGTAGTACCATTGTTAACATCCAGAAACAGAGTAATTTTTAAGCTTATGTCATAGTCCTAAACCGAAATTAGGTTCTCAGAAAATCAGTGCAGCATCTTATTGTCTCCCTAGTTTGACAGCAGTTATAATTGCTTGTTCACATTTGTCTTCATCATTCTGAAGATTGTCACGCATCAAGCATGCCAGGTAGGATACTAAATAATGGTATCCCAGAACATGAAAAGAACCCACTGTAAGACAAATGAGAAAATCCTGTTTCTACACCTTTGCCAGCCCTCAGAAACCTGAAAGATTCAACTTGCTGAGGTGGTAAGTGTGCAAATTCAACAACAGTATCTTTGGGCTGCATTCTAAAGTACTTAGCCACTCCATGACACGCTCTCTTTACCGACTTATGATCTGAAGCAATGGCTAACCTTTTATAGCTGTTACCCAATAATTTCAAATTACAAAACTAACAGTTCGTCCTGTCTCTTCACCTTGTCTTGTCATGTTACAAGACTAACTGTTCTCTTCAGGCACATGAACAATGAGATGATTGTACCATCTTCTGGGTAACCAAGATGTGCTGAAAGCAAGCATGACCACATGCCCTAAGCCTTCCAGTCACAAGAAACTGGCTCACCATCTCATACTTGACCCACTAAGATCAGGAGACCATGTCACAACTGTCACTGGCCCTGCAGTTTGGTTCTCACCTGCCCACAGGGTTTTTCTGTCTTTTCTAATGCATGCACAGAGCTCTTCCTTCCACTAATCTCTCCTGGCCTCTCCGACTCTTCTCTTGGCAGAGCATGTCAGTTTGATCTAAAAAGATAGCCTGAACAAAACAAATGGGATCAATGTGGAGAACTGAAAGCCCTGAGTTTTTCCTTCCCAAAATCACTGCAAAATTAGCTGGTACACAGGTGGCTTGAAAGATTTTTCGCTACAAGCCCTACATGACTTTGGATATACAGAAATGTTAAGAGATTTAAGTCAAGCTTTTGCTGAAGACAAGATCTTAACTCGAAAGGGACTGCTGAAAAGCTGGATGGGGTAATTACCCAGACAGAAAAGCAGATTTCCTAAGGAATGCAGACACCCATGGTTTCCACTCCTCTCCTCTCCCTAACGCAGGCTTGGTTTTTAGGTCATTTAACATGGATGATTACAGCTGCCACTCGTGGGTTAGGTGAAACTGTGGCAGGGCCGTTACCCTTCCTCTAAATATATAAGACACTTTATTTCAGTGACTTGCATCTTCAAGCATTTGTTCAAATTGCAATTAATTTAATGCACAAATTTCCTTCTATGAAGGTTTCTCTCATTTCTTCATAACTCACCACACCTCCACTCAGTGCTCTCCTTCTTCCTCCTGGTAACTTTGGGTCTGAGTTTCATGCTGTGACTTTCTGTTTTCATCCATAGGATGAGCAACCCCTTCTTCCAGTTCAGCTACTTCGTTAGGCTCTTCAGGAGACACTAAGGAACAGGTTGCTTCTTCGCACCCCACTTTGACCAAACCACAGGCTTTTTCTTAAATACCCACTCTGGCAACCACACCACCACAGGAGCTGTCTCCTTCCTGGTTCCAACCCCAGCTCCTCTGGGCAGATCATCGCATCCTCTTCTATTATAACCTACCAAATGCATGGACCTACTCAGCATTTTACCTCGTACTGTAATTTCTTCTGTACAGTGTGAGTCAACAGGACACATGCAGCCCTGAAAAAGGCCAAAGAACCCGCCACATTTACACTCTCAAAGCTTAAAAAAGTTTCTGAATAGATCTTCTTCCAGCTGGACCACGTTTGATGATCTTCACAAGATAAGCCAAGAGTGGTATTTCTGGCTAAGGTTTCCAAGAGATACCCGCACATAAAATTTCTCATCGAGCCTTATTAAACACAAGAGAAAGGATAAGTTGTGTCTGCTGTGTCCAGACTTCGCAGAGAAGTTCCCTTTTGCCAAGAGAGACCACCACTAGCATTTTGCTCAAAAAAAAGAGATCAACAAAGCTAGGAACAGATGGAAATTAAACCTCAAGCTTAATTATGTCCTCCAGTAACTATACTCACAGTCATTTGTACTTCTGTCTTTCATAGATTTGTTAAAAGATCAACCACTTAATTACAAAGACAGGAAAAATATCTCTTAAAAAGTAAACTTCTGCTTTTCCACTGAAGGGAGTATTTCTTTCTGCAGCTCAGTGTCCTCACAAACCAGGAGAATGAAAACAGGATGGAAAGGGAAGAATCTAATAAAAACGTGACAAGCAGAAAAAGAGAGGGGAGAAAAATAAAGAGCTCTCTAACTAATAAATCTATCATATAGTAACCTTTACAAAAAATTAATAGTTTTACTCTGATAATCATTATGTATATGCAGCTCTTGGAGACTGACCCAGGACAAAATAAGATTGTAGCTTAATCACTTCATGGAGAAAAGTGTGGATAAAGACTATTTTTTAAAGTCACTGTTTTTGAAGTGATCAGCATAAGATGCTTTAACAAAATCACTCTCATAGGAAGTAAAAAGGTGATTAGAAGCTGCCAAAAATCAGGAGCTCTTCTAGAGTCTCAAACATAATATCATTTAAAATGAGTATTAGTACATGGGTTTGTCGAAGCCATTGCGACAGGCAAAGTTTTAGTCAACAGCTTGTTCTTTCTCTGTGTCATGCTCTTCCTTCTCTGTTATTTTTTTAAACACAAGCCCACACATTGATTTTGCCTAAAGTACTACCAATAGCGCATAAATATTATTTACATTTCTATAAATGGAACAGTTTATTACAGCAATTGCTGCATGATTGTTGCTCTGCACAAGAATGTTTTCAATGTCAAAGCAAGAAGGCTGCTGAAATTCTGCTTGAAAGCATTTTCTATTGTCCATGAAGTACAAAAAGAAAAAGACCACGTTTCTTAGCATTTTAAAGCTTTGATAGAGTACTGAAACTTAGGTCTGAATGCACAGCGAAGTACAATGTCTCTGCCCATTTGAAGCCACGTGAAAGCGCGGGGTTGTTAAAGACAGAGCTCCTGAAACCTCCGCATTAAAGAGACTTACAAGGTCATGAAAGGGTCCCGCCGCCCATGCCAGGCCACTGCTCCGGCCCAAAGTGCCCATCCAGGGACAGCATTCACTCAAGACATTTCATCTTGGATTAATTTTGGATGGCTGTAACAAACTCCTCTGCAACCTCCAGCAGCCTCCAAACCACAGTGTCAAAATTCAACTGGACAAGTGTTTGTGCAATCTGGCTTTGCAGTTACCCACACTGGGATGTAGGGACAGGGCTAGAGGCCTCCAGAGGCTCCTTTCAAGCCAAATCTTTCCACGATTCCATGAAAACATCATATTTTTTCTATTGAATCAATTAACATTTGACCCCTGCTCAAAGTGAGCTTCCATTGTGCTCAAATCTTTTTTTTTTTTTTTTTCTCCAAATCAACCCTAAAAAATTGTCTCTTGGCCCTACCTGTAGAAAGGAGGAATAAAACATTTGACAATTATTGAGTTTAACTGTACGCCTGCTGCCTTATTATAATGGAGAGAGAAGTACTGCGAGTTACATGCAACTCTAAAAATAGGAAGGGACTGAAGAAAACCCATAAGAAATCCTCTGTGTACAATTTCTGAGAAATACACTCATTATCCGGCTCGAAACGTTAGCTGTCAACTAAATGCGCCTTGGGTACATACAGGAAAAAACAACTCAGAACATATTCCTCCGAGTATCTAAAGATGAAATTTCCACACCTTCGAGAGCTGAATCATATTGTGCTTCCTTTACAAAGCTCCTATTCACTTCAGTAGTCAAGTATGCTCGAAAAGTGCATATTTAAAAAGAAAGGAACTTTTGCTAGACAGGCAAACAGCAGGATAAAACGCTATCATTTTGCAACTTGCCGGCAGAGCAGAGGGAGATGGACTAGAGACTATAATCAACACAGAATCAAATGGAAAAGCAACAGAGAACTTGAACCTTCTGCCACCATCTTCTGCTTTGGTATTTTGGGTTTTTGTTGTTTTGGTTTTTTTTTTTCTAAGAGCCCCTGCAACAGAAATCCATTCAGAGATTACTTTGAACATCCTTGGTAAACTAAGCACACTATACTCACTTAGACATTACAGTAGACTATGGGCTGGTTTCCACTTGGCCATAACCTGCTCAGTACTAAATCAAATCCACCTCATACATACAAAAGCAAAGAATGAAATCTCTCCCACGAGGTCTTACATGCGGGTAAATTGTTTTTGTTTTTAGCACAGCTAATCTCACTGCCTCCTCACTGTTAGCATTCAGATTCCCTCTGAGGTGCGGCTAAAAGCAGCTCTTTCCAGCAGACACTGCCTCCTGTTTTGCCCTCGCCTGGGTGGGTGGCAGAACAGGAATCCTATTTCTGGAGTTTGTTTCATAACTACAGATATTGTAGCAACAGGCTGCAAAAGGCATAAACGCCATGGGACAGGTCAGGCACATGGTAGAATATAAGCAAGGGGAAAGGATCTCGTGCCTGGAAAACCAATGGGCTTTTCTCCTTTTGTCCCTTTTCCTAGAGAAAGGTATTACTTCTCCTTACCAGTGTCCCTGCCCCATGCCCACGGCACTGTTAGGGTGACAAGTTTATTTGTCACGTCACTATTAAAGCAGGGGGGTGCAGGCACACAGCGGCTGAGAGAGCGGGGCTCAGCCTGCTCCGAGGATGCCCACGTACCCCCGCGCCCCCGCTTCCTCGCTGGAGAGAGGGAGCAGAGCACGGGTTCCCTCTGCAAAACGCTTGCAGGTCTCCAGACGGAGAATGCTTTCAGCCGCCCTGAGCAGCAGCTGCTCAGCAGTCAGGTTTGAAATATTGTATTTTCAAGATTCAGGCAAACCTGGTTTTATAACATGGGTCAGGGAGCAGGAATGACATACACTGTGTCACCTGCTGCAGAGACCTTCCTCAGCAGATTAAACCAACAGACCAGACATATGTATGCATTATTCAACGCAGTTATTCATCTGCAACACCACATGAGAAAATTAATTAATTTACTAAACAGCGGTTTGCACCCCTTACGATTTTTAAAATAAGAGGGGGAAGAAAATCTGCCTCTGCTTATGAGACTCTCTTGTCCCCGTGTCACTGCCATCTAGCACTAAAACAGAAAGAAAAATCCCGCCTTTGCCTCCATCCAATCACCCACAGCAGAGGTGGGCTCAGCAGAGAAGCAGCAGAGCAGGACAGGGTGCCAGGCCACCGCGGGACAGCTGACCTTGTGCTGCTGCCCTCCACTGCTGCCATCACCCTGTGAGCAATGGGAGAACTGATGTCCCCAGGGCTGCCACCACGGCCAGACCAAAACAGGATGGCCGAGGCTCCTCGATTCCCAGTCCAAGCCTGCTTCTCCATCACCTCTTAAATATCCAACACGTCTCAACTTTTTTGCTGTCCCCACCATTAAGTGGCCAGCCCTCTGCCAGGATCCACACTGTGCAAAGTCGCAAAGACATCAGGTTTCTGCCATCTTTTACGGGCAACTACTGTCCACGCGCTGCGTGTTGCACTTGCACGTGCTCCGTGCAAACCGAAACACTGAAGTAAAGCGGGCTGTTTAAATCAGCTATCCCCTAAGCAGAAAAGAGGAAGATCAGAGAGCACCGCAAGAAGACGACCTGGCTTACACAGTCCAGCTCTTCTCTCTTTCTCTGAAAGAAATGCTATGGTCCCGGAGAACTGTGACGTCTCAGGTACCGAAACTCTCAAACAACACTTATCAAGCACTTGGATCAATCTTCTTCCATGTTCCAAGAGGGAGGAGAAGTGGAGCTGTTGCCTTTTCTCTCAAATCACGGAGTAACCTTTTAAAAACAGGCAGAATTACTTTCATATTTCTCTGAATTTTTCAGCACTCTTCACCTCCTTAAAAAAAAGAAAAATCCACATAAATTCTGCTAATCCGCACAAAAAAGTAACCTATCCTTCCTAGGTTCCTGTAATGGACTCGTTACCCATTTTATACACAAATGCACCCTTCTGGAGGTACCTGCTGTCTCTGTTTTCAGGAAGAATGATATAAAAAAGACAGTTATTAAGATTTTGTTACTTATTGCACAAACATGGGACCAGATTCCCTCGAGGAGACAATAAGCTTTCCATTGTATGTCCCACTGAGCACATTACAACCTTGACATAAAACAGGACGACATAAAACCGTCTCATAGAGGTAATGAGATCTTTCTGGTCCCACATTTGTGGGATAAAGCAATCAATCTATCTCATCTCATCTCATGTAAGCTGGAGAACTTGGCAGCAGAGCCTTCAAGGGAGGGAGATAAAAAAATTGTGGCAGATGGACCATCCAGTCCTGAAATCATTGTCTAAAATAGCTGGGATGAATCACTCCCTGCAAGTTCCTGGCTCTCTCCACTGACTAGAGAGGGGGTTTCGCTGTTTTCATAGTAAACAGCCTTTTGTTGCGACAGCACAGTCCCATTCAAGGCACTACCAAAACACCCATATACTGCAGCGACTGGAGGGTTTCACCCAGTGTTGCCAGGGAAACTGTGGTTTTCTGTCACAGCTGGTCCTGAAGGAGGGTTGGATGGCTGCACTTCTGCAGAAACTCCTGCAGGGCTCCAGCTGAGTCAAAGAGCTGCTCATCAAGCAGTTCCCCCCACAACCTGGTGGCAAAAAGGGCACTTTCTTCATCCTTTTATGGGTATAATTCGTACTTCCCATCCCACTCTCCCCAGGCCTTCCTTTCTGGGCAGGCTGTGCGGCGCTTGCACCACCCACGAGCTCAGCAGCAGCACTGTCTTTCAGTGTACAGGGAAGAGAGAGAAATGCCAACCAGAGGTGTTCCTCCACTGTTGGGTAGAGATGCTGATGGAAGAAAAGCAAGAGGACTACAATAAATGCTTGCTCCATTCACACAGCCTGCACTTGGCTGCCTTTTTCAGATGCAGGCATAAACGGATAAGGTTGCAGTTAATCATCAGAATATCTGTGCAGGAATTCCTGTTTCTTCTAGAGAGCAGAAACCTCTCTCTGGTAAGGCAGTGGGTAAATTCCAGCAGTAGAGTCACAGGTGGGATATTCCAGGTGCCCGAGCTCAGATAGCTCTGTCAGCCACTTTGCTTTGTATTCAGGGGAAAAAATGCAAAAAACAATAGCATATTCAAACAGAAACACCTGTTCCCCACAGGACCACAAAACCCCCAAGGCCCTTCTCCTCACAGAAGCTGTAGCTCATTAGCAGGGACAGCCAGCTTTCCAACGAGCATTCGAAAACACATTAGCAGATGTTAAGAGCAAGCTGTTAAGGTATTTAAAAAACACATCCAGAAAAGGTGCTGGTTATTTGAGATTGTTCATAAAGAAAAAAAAAATAAATCCACTCCTAAAGCCCATTAGCTGCATCAAACATGGCGAACACCATCCTCAACCTCCTCCAGGTGCACCACGCCACACTCTGCGGGGAAATCAAAACATGCAGCACACCACAGCGTGCGGGGAAGCCCAAACTAGTGCCTTCAGTGGCAGAGTATGTGTGCAGAGACAGGTACAGAGGAGAGAAAGAAAAAAGCATCTCCCAGTTCAACCAGAAAGAGAATGGTAGCAGCACCTGTCCTGGATCTTCTCATTATTGTTTTTTTTTTTTTCTTGTTTGTTCTCTTTGCTTTTCAATGAAAGGTGTTATGGGCATGTCAGCAGAGCCTGGACTGCACAACCAAAGCAGTGGCACCTTGGAGGGATTCCATTAGGACAATCATCAAACCCAGTGGCAAAGACCCCCTTCCCAGCACCAGCGTTGCAGCACCCATTTCCCCAGCTTGCCTCTGGCAGTTTACTCCCTCACACACTGCAATGTACACAGGGCTTCTGCCAGGCTGGTGAGGAAGGTAACCAACCTCTGTATCCTCTGGAAATCCTGGCCACGCTGACCACTCCCCAGCCCACAGCACTCACCCCCAGTGCAGGGTCCCCATAGGCAGCTCTTATCCCTCCTCAGCCTAAACTCCCAAAGCTCCTCAACCCACACCGCAATGGGGTTTCCTACTGCCTTGCTGCTGAGATAAAGGTGTTTCCCCCAGCACACCTCCAGCTGGCTCTGCTGCCCTCTCTCCACCAGCCAGGTGTCCTTCCTGGTGGCCCCACACAGCTTGTCCAGCCCCCTCGTTGCGACTGTGACCCTTGGGGCTTCTGCAAAGCCTCATTAAGGAAATCACAAAGTAGCACAGACCCTTTCCTGGGGTGCCCAGCATCAGAACCCACTTGCTGGGACACAGTGATGCCTTGGATGCCGAAAGCTCCTGTGGTTCGACAGCCCGTGGAGACACTGACCTGCAAACAAGCAGTGCCAATTGCTCACCTTGCAGAGGAAAACCCTGAAAATGCAACATCTTAGGGGGTCAACCTAGGCAGTGAATGAAATATTCAGGGAATTTTTTTTTTAAATACTATAATATTTGAGGAATAACACTACTGTATAATGCTGATCCTGCTTCCCTGCCAGGTATATTTTCATCCTGAAATCATATCATCCTTTGGGGGATTGCTCATGTCCAAGAAGATTGTCCTTAAAGGAGAGAAATATGCAATGAGAGAGACCAGACTCAGACTCACCCTCAAGAGGAACAGAATATGCAGCACTTTATCAGACTTTAAAAGCAACACATGTTTGAGAGAAACAACAAATAAGAAACTCTTTTTTTGTTGTTTTTAAGAGCTAAAAGAATTGAGCAACAATTAAATCAGCCTGGCTAATGTCGATGCAGAAAGCATCTGAAAAGATCTAAAACTAGAACACAAATAGACTCCTCTACTTCTAAACCTGCAAACACTTGCACACCAGTAACTTGATTTGGTACAAGTCTCACTCAAAGTTTCCAGCAATTCCAAAATATTACACGCGTAAATTATCCAGTGTGAAACAAGTATACTATTAGATATCACACAGTGAAACACAACACCCATAATGCGAAACACTACATCAGAGAGCATCCCAGCACTGTACCCACTGACAGATGAGCTTTCACGATGGCTGTATTCTCTAGGAGACATGGGAATTGTTTTCTACTGCCCATTATTATGACAAATACCTTCTCTGTTTATTAAAGAAAGTTGCTAAGGCAAAACAGAAGAACAGAAGAAAGGAAGAAATCCTCAGCTACACAATGAGCAACAGACGCCAAAAGCATCACTGGCTTCAGGAGGTCCACGCAAACCCCACTCCCATCACGCCAGTAACCAATAGTGCCCAGGACAGACCCTCAAAGCACTGGGCTGTGTGGTGAGCCACACACGGGGAGGTCTGCAGCAGCGTGGGGCTTGCACTCCCTTAAGCATGTGTACGGTATGGCACAGGCAGGGCATCTCCATCCCAGGCCACATGGCGAGTCCAGACCCAAGAAGACCATGGAATTTACCTAGTAAGAACTCAAAAGAAGGAAAAGAAAAAAAGAGGCAAGGAAAAATCAAACATGCATACAAGATAATGTAGGCTTTAAATACAAAAGGATGCAATTGAATGATAATTCTGTTCTAATTCCCACCCAAATTATGGGAACGACATGAAATTTTACTATTTGTGTAAATAAAAAGAGAGTGCTAGAAGAAATAGCTTCTCAAGAAAGAGAAGCATGGACCTTGGGTTTTGCAGGAGAAGATAAGAGTTTATCTTTCAACTGTAGCTTGATGATAAAGAAAGTAGATGTAGTAGAAAGAGCCGAGTATCACATGGATTTGCATCTCTCTCTTCATACCTGTTCACTGGCAAATAAGGAAAATATTACAATTTAGCTCAACCCAGGCATTTCAGTTTAGACATATGGTGGTAATCTATGAAAACAAGGGTGAGTGACGTGTGTGCTCGTGAACAGCAGAAGAAGGAGCCGTTCAGCAAGACACAGGAGAAGCAGCCACGTTACACACCGGCACTGGATGCCAATTCAGTCACCAGTCTGGGGAGTGCGGAGCAAGAAATCACGCCTGAGCCTTTACACTTCCACCGACAGCCCGAGGCTGTGCTCCTCCAGTCAGTGTTTGTGCCCTGCACAATGCTCCATGCAAAAAAAGAAAAAAAAAATTTTTTTTCCTAAAGTTTGTCCAGCTGTGTACAGCATAAAACTTTCCAGGAAGACATTTGGTATGGAGGAATACTGTAGCCTCTTTCACTTCGTTTAAGGCCTCTGTTGCTTTCCCATCCAAATAATACGCGTACAACTTTTAAGTTGGTTAAAAGGAGTTAAATGGAAAAAAATAAAGGAAGGAAAAAAACCTCACCCTCAAAACCCTGGGTGAAACTTTAGCAACACAGCTAAGACGGAGATGTGCACGTCTTTTTTTCAAGCCATTTAAACCTCAGCCCATCGGGTTCTATGGCTTACTGTAGCACCCAAATCTTTTCCAAAAATGTCAGACAAGTTTACCACAGCAATTAAGCTGTCTACCATCTGTAAAAGATTTGCCCAAGAGTTTTCCTAATGTTTTTTTCCCCCTGAACTACATTTAACTTAATTCTTTCAACATTTTGCCTATCATTCAAGTCCATATACATTAAGTATTGCAGAGTTGGCTAGATTTTTGAGGGCAACTTTTCCTTCTAAGGATTAGTTGTGCACTGGTGCACTGAAATTTTATATACAGAGTAACACTCTGAATATGAATTATTTCTTGAGGAACACTGCGCCTATTCTTGGGAATGAAGAAGTAAAAACTTTACTAGGAATTTCAGCCAAGGAGCTGAGATTAACACCCTTTATTCTCCTCCCAAATGGTGAGTTATTTTCAGAATACTAGACCAGGCTCAAGCTTAACGTCTCCATCACACCGTATTAAAAGTACCCTACAAGTAAACATGTGCACTCAGCTAGTGACAAGGAAAGACGTGGATCTGAATTTTTGAGCACGTTGGAGAAAGTTTTAAGTTTTCTCAGCAACATTTAGTGTACCTTGCGGTCCAAGTACAACAGCGGTTAGGAAAGCTGGAGGGTATTCTTTATGTCTCTTCTCCTTCTAGCTTGCATATAAACTGGTTGTTCCCAACTGCCTAACGCTGGTGGGTGTTCTCACTTTTCGCTATGGAAACTGTATTTTTATGTAACTCTCTAAATACAGATTGCTTATGTGTTATTTTCTCTCCCTGAGTGTTTATGCTTTAGATTGCAACATTTGTTCTCCCGTCATAAACCCAAATACTGAGTCTCCTAAAACAACCTCTGAAAAAGTAATCCGTTAACGATTAAAAAGCAGGAGGGTTGGGGGCACAGCCTTGTTCTTGTCACATAGATGTGGCGTCCCTTTCGGAGCCTGGTTTTTACAGAGTTGGGACCAATTTTATGCTGCTGCTGTCACTCAGCAGAAGCATAAGATAAGGTCGGGCCTTAGAAAAATTGAGATTAAGGATCAGAGTTTTAACAATGCCCAATAAATGACTATGTAACAGAGGAGTGGTGATTACAAAAAGAAATAGCTCAGTCCTTCACCTGGGTTTGGTGTAAGGCCTTTGAAATCCTTGAGTGACAAGAACTATCTGTAAAATAAAAAAAGTAAAAAAAGTAAAAAAAGTAAAAAAAAAAAAAGCTCCTTTGCTGTCCAAAGCACACACTGAATTTTGGAATGGTGATTCTGCGTGGTTAAAAACCATCCATGAGCCAAAACAGCCTTGGTGATTTTATAGCTGATGCTTCACATTCATAAAACAACGTAACAACAAAACGCTCCTGGTTCCTTTCAGTTTCTTATCACGTGTGTTTTCTGTTTCTGAATTTCATCTGAAGGAAGAAGCCCTTTGGACACGTTGTCCATTTCACAGGAAAGGATCTAAAAGCATGGAAAGGACTGATCACAGGTGAGTAGTGGTCCTCATGACTGGTCCCATCATGCTTGCTGGGAATACAGAGGCAGCAAAACATGCACAGTCCTCGAGCCAGAGCTAAAACCCCAAGGGTCATGCAGCAGCACTCGCAAGCCCTCCCAGCTGCAGGGCTCCTCACCCCTCCTTCCCCATGTCCCCCTGTCCAGTCACATGCCATCAGTCCACACCTCGCCGCAAAGCACATCCCATCCTCCTCCTGCTCCAGGGCGGCCACCTCTGATGTCCTCCCTAGCTGCAAGGTGAAGCTCCCTCCTGCCATCCTCCTGTGCCAGCCCAAGGGACTTGGCTTCGGGCTGGATGGGCTTAGCTGTCGTGGGCTGGCATGGCTGTGGCTCTACCAGCCAAGCCCGCTGGCCACCAGGGTTGGGGCAGCCAGATTGCTGCCTTTCAACACAGCGAGGAGAGAAGCAGGACCGCTGTTTATTTTCGGCTGGGATGTTGAAAGCCACCCAAACAATACATGCAGCACTACTCGGCTAAGCCTCAGTACTTCCTGTGTCAAATACACGCGCTTCATGCTGCACCCAGTCCTCTGCCGCTGTATTCACTCCTAGGGCTGTAGTACAAATTCTGGTGGAAGAAGACTTGACACAAATGCCAAAAAGTTGCACTGATTTAAACCAATGAAGAGGTTTACTGTTTGTTCTTCTCTCTATACAGAAAGGCAAATTTATAGCACTAAAATGAGGTGTCTCTCTGCCCCACTTTACACACACTTTCAAAAAAAATATTGCTGCTATTCAAAAATACTCTACATCAGGCACTAAAAAATAATAATAATCAACAGTGTGGAACACATTCTCTCTGCTCAATTTTTTTTTAGAGCCCATGGACCCAGTGCCCCTCACGCCAAATAGGATACACAAAAATACAGCAAAACCATCAGAGAGGCTATAAGCCCCCAGCAGCCCTGTAAGGGAGCCCGGGCTCTGGAGATGAGATGGGGCCAGCACCCCCATTCCCCAGGCTTAGCAGCAGGGCTGAAAAAAACAAGAGAAAAAGGGCAGCTTTAAGGACTGGCAAGGAAGAGAATGAAGAAAAAGGTGGGCAGGAGTGTCACCAAGAGGAGGCCCATGCCCTGGAGCTGGCCACACGCCCTCCCACCCTCAGAGTCACCTCGTTCCCACTGCTGGGTGTCTCTCCATCCTCAAAAGGTGCAAGGGGCACAAGTCAACACCTGCACCGCTGGCCTCCCTTTTTCAGGGGCGAGGGTGGATGGCTGACAAGACTGCCATAAGCTTTTCTGGGGCTGGAAGTCCACCATCAGGCTTGGACACCTACCCCTCGCCCCGCAGCATCCTCAAAACTGGTAGCTGCTCACAAAGCTGTGGGACAAAAGCATTCCTCTGCTGCCTGTGTCCTCTTGCCTCTGCCCTCTCCTCTCTGAACCACATGGGTGCAGACTACAAAAGCCCAAGCAGTTCTTTAGCCAACCAAAAAGCTTCAGGGATAGTATTCCTGAGATAGCAATGACCTGGTGGAAAGCTATGACCAAAGCTGAAGTATTCAGCCCAGGCAGCAGGGACTGGATCAATTTTTACAGATCAAGCTAAGACACCTGGGGCTGCAGCCCCTATGTGCCCTCTTCTTTCATTCATTCGTTAATTGGTGAACACGGGGCTTCCTTTTCTCAGTCACTTTTCACAAGTTACTTCTTAAAATTATCCCACAGCTCCCCAGTGTCCTGTCAACAACAGACGACAGACTCACCACTGGCAGCCTACCCAGCAAGTCCAGGTGTGCATTGCCAGAGGCAGCCAGCTTTGCCGATCACCAGAACCACATCCACAAACCCCTGGCTGCCTCCTCTGGGGTCCCACTGCATCCCTGAGAGGGTTTGGAAAAGCGACCAGCCATCCTTCGCTGGTTTGCAGTGGTGCCATGAACACCCAGTCTCTGCTCCTTGCTTGGCAGCGGTGTGAATGGCTGCACGGGAGACAATACATAATGATATTTGGTGTGATACAAGTCCACCAGGATCCCTTGGTGCTGTTTGTCCATCTGTCCTAACAACTGAAAATCCTTCAGGAAAAGAAAGGCAGAAAGAAAGACAGAAAAAAAGACAAAGAAAGAAAGAAAGAAAGAATGAAAAAGACAGACAGACAAGGTCCTTAACAGCATTTTATTAAAGCAGCTCTGACTCGTACATTACTTTAACTTTTAAGGAGGTGCTGTGACCAGAAGCCACAGAAACACAACCAAGAAGAAAGCAAAAGTTTAAAAAAATAGGTTCAGAACCATTTTCTCCTTGTGATTTCTCCTGTCCTTGTCTCACAGAGATGCATAGGACACAAGGACAAGGAAGGTGCTAAACACGAGCCCCTTTGAGTGAGTTCAGCTCTTCTTGCCCATCAGGATCAGGCTACCAAACACGTCATCACTGCTGAGAAATCCACGGCCACCTTCCTCCTGGTTTCTTAAAACAGTTTGTGCTCTTATGGATCCCCTTCAAATGCTTCCACCAAGGAAGCACAATGAGTACACTTCCAGGATCAGGTTTACCTTCTCCCAGAGGGGTGGATCCCCTTAGACGCTTTTCTGCCGTTGCCCAAAAGACAAGAGCGAGCCCTCCCCGCTTTTCCAAAGCTTTTCGCTCACTTGCAAATGTTAGAAGGAACAATTCAACAACTGCGCGACTGACTCACCCATTTCTTATGATTTGGGTTCACCAACAGTAAGTTCAACAGCTACATCCTTACATCCAAGGACAGGCGATCCCTGAGTCACTTTCCTTCCCTTGCCCTTGTTCATGCTCACGTTATTTGTTGCTGGCTAGGCCCGCGTGGGAAGGAGACACATGGCTTGGGCTTTACTCCAGTGTGCAGAAGAAGGAAGGGCTACACAAATGCAGAGTGCTGCCTGCCATACCTTAGACCAGACCCTTTCTTGCAGGAATCGCTCCTTCAGCTCTCTGGAGCCACCCCTCATCTTCACCATGGCAAGATCCCACCTTAGCAAAGCATTTGAATTGTGCCAATATCAAACAGTAGCCAGGGGAGACGGGGGGAGATGAAAGGACCCTAGGGAAGCGAGGAACCGTGGGGTTACCAGGAAGACTGTGCTTTTGAAAACAGGGGGACAAAATCAGGGGAAAATTAAGATAAACCATCTTGTCTGAGTGTCTGTAAAGAAAGGCGTAGAGCGTAAGTGCCCAGTCAGCAATGGCTGAAGCCCAGCTGCTGATCCTGCCTTTCCCATTAGACCTTCTTCTGGCTTGAAATGTCCTAGCCAGAAAGCCCAACTGCTACGGCTGGCTCTCCCCATCTCTCCTCCGCTCTGTCTGCACCCTGTCATTTTAATGGACTTCTGGTTTCTCTCTTTATATCCTGTGTATAAATTTCCCTGTTTCCCAGACAGCTACATTGTGCCACAGCCTTCAGTGGTCTCTGCTAACAGCTCCTGGCCTCCAGGTTAGTCACTCAAAAAAGTTCTCACCTCACCTGGAAAAACAACAACCAGAAGTCCTGAACTCAGGCAACCTCTGGAGGTGCCAACACCCTCGCGAAGCCCAGAAGGACAGCACCCACAGGGGAAAAAGCTGGTGCTGAAAATTACCTTTTGCCACTTCAGCTCAGAGTTCATTCTTCACGGTCACCACAAAATTTGCTCACCAGGTACAGGACTGGTTTGCCTGTGAGGTGCGAGGGCAGCGGTTACATCCTCAAGCATCAAGAGGCATCCTGCCACAGGGCTGGGCCCCAAGAAGGTTTGCTTGTTAGCTTTCTATTTCTACTCAGTGTGCACCTTACACACTCAGAAGACACTAAATAAGCGTTTCCCAGGTTTTACTGTCATCCCATTTGCATGTGTATTTTGCTCTCCACCTAAATTCGTGGGACACTCGTGTCCAATATCAAATATATCACAGACCCATTTGAAAAAGGAAAATATAGCTAGAGTCAGTGCGACCTTGAGCGCCCAACCCTAGATCATTTGGTCAAGCACAGAGTTCTTTCTTACTGATTTCACCGATACTGAAAGGAATTCCAGCAGGAAGACAGCAACAATAATTTCAAATATTTGCTTTCTGTTTCTCTAGGATATGAGTCATTGTAACATTGACACTTAGTAGCAAGCAAAAAATTTTAAAAATATTTTATAAATCAGCCTAATATGCCTTATCATAATAAGTATGCACAAGCATGCTTAGGTACATGCTTGTGCATGGAGGCCTGGAGACTGGCTATTTGAATTCATATATTATATTTAGCGTGAGTTAAAATGCTGTCACTGAACAGCAGGTTATTTATTTTCCCCCCCAAATGAAACATCTGGAAAAACCATAAAAATTAATTAGGTCCTATTTCTTTTTTGTTTTCCTATTTTAAATGTATTTTCTGCAGGGACTCGCTAAATTCATTTGGGGTACAATTAGAAATAGTGCACTTATATTAACAGCAGTGTTGCTCAAAAGCATAATCTGTAAAAACCAAAAACCCGATGTGAACAAAATTGTTGGTAAAAACATCATCCTGCTCTATAGATGAAAACAAAATACGGCTCTGTTTTCAAGTGCTGCCAGAAAGAAAAACTTTGACTCGTGGATGCGCGTCGTAAACCACGATTTCATTTCACAAAGCAAACGTCCCGGCAGGGACCCAAAGCTGAACTTGGAGCAGCGGAGCAGGGAGAGAACACGGAGGCTTCACTCGGCAACATCGCCACTTACCGGGATGCCGGGGTTTAAAGTAAAGCAGCAAGTACCACTGCACTTAAACTTCTACGACGGGGCAACACTGCCCTCCTGCTTCCCAGTGATTCCTGCCCTTCTCTCATGTGCAGAATTCCTTGGGCCAAGAGATGTCCTGGGCAGTTTCTCCCACCACAGGAGTGTTGACTTATTCTGCTTTTCCTCCAGTTTATTCAAATCTCCCTGTGCAGGCAGCAAAGAGACATCTCGCTAGGGAAAACAGGATAATAAAAGCCCAAAACTTTAATTTCATGGTTTCCTCAGGGGGAATAGATGTAGCTATAAAAATCATCTCAAACTCCACTGTTTGATTTCTGGGTTCAGCTTCAGGCTTTATAACTCAGCCTAACACTTTATAACTGAATTAACAACAAATAATTACATTATAATTCTTTCATCTTAGAAGTGAAAATGGTTTATATCTGGTTTGGTTTTTTTATTAGGTTAAACGCAATGGAAAAGGTTAAAAAAATGGGGGAAATATAAACAGATTGTTGTCTTGGATTAGACAAATCACGCTCTTTCTGCATTTGGTGTTTGGGGGACAGCAGGGAGGTAAAGACACAATACTCTAACCCTCACCAGATTAAAGAAAATAATAATAATAATAATAATAATAATAATAATAATAATAATAATAATAAAATTAAATTAATTTTTTGCAAAACCAAATATAAATAGAATATGAATATATATAATAAATATAAACAATAAAATAAAAATATCAATCCCTATGACCTGTCCCTATCTGCTCCTATTGAAACAACCATCCTCTATAGGCCAAAGAAGCAAAGATCCTACTGAGGAAAGTGAGAAAAAGAAGAGAGGACAGGTCCTGCCCCCGGGGCGGCCCAAGGACAAGGCCCTGCAGCCAGGGGCAGCCGCTAACGTTGCTCCAGGAAACGGGTGAAGCCTGAGCACATCAACGGGACACAATGATGGAAACCGTACCTTTTATTTTGTGTAATACTTCAACGTGAGCCTCTGCGTTTTTCCCTTCCAGAAAGCAAAACAAGCTGGGATGTGCAAATAAACCAAGAAAACTGGAGGGAAGGAAGGAACAGCTTGCAAGGCAATTGTGAAAAACAAACAACAGCGGTAATGAGGAAGGAACAGAAAATGCCTCACAAAGAGAGGACATGGGTCAGGATTTAGAAAAGAGGGGAAAGACTCAAAAGGTGCAGGAAAAAAAAGCTTGAAAAGACTTATTGAACGCAGGAGGTGAACAAGACTGAGTGACAAAATGAGAAAAAGGACATTTACAAAAGAAAAAACCCTCTCCCGTTTTATTTCTGAGTACTTGTAGAACTGGGTACTGCTGCTGGCAAATCTGAGCCCCTCGTCTTCAGTGTCCCAAAATCCCCCAGACTTCTGTCCTCCTGTGAGAGTGCAAAGCTGGCTTTGCCCTCCCCTCAGTTGTCACATAAACATTAACACTTAAGAGACAAAGGTTTACCCAGTAAAAATTGTCTGTGTGCTGTACGCCTTAGGAAGGACGTTTCTGCTTCCAAAGGAAAACCCCCAAAAATTAGAAGAAGCAGATGTAGGTGCTAGTCTTGCCTACTTTAACACCCCAAAGCCCTCATGGTTTTCTGATCTGAACGCAAAACATTACCAATTTGTGGATACCCAAACTATCCTCTTGAGCACTCCCTTCCATATCTCCGTTACCCTCCCTCGTCATTGACCTGACCAAAGCTTTTTTTTTGGTCGTGAGCACGCTCCGGAATCAGCACAGCCTCACTCTCTGCTCGTGCAGCCCCCGGCCCCCACCAAGCCCATGCCCTCCAGGAGTGCCGGGCAGGCATCGCCCCTCTCACCCCTGTGTCAGTCCCCCCTCTCCCGACGGGGGAGCTGCCTGCGCAGCACCGGGCTGTCCTTCCAGAGAGCCTGAGGAAGAGGAGCAGGGTTCGGGACTTTCGCTCAAGTGTTGCTTTCCCCCCGTGCTCGCCGGCATTTTGCCTCGTCGAACACCACCACAGCTGAGTGGTCCGACAGCGATTTTCACTCAAACGTTACCAGTCACTTAATTAGCATTGATCTGCACATTTGCCTCATGCTGGCTATCACCTTCTAGGCTTTCCATACGTGTCGGGTTTTCCTGACATGTGGCATTACTTTGATGCCTGGGAGCTTGACTTTGTTCTGCACTCGGAGGTCACGCAGAGTGCTTTTTCAAAGCATCCTTCAAGCCAGCGCCCTGACAATGACAAATCTTGGTTTATTGCCTTTCCTAAGGCCTCACAGTGTTTCCTAACAGACATCCTAGTGGTATTCTCAAATCCATCACTCTTGAAGCCAGATGTAAAGTAACCACGGAAGGCTGTATACAGCCATCAAACCATATGAACGGTTTTATAACTACTGGCAACCCACTGAACATTAAATATTGGATTAACATTCAACAGCTCTGCTGGTGCTTCCTGCGCTTTGGCAGCAAGCTCTCCCCACTGTCGTACGCTCGCAGAATGGGCTACAACTCTTCTTCAGGAAAAATCTCAAAATGGAGGGCTTCACTTGCGCTACAGACTCTCAACATCCAGCCGGAGAGAAATGGAGCAACGCAACAGGACCACAGGCCGGGAGATGGGACGGCTGCTGCTTTTCAGCCTCTGTGAAATCAGTCTGCAACCCTTTACTTACACAGCTGGCTCAGGCAAAAACCTGCCCGAGTTGTTACCAATGCAAACGCAGCCTCTAACGTTAGTTTTGGTTCACTCTCCTCCTTGCATTCCCCCAAGAACTGCGATCCCTCTCGGATCAGACTGTTTTTCCTGTGTGCAAGGTAATACTCTGCCTTGAACTTTTTTCCCCTGCACACCACAACGTGAGCACTTCTCCGAGCAGGAACAACTTGCTCTGAGAGCTGGTTCCTGGTGTCTTGCGCTCCGGAGGTGCAAACACAAGTCCCAACACTGCCCCGTACCTCCTCCCTCATCACTGCCTGCCGCTGGGTCAGGAGCCTTTGAGTAGGACCAAACCTGCCTCTGGTGCGAGCTGCTGCAAGACAGCAGGCACTGTTACAGCCAGTTACATCCACTGTCGACCCTGTGGATCCGCTGTACATCCTGTTACATCCAGCTTCCACCTCCACAAAGCATGGGCAGGTGAGCTGCCGTGAACGCGGGTGATCCTGCCAACCCAGGTCAGGCATGGCCAACTACTAGCATGGATCAGGGCAAAATAAACAGACTCGGCTCAAACTTGTGAGGAGAAGCCTGATCCCAGGGGATGCCAGGCAACTCTGCTGGAGAAACTACTGTTGCCTGTAGACACGCATTCCTCCTGACATGCTATTTTACATCCAGACACAGGCTGCACCATTTTTAGAGGTAGAAGGAGAGACTGACTGATGGGCTCCAGCACGCAGCCCAACAGAACACGCCAGCAGACCCATGACAGGGGTAATCACTACATTTAAAACACCATTAAAAGAAAGGTAACCTGTCAAGCTTGCTTATGTTGTAAGGCTGAGCCCCGGAGGACCCCGGCGTATTTCCAACACATCGAACTAATTGTAGTTTACATTCATTTCACTCTCTATTAGAGGTGCTCCACTTTCCAGGAAAACTAATTTGCTCTGCAGTGCTTGGCCGGCCACAGCTTTCTGCACGAAACCCGAGCGCCTCTCTCCACCGAGCGGGGCTTCGGGTAACAGTCAGTGGAGAACATGCAGCGCGATCTGCGGCATGTCACCCTAAACACGGCTACACGCCGAAAATAGTTTCAGCTTCCTCCGCCTCGTGCAGTTCTGGAAATAAAACATATGGAGTTAGCACGGCCGCTGATTGGATTTTGATTGTTCTGAAACGCTGCCAAGTTTAAAGTGGAGAGTGTGGCCTGAAAGGAAATACAGTAGACACTAGACAATTTATTTGTTTCTGAGCGGGGACCTGGCTGACGGGCCGCTTCGAAGGTGGCTAACAAGAGCAGCATGTTCCCATATGGAAACCATATGGGGAAACGGGCCAGGGTCTAAAAAAACACGGTGCACGCTGTTATGTTATCACGGCAACAGAAGAAGCAGAGCGCTGTAAAACCGGTGCCAACCACAACAGCAAGTTGCTGATGGGTGGCACTGATAAATAACACTAATGGCTGGCATACCAGCAGCTCCCAGGTAGAACACTGCAGGAGCTGGGGAGGGGAAACCTGCGCCCGAGAGGCAGCCGGGGAGGCTGTATTCGCAGAGCTCTCCCGGTTCAGCGTTGGCAGTTGCTCCCACAAAACACAGGGCCCCTAAAACCCTGAAAAAGGGGAAAAAAATAAAAATATATCTCCCAAACGGAGATATTATAAGAGAGACCTTATTAAAGAAACCTGCGGCTGTTTTGTCTCCTGAGAGCGGTCACGTAAAACCAGCACAAAGGGCAAATGTTGACATTTCGGGACGGCAACTTCGAGCTCCCCGGGCGCCCATGGGCCTAGCAACCGAGCGTCCAGTCACACTGTCCCGCGGGGAAACGGGGCTCCCCGTTGCCGCGGGAGCCCGGCCCCCACCCTCGGACGGAGCCTCCGGCGGGGCCAGCGAAGCCTCGCCGCCGCCTCCCACAGCGGGTTCCGCGCCCGGGCCCGGGCTCAGCCCCCGGGGCCGCCCTCGGTTCCCGGCCGCCTGCCTCAGGGGCGCGCGCCGCCTGCCGCGAGGCTGCAGCGCCACCAAGCGGCCGCGCCCCGCTCGGAGCCACACCCCCTGGAGCAACGTCACGGCCCCGACTCCGCCCCCCCGGGAGAGAAACAAGGACGGGGAGGGGGTGTTGGGGGGGAGGAGTAACAAAATAATACCGGGATGAAATCAGGAGGGTTCCCTGAATTTGGCCTGCATTTAATCATCGTCTTGACAGAAGGACGTGGAGATGTTACACCCCCGCCCCACCCCCCATTTGGGACATTTTAACCTAAACTTTTTTTACTTACTTTTTAAAAAAAAAAAACAAAAATCAAAAAACCAACAATAAAAAAACACCCCAAAAAACAACAAAAAAAACCCCAACCCCCCCCAAAAACAAACAAACAAAAAAACCCCAAAAAGCAGAACAAAAAAACCCCAAAACCAACAACCCCCCCCCCCAAAAATACTAAAAGACAAAAACCAACAAAACAAAAAAAAACCAACCCACAAATAAAACCACAAAAAAGAGCCCAAAAAACAAAATACAAACAAAAAACAAAACAAAAAAGCCCCCAACCAATAAACCAAAAAAAAACCCCAAAAAACCCAGAAAACCAAAAAATTCAAAAACCACAAAAACCAAAAAACCAACAACCCCTCCCCCCCCAAAAAAAAAATCCCCAACTCCCCCCCCAAAAAAAACCCCAAAACCAAAAAAAACCAAGGCCAAATTTGTCAGTATCTAAAGAACAAATTTTTTTAAAAACCACACTGAAAATGAATACTTAACCTCTAAACAAATTATACTGTTCAATTAAAAAACCCCACCCAACTTCAATTTCCTTTTTTTTTTATTTTTTTTGAGAATTTTTTTTTTCCCCCCCCATGCTTTTTATAAACCCCAAATAGTCACTTTTCCAAGGTTATTCTGCTTGTGTGGGTAAAGCAGGAAAATCAGAAGAAATCCTCACCGGTTCAACTCTGAGGGCAGAAAAAAGGAGGAAATAATGGAACGCACCACGGCACAGTCCATCCGGCAACCTCACCGTCACCAAGGCCACATTCTGTGCCTCTTAATGAGCTGCTGAAACGTTTCCAGGACAGAAGCAGCATCCAGAGAGCTACAGCAGCTGATTATATAGAGGTTATAGAATCACAGAATGGTTAGAGTTGGAAGGGACCTTGAAGATCATCGAGTTCCAACCCCCCTGCCACGGGCAGGGACACCTCCCACTAGACCAGGTTGCTCAAAGCCCCATCCAGCCTG
>JAOXNO010000001.1:115645037-115712110 GCA_028565335.1 Limnodromus scolopaceus
GAGAGTTAGAGGAGGCCTAGCTAAAATGTAAAATTCCAGAACACAAAATTGGTTCGGTTTTACTTCAAACCGGGACAGACCATTATCGGTCTTAATCTGATGCGGAACACCACATACAGCAAAAGCTCGTTGCCAGTGTCGAATAACATCCCGAGCCCTTTCTCCTGTGTGGGCGGTAGCTACCATGACTGACAAAAATGTGTCAATAGACACATGCACATATTTAATTTTACCAAACTCTCCAATGTGGGTTACATCAGACTGCCAAATCTGCAAAGCTTGTAGACCTCTGGGCTTCATACCATAATACTCGGGTACATGCTGGCCCTGACGATCAGGGGGGGGCTGCAGCAATAGAAGGGGCCTCCGCAGTTGTTAAATGAAATTGACGTCTTAAGGCACAAAAACCTTGACACAAAACCCGATGGGATTCAATTGCTTGTTGTTTCACGTTAGGCACCTGTCCCATCTGTAAATACTGTGGGACCTGTCACAGGTTCCTTCTGGCTTAATTGTTTCTGTCCAATATGAATCTGACTTCCTAATTTACGTAACGGATGAGAGGGAAGATGAGACTCAATTTGCCCTGTATAATTCATCAATGCGGCTTGCAATGCTGAACTGTTAGCTAGACACCATTCAAAAGAGCCCACCTGCACAGGCAATACAATTCTTTCTGGGTCCCTTGCATCTCATTCGGGCCTTAATGATGATTTGTGCCAATAATTCAAATAGGCCAGGAGCAGTTCTTTTTGTTATGGCAAGACAAGAAAACCCATTCCAGTACATGAAGTGGGTCTTCCCAACCAGGGATCCATTGTACGATCATTGCAAATGGTATCATGTCACCAATAAAACAAACACCACTACCGCAACAGTCATCTCAATTCTCCAAACATGCTTTTCCTGTACTGCCCATTCCACCATCTCAATTGTTTGCCTTGCTTCAGGGGTCAAGCCGAGGTGTCCCATAGTAGAGAACTTTGAAGCTGTTATTCCTTCGTTCCGAAAGGATAAGCTACATGCAATTTAAAGATCTCTGTGCAGTTACACCACCAGTGACAACAGAAATACTATCTTTAACACCCTTTTCTTAAACAAAATGTTCAATTAAACAGAGGATATATACAAATCAGAATTGCAATCCTAATAAATATTTTAAACACACAGTTGAAATTGTTAGCAACTTTCAGATAATTGAGACACTTTAATAAAAACTTCTACTTTCCTCGAAAAATCACATACTCTGCATAAGAGACCTTGCACTATCCCTACCGTTGCCAGCAATTCAGAGTTTGAAAGTGGATAGATTAAATCTATTTGCCCCGGCAAATCCAGCCGAAGCAGCTTGGGAGCCCACCACCACCCCGTTTCACCGGGAGAGGTGGCCACCACTGTCAGAGATCTGACAGCAGGGAATGCTCCCACGCCTCCGTGGCGCCTGGTCAAGGTCTGAAGCTCCAACTGCCAACAAAGGCGAGCTCTCAGCAGGGCACTGCCAAGGGGAGCTGCAGCGTCTCCGTGTGGGCACGTCCCTCTTCCTGCCAGATCTGCGGGCAGCGGCACCCTGAACGCCTGCGACAAATCTACTCCATCAATCCAAGTCACAACCCGACCACGCAGGCCAGAACAGCTCCACATTCCTGCCTCCTACGCAATTCGTAAAGCCAGCTTACTTTCCGCTAGTAAGTCTCTTAAAGGTATTGACCATGTTTTACTTACTGTATTTTGTATCACCACATGTAAAAAAAACCGATGTGCACACAGATATATATGTATCATTCATACATACACACACACGACATTATATATGTATTTACGTATGTAGAAAGATGCAGAGCATATTTTCTCTACCGCAGACAAGTCTTTAAAGAGGATCGAATATTAGGAAAACTTTTGTGTCTCAAAATAAAATAAAAAATAGGTGTTCTCATTAGATATAAACAGAATTCCTTAACTTCGTTTCCTTTTACATATAAAAAGTATACATTTAGAAAAGACAATCCCTTCAGGAGGGGAAAAAGTTGTTGCTTTTCATATTTAAGATGTCTTTCCTAAAATTGCTCCAGAAGAAAGTCTCCCAAGATATACAGAAGAAATGTATTTGTTTGTGGTGACGAATTTGAAAGTAACAAAAATGAGTGCAGAAGTAAAAATCTACTGGAATTTATTCCGCTTTTAAGGAAACAACTACAATTCCCAATCGTCCTTTACAGAAGAAACTGGAGTTTACGAAAGTGCAGGCTGCATCATAAATGTCCTCTTCAGATATAGATATTATTGTGAATTTCATTGGTAGTCAGTAACTTCTTCAAAATCTTTGTGCTTTCAGATACGTCCTAGGAAAAGGAAGAGATGATCAGCATTAGCTACATTGTTGGTAACAAAACAAAACAAAAAAGCCTCACTGTCCCTCCAGTCCAATTTTTATTACTCTGAATTTGTTTGATTAAAATATTAACTTTGAGCAAGACTCAGGTCTTCTGAATGAAGCTATCCGGAGCTCCAAAAGAATTTGCAGTTCAACCATAGAATGGGATTTGTTCCTCCTTGCTTGTATATATGAGAGGAAGAGCCTGTGAATTGGCTGTTGTTTTCCTTCAGAGTTTAAACATTTAGGTACTAGTCTGTTAGACTTATTTAGCAGCCCAGTATAAGCTGGAAGGAAAACTAACTCACAAATCCCACATTTAAAGCTGAAATAAGTACTTCAGTACACACAAACCTCTTCTGTCATTTAAATATTAGTTCAACTGGCAAAACTGAGGAAAGCGTTTTGAACCAACTATATACTTCAATTAAAAAAGTTTCAGAAAGAAGCAAAACATTCACTTTAGTAGCTATAATACCATGATTTTAGAGCTGCTTGGTGAGTGCAAAACTGTTATGAATCATCCTTAGAAATTCAGTCTTTGAATTCTAGAAAGAAGTTATAGGTCAAAATAAATTTCTTAAGAAGCTTTCTGTATTGCACAAGACAGACACAGAGCTAGAACAGAGCCATCTTGCATATAGATGTAGAATGTTAAAAAAAATAATAATAATTTAAAGGTTTTAACACAGACGCCTCCAAAGAAAACTGCATCTTAAAACAATCACAAGAAATTACTCCCTGATATACTAATACCACTAAAACAGCCTGAAAAGTCAAGATGAAGTTTTGAGGGAAGCTGTAGATTCATTATTTTTAAGCAACTTATAAACACCTGTAAATATGTTACAGCAAGTACTACACCAGAAATCATCGTGCTTTGTCAATAAAGGCTGTGCATTTCTATACATTACATACACCAGTCTTTTCAGGTGGAATCCTCAGGGGGGCACAGCAGAATGCAAGGGATGAAAATCAGACCAAACCAAACCAAACCTCCCAATTATTTTTAAATACAAAATTTTACCTTGACTAAAGTCTTTAGGATTTTAGAAGAAAGCAGAGGCTTGAACGCTTCAATCGTAACCGTGTCCAGTTTGATGACATCAGTGTAGCACTGATACAACACTGCAGGAATCTGCCATACTTGACAATAACTTAAAACTAAATACAAGTCAAAAGAAAGTATGTGTTACATTCAGCAGAGAAGGAATCTCAGTTCTGTGTATAAAAATCACATTTGTTCTGGCCAGCATGAAATGTATAATTATAATAAATATTTAAATATTTGAATATTAATGTATTAAAGCATGAAAGTTTATAAATTAGTTACTCAGGATCCTGACTGCCAGAGCAGCCATCCCTCACTCCTCAGTTACACAAGAAAATAAACCACAAAAAATTAGTAAAATGCAGTTGGTATTTCTTCCTGGCAAATACCTTAACTGGAAATGGTATATTATTGGTAAACAAAAATAATATGAGTTTCTGTAAAAAAAAAACCAAACGAAAAAACAAAAAAACCCCAAAACACAACCCCCCCCCCCAACCAACGCAACATAAAAATTCAAAACAAAATGCAAACAAAACAAACTTTTTCTAGAAAAAACATCTACTTCTAGCTCCTGCCAGACAAGTTCTTCCTCATGATGCTACCACTAATTTGGTATTTTATAATTAAAAGCCTCAGGTTTTTATTACATTACATAATAAGACCGAATCTAACTTTTAGATCAGGTCAATCGGTAGCACTGTGAAAACCTACTTTACCTGTAATATGCAGGAAGGACTTTACGAGCCTCAGTTTGGATGCTCAGATGAAAATAACTCTTAATAAAACATACTTAGTTCCTAAGTAAAATGCCCCAAAATCCCCAATATACTTTGTGAGGCTATACTGAAGAATTTTCTAGTACTTATGTCCTGCACGTAACAGGTAAAAGGATTTGTAAGTAGTTTTGAAATTTGTCCCTATTTTACAAGGCAACATGTAAGATGTCAAACTGTTGGGAAATAATTTTCAAAAAGCTAAACTTGTTAGCCAGTTCACATAATTAGGTAAAAATACTAATTGCAACAGGATGCTCTTCAAAGTGAATTTTGTGTTGCCACCAGCAGCCGTGTAAGTAATTGGAATTGCGAAATACCAGCAGCAGGAAGGTCTCGCACAATGTTAGGCTGCTCCAGCAGCGGGCAGCAGACCTGCTCTTTGAATTCTTTTGTCTTCAAGGCTTTCAGAAACGGAGATGGAAGTGTTAAAGTGGATTCCTGAGTCTTGTAATCAGCTACAGGACACGTTGAAAGAATGGTTACTTGCAAGCTTTCCTTTTGCATACAGCCAAAAACCTGAAATAAAAAGGTAATATATAAGAAAAAAAAAATCTTCTCACTGTAACAGCATAGAATCACAAAGATTCATTTCAATTTCAGTGCAGATGGCAAACGGCAGTTTAGTTCAGGTTTGCAGGACTAACTAAAATTTGAATCACAATCTTGAGGTAGAAGTTTCACATGCATTGCTCTTGGGATGGAGATTAAAAAAAAACAACAAAAGAACAGCTAATTTTTTATAAAAGCTAATTTTATAATATTTACTAAGCATGTTGATTTTCTTGAGAAGCTTTAGGTTTTCAGCACTTGCTATTCACCTGCAAACATATAGAGACTTACTATTTTTACTAATGGTGATTGTAGAAAGAAAAAGGACTCCAAATAAAACCAGGATGCTTATGACAGGAAGGCAGCTTGCTAAGCTGCAAGACATTTGAAATTGAAATTGTGCTCCTCAGATGTTCTACAGTTCTTTAAAAGAGTCTTAATTTTAAATACTCAGATTTTATTTAATTTTGTTCAAGTTGAATTGAGAATTAAGGAAGAGAGCCTTTTTTTTCCCCCCCAGTTTTCCTGAAATTCAAAGAAACAAGTTTCAAAAACATTGTACAAAACATACTTCTGGATCCACTGGATGCTGTCACAAAACACCAACAAGCTGCACAGCTTTCCATTGTTTTTAAAGAACGTATGTGAAAACGAAGAGAAGCACGATAAACCTGCACCCTCCCTTTACGCTGTCCTCTTCAGATTTATGATCAATAAGGAAATAGGGAGTTTGGTAAACATTACAGAAACTCGCCTGTTTCTGGATATGGTACCAATCACAGAAGGGAAGCCGACTCTTCCCTCACACCAGCGCATTATCACTGTAATACAAAACTGACATAATTTTCAGAAGCACATATATTTTCAATTTAAAATGTATTTAGTTTCTTGGAAACTCTGGCTGGTATGCATTACTGTGAAACTTTAGTCTGTATGTTCTCATTTTGTCAGTGACTGCTTACTGAAAACAAACATACTGAGGTTAAAATCTGACTCGGAGAGACTGTGAAGATGCTGAGTGAATCACCATTTACAAAGCATACAGAACAGGTCTGTAACTCACACTACAAGCTGGAGATCACCAGCACAAAATTTCTACGTTTAAAAATACCAGTAACAATGAAGATTAAAAATGCTCAAGAACATTGACTTGGTAAAACTGTACACTCCTACTGTTCATAAACACCCACACTTGAAATAACACATATGTGCAAACAGCTGGAAAAACACAGAGAGGACAGCAAAACCACAACCATCTTTCTTTTGTAATCCCCATTTAAACGAAGTGCAAAAATGTGTGGAATACAGCAAAACCAAAATGTTTTAGGTCTTAGGATTTTTAACCTTTGAAGTGAACCATAACTCCCCACCAGTGAACTAAGTGAATTAAATTCTCCAACATGCCACAGAACTACAAAAGGCTAGTTTTTCCACAAACTTGGGTATGAAATCCCTGAAACTACCTGATGAAGTTACTCTGGTTTTCCATCCTCTTTGCCCTCCCATAACCCCTCTGGCTCCCTCACACCGAGATGCTTCTCTGTTCTCCCTCGCAGCCAAGAAACCCTTCTCACGTGCTGGCCGGGCCCGCTGGCAGACCAGACTGAGCAGGTATCACTCGCTCAGGCTGAGCACTTGCTCTCAGCAGGCACACTGCTTTTTTTGTCGTCTCACTCTTTCCTTACCTCTTGCCACAGCCTTACACAACCTTCAGCGTAACATAATAGCTTTAGAATCTCTGCTTGTTCATCAGATCAGCAGAGATTTAAAGGAAAGCAGATTAGCCGACAGACAGCAAGACAAAATGCTTCCTTGAGGCCAAGCAGTGACCCAAATCCATAAAGGAAATCAACAGCCAGAACATTCTCCCCGTGGCTTTATCTTATTAAAATCAACACGATGATACTCGGAGGGACCTGAATGATCCAGCAACGTTCATGTACCTGAATGATGCTGGGGTAAGGCACTTGGCATGCTACATCCATGAACAAATGGGACAGGTACTACTTTGAAGGCGCCTTCCTCTAGAGTTCCTCCTTGTGAAAGGAACAGAACACACCCGCTAGTAAAGACACCATCCATCGCGAGTTTCGTAACAGGTTCGTCTGGGTGCTCCTTTGGCAGCCTTACAAACGCAGCTACGTTGTTATTTTTAAGGAAGTATTCTTCCAGATCTGAAATGCAGCTGACTTAAGCCATAGAAAATTTAAGTGGAAAATGGTTTGGAAAGTAGTTAAGCGCAACAAAATTGAAAGCGTCTGAAAGAAGTAACTGCACTCAGTTGGTAAGTTACAGCAAGTAACTGTAGGAAGTTATTCCTAGAAAGGAATTTCACAGAATTTGCAGATAGTAAATTTGTTCCATTTGTTAAATACTTGAGAAAAGAAAGCCACAGGGAAAGCAGTTATTTACAATGTTGTCATGCTTAGAGTATCAGAGAGGAAGAGGCACCTGCACCACTAAGATTTCACTGCTGTCCTGGTTTCAGCAGGGACAGAGTTAACTTTCTTTCTAGTAGCTGCTGCGTTTTGGATTTAGTATGAGAATAATGTTGATAGCAGGTATTGTTTTAGCTGTTGCTAAGTAATGTTTACATTAGTCAATGACTTCTTCATAGTTCCCATAAAAGCTGAGAGGGAGCACAGGCAGGACAAGCTGGTCAAAGGAATATTCCATAACCATAGATGTCATTCTCAGTATATAAATGGGGGTTGGCCAGGAAGCAGGGATCTGTGATTGCTGCGTGGGACACAATGGGCAATCGATCATTGGGTGGCGAGAGCAACTTGTGCTTTATCACTTTATTTTGTATGCTCTTTTACCGTTATTATCGTTATTGTTATTTTCCTCTTCTGTTACTGTTCTATTAAACTACCTTTATCTCAACCCACAAGGGATTTTTTTTCCCCACCTTTTTTTTCATCTTCTCCCTACCCTACTGGGGTTGTGTGCCTGTGGAGTGAGCGAACAACCGCGTGGTTCTTGTTGCTGGCTGGGGGTAAACCACGGCAATTGCTCAATTTGTTGTTTTGCCAGTTTTACCTTTTCAAGCCACTGGAACTGTTGATCCTCAGCAACGTAGCAACTGCACTGGCACAACAAAACCTTAAAGAAAAAAACATTGCCTAAGTAGTGGTTTAAAGAACACAACAAACAGCTCATAATCACGTGTAAAGATGATGTGACTGCAGCCAACAACTCGTTCAGTTCTCTTGGGCTTCCTCAACTCTATTTCAAGAACTTTTCCATTCACAGCTGATGTGAAGCAATCAGGCAGTCATACATCATCTTTGTACTTAACTTCACACGCCAGAACCTCAAATAGTTTTAGTGAGCATTATGGCCCTTCGGATTTTTGATGAAATTAACCTAGAATACTGCAGCCTTAATGTTTTATTTGCTCTGGGCAGGGCAGGGGTGGATGAGGGTTGCTCTTTTTCATAAAGCTAGAATATAGTGGAATTTGTGCACAAGTTACTTACTGTTGGATCTGATATTAATCGGTAGAACAAACAGAAAGAATCTGTTGGGAGGACATTTGTTGAGCTGGATGTTCGACACCACTCATTCCACAGCTTCACAACTCCAACTACTTCCCAACATACAGAATCCAGAATATAAGAAGACAGGAAAGCTGCAAGAACCAATAAATACTGTTAATTTACAAAGAATAAAATCTCCATTCTACAAATAAATACCTGAACTGAATTAGACTATTTCTTTGCAATCTCAAGTTAAAAAAAAAAAGTAGTAAACTTATTTTTATCAACATACATTTACTGACCAAACCCAGCAAAGCCCAACAATGTGAGTAACCTTACCTTATCAAGACTTAAACGATAAAGAGCAGTTCTACATATAAATATCCTAATAATACATGGTTTTAATAGCAGGGAATTATGTCACATGGTCAACGTTGATTCCTTTAGTATACGCTAAGTATGTAAACATTACGTCTAATATTTCTTGATGTACCAGATATAACTGATTTCTAAAAAAAGAAAGAAAATAAAATTCCCTCAACCAGCAAGAAGAACTATTACACTGGCTCTAGGAAGCAGAGACAAGAGTATGCATGACTTAGTGGCAAAAACAGATCCTAAATTAAACATTCATAGATCAAATTCCTGTCAAAAGTTACTGTAAAGAGAAGACAGATCTAAAATATCTGTATCTATTTTTCAATATCTATTTTTCAAGTAAAAGCTCAAACAACTTTGCTAACTTGTTTTTCCTTTAACTTAGATATCATCTAAATATCATCTAGATGTGACCTAAACATAAGGAAGAATTAAAACTTCTTTATATCCTCACAGGGAAAGAGCTAGTAAAAAGCTCAAGACCTTGGTAAAAAATGCGTGTGGGAAGGGCAGAGAGTGTTTCAAGACTATGGGCTTAACAAGTAAATAACCACCTCAAAAGAGGGCATTTTCAATAAGTGGGGAATTAAATTGTGAAAAAGGGATCAATTGATCTCTTACAAAATAAAAATAATAATAATAAAAAAAACCCGAACCAAAATCACTGTTCATTAGAAATTAAAGAAATTACAACTTATGAACCCATAATTTTATATCTTTGGCAGCTCTCTATTTCAAAACAACAGATTGCACTGAGCAACTTGTTACTATTAAAAGGAACGCTTTTGCCAATTAACAAACAATCCAGGGGAGTCGACCAAACAAAAGTCAAATACAGAAAAAAGGGGGGGTTGTCACCAAAACATACTGCGCTTCCATCCTTCAAACAAAAACATATTGTGATCAGCCAGAAGAAATAAGCAGCTGTAACAAAAACTGCTTTACACGCGCAGACTAACTATGGCTTTTCTGGGAACAGCTCAGCTGCCTCAGGGTTAAAATTCGGCTCCCTAAACGAAGAGATGGACACCCTTAAGGGCTGTTCTTACAGCAGAGACGAAAGTTAAAACAGACTATGGCAAAGGGAGTGTCCTGGCACACTTACACTTCCTTCCAGCCTCCTGCTTTCTCAAATTTAACCGCTTTAGAGCCTCAGAGGGTTTGGTTTCGCTGTTAGTATCGCCTACCTGCAGCGTTACGTCCTATGGCCACTATGAACTTAGAGCACACGAAGGGCTCCTCGGCAGAGCTGTCCGTAGACGCGCCCGACTTCAAGGTCCAGAGAATATCGATCTCCCTGGAAATCAAACAAAAAGAAAAAAAAAAAAAGGCGGAAGGATGTGGAGCAGCGCTTCCCCCTCACCCACCTGTCCCGGCCCAGGACCGGGCCCGGGCCACGGCCCCGGTCGCCCCCTGGGGACCGTGGGGGAGGCCGCACGGCAGCGGCGAAGAGAGGGCCGGGGTTAGGCCGCCGTAGGGCCGCTCACCTTTTCTTCTCCAGCTCCATGCGGATCTCCCGGTCCTCGGGCGTCTCCTCCCGGGCCTCCTCATCATCGTCCACCCCGGCGCGGGACGGGGCCACCACCACTTCCCCGAAAAAGGTCGCCATGGCCGCCGCCCGGCCGCTCACCGCGCCTGCGCTCACAGACGCTCCGCTCCGCCTACCGACACCACCCCGCCGGTCCCCGGGACACCTCCCCGCGGGCTGCCACCGCCGCCGCCCCCCGCGGCAGGCCGGGGGTGTGTGCGGGTCTGCTGAGCACACCCCGACCCGCTCCGCGGCTTCTCCCGGCCTCCGAGCAGGCCGCGTCCCTCCGGAGAGAGGAGCGGGGCGGAGGCGGGGGCTCTCCCCGGCCCCCCGGGGTGGCACGGCACAGGGGAGCGGGCCCGGGGCGGGGGACAGGGCAGGGCCCGTGTGACACAGCGGAGGTGTGCAAATAAGAACGCAGTCACGAGATGACAGGGTTACGTATAGCTTTACTTTGGTCCACTTCTGCATATACAGCATAAAAGTCCTTAATACTAAAGAATTTGTCCTGCTCTTTTAGTATCTTTCTCTGTTCATGCTGCCCCCGAGCCCCTTCGCCACCCCAGATTCTGGTCCCGCTTCAAAGCGAACAAAACCACCCCAGCTTACAAGTGCATCGCATGAGGCAGCTTTAAATCAAGATACTACTTTTACAGGTCTACAACATCACGTTACCACCCTGAGTACAGCTAGACCAAATAGAGAATGCTGACCGATTAAAACTGCCAGGAAGATGAAAGAACTGCTTTCTGCAAGGCTTAAAAAGAGCCAGTTCTGATAACAAGGAGCATACTCATTTAAATAATTTAAATAATTTTTTTTTTCTTAAATGAAAATTAAAACTCTTAGAGGGTCAAAAAGTCCCTTTCCAGATTAATCATTTCTCCTCCTACTGGCTCTTTTGGACCTGTCTGCATGTACAAAATAGGAAATAAAAAACAGCATTTGCTTTCCTTAGAAAATAAAGCGTTAGGGCCCCTGTGCCAGCGATTTCCTCTGGGATACACAGAGGCCAGAACCTTCTCCTGGCTTTCAGGGATCACCATGACCATGCATGAGTGTGGTACAGCAGAGAATACGGCAGCTGAAAAAGGACGAGAGAGAAAAACATCTTTTTAAATCTAAACCTAAATTGGAAATACAAATCTTAGCTGTTTAAACTTAAGGTTAATAAAAACTCTGATGTTCACTTAAGAGCTATTAGACCAGTATTTATTCCTATACTGAAGGTGATACTCCATCAAACATTGATCATCAGCAGCTGCTGAACAATGCATTCAGTTTATGGATAATATAAAAATACTGGTTGACTTACTCCTTTAACAAAGTTGCCCCTAAAAGGTAAGATACACAAAGCTACCTTGAAGTTTCATAACTAAACACAACTGTGCTCGTATTTGAGAAACCAACTTAAAAGGAATGAGATAAGCATGTACCTTGAATTGACAAGATTCTACTGTATTGTATTAAGGACTATGCCCCAAATAAAGAAAATTCATGGGGCAAGAATGATATAAACTAGGTTTATTTTTTTACTTCATATAGAAGTTTTAAGGGAGGGAAGGAAAAAAAAAAAAAAAAAAAAAGAAGTCTTTCTCTATACTAAGATAACATTCTAGATACCAAAATGACGTGATGGTAAATCCACCTTTTGGCACGTAACATCAGCAACATTGCTGGAGAAGCGGTTCTCACCAGCCGCTGGCAGGCAGCGTGTGGGACTCCCTTATCCATCACCTCACTTGTGCAAATGCACAAGCAGTTCTGGCATTAATGACTGTGATAATGCAGCTACACTAAGTTTTTTTCCCTGCCCCAAACCCTTCCAGATACTACTACCAGTCCAACCTTCTGGAAAACTAATTCTCAAACTTAATTTCAGTTAAAATGAGCTGGGTTAGGATAAATCTCATATTCTAACACATCTATTGAACGGTGAGATCAGGAATCGTTAAGTCTTACTAAGTGTGAGAAAGGGACCCAGCAGAGCAGAGGGAAGAAACTGGGAGCGGGGAAGGAGCGCAGATGACCAAGCTCCTGGTGACAGTGATGGTGGGGCTTCCCCCAGCAGAGCTCCAGGGAAAAGCAAGCTATAAGTTGAGAGGTGCATTGCCAACCAAGAATTTACACATTTTTCCTGGAGAAATTTTCTCCTATTTTCTACGCAAGAATTATTTCTTGTCCACAACAGCCACCTCAAACATTTCGAAAATAGGAAATGTACGGCAATAATAAAGAAACTGATAAGGTTTAATCAATGAGAATTCTAACATAAAAGCACTTAAAAGTTTAAATATGGAAGAACAACAAAAATGCAGCAAAAAGGTCTGGAATGTAAGGATCCTGCACCTCAAGCTTTTCACGCATAAAGAAAACAGAACAAGCGTTTTGTTTGTTTTTCTGTTTTATAAAGAAAACACACAAAACCCCTTAGGCCCAAGAGTTCACCTGCAATTTCATATTCTTAAGTTTACAGTATAGAAGTCACATTAATGATGATAGTACTACCTGTCAGCATTAACCCTCTCTTCACCAGCACCAATATGCCTTTTTAATTGGCAAATATGCTTTTTCACTGGTAACTGGTTCTAGTTACACGTTATCAATAATGGAAGTACAGAACATTTAATACCTGTACTAAAACAAGTTGTAAAGTTATTAGCCTAGTGACCGCTCATTACTCTTTTGATGCAATGCTAGCATCTGCCAGATTTTATAGTGTATAGTATTATTTATAAGCCTGTTACTATTGTATATCATTTCATACAGCATTAGAGAAGTCTGAAATCTGTTCGTGAATGTTGTATGACCTAGGTAGTATTCCATTGCAGCACCCATAACAATAATACTCAACATACTGCTATTAACCTGTTGTGCAGTGTTTTAAGTTTTTTTTTTTTTTAAACTCTTGTTATATGTAATAAAATACCAGTAAAGACAAAAAATTGCCCCTATAATGAGGCACATTTTGGCATCTGTGCTAAATGCTGCTACATGTGCAGGCAAGTGCAAGTCAAAATATGAAAAGGAGAAAGTCATCATCTAATCACATTCATAACTTTTTCATAGAAAAATATAAATATATTCCCTGAAATGTAGGACAAAGAAGAGCCAGCATCCATCATGAGTTCTAGTGCTATTACCATTAAAAAAAAAAAAAAATGGTGGGCTGGCTTTTCTTTTTAAGGTTACGTTTTGCAATCCAGATCATCTAAACCTCTGTCATCGTCGTCCTCATCACAATCGTTATATCTCACAGTCCGTCTACCGCAGTTCCGAGTTCTTATCTTAGAACGCCGATTGGCTCTTCTATATTTGGTGTAATCCAAATCTTCAGAGTCATTTTCTTGGTTAGGTTTCCAACGTTTCCTTCGCTGGGGTCTTCTGGAAGGCTTCAGTGAGCTGGAATTTGTAATTTCTTTTCTAACGATTTCTGATTTCCTTTTTCTCTTTCTTGTTTCTGTGGCATCACTATAGACACTATTATCAGTTCCAGAGTCTGAATCAGAAGAACAATTGAAACTGGCTTTTGAACTTCCTGCAGTTCCAGGTGCTTCCACATTCTCTGATACTGAGCTTTTTTCATCTTTCTCCCCCCCGGGTTCAGATTCTGCTGTTTCTTTGAAGTCATCTGATAATTTTCGTCTTTTGCAAGAAGCTCTAGATTTTTTATTTACAACTTCTCTGATATTTTTAGTTTTGTGTTTAGCTAAGTCAGAATCTACCTCCTCTTCAGAGTTGCTCGTATGATGGTTGTGGGCTGAAGTTGACTGACTAGAACTTTCCCACTTTCTCCCATTTTCCATCTTGCGGTTTGTGGAATTCTCCTCTGAAGAGTCACATTCGAGATTTGTAAGAGCTGTAGCACAGATTCTTTTGCGTGCCGGCTTGTGGTTATCATTGTTCTTCTTTCCAGTCACTACTATCTCTGCCTCAGAATCTGTTTTTTCATCCTCAGACTCACTAATGTATTTTCTTTTGGGAGCAGATGATTCAGGGCAGGAAAGTTTTTTTCTTCCAGAAAGCTGTTCTTTCTCATTTTCAGACTTTAAGCAAGCATCTACCTCTGAGCTGCCGATCAGTTTCTTCCTGGATGCTGCAGACACATTGCCATGAAGCTGCCTTCTGTTCTTTTTTACTGTGCAAAAACTTTCTGAGCTTGATAATTCTTCCTTTGTATCGCTCATGATCTTAATCTTATTAGCTGCCAAGGTGGCACATCTACGTGGATTTTTCTTCTCTGTCACATTAGACAGCTTTATGTGTTTCTTGTAGTTAATGATACATGTCCTGCTCCTGAGCACTTTTCCACTTTGTCCAGTCTCCTCAGATGTTGATTCTACAAAATAAAGATTTAAAAGTTCTTTTTAATAATTTACATTCCTGAAACAATTAGTTTATTAAGCACAAACACTACCACCTTTAATAAAATACACAATTTTTTTTTTTTTAATTTAAACTGTTATGGGCAATTTACCTTAAGCCTTTCCTAAAAACACAGTCAGACAGTCCCAGGCATACTTCTAGCTCTCAGGATTACTCTTTTGCTTTGAGGTAATGAAAGGGTTTGAAAGTAACAATCTAACATCACTCTAGTAATTAGCTCAGAGATTACAAATTAAGGAATTTAGCAAACAAATGCTTTCATATTACTAATACTTTTATTGTTACAAGCTATCATTTTCTTACTAGAATGAACTTTCAAAATGAATTATTACAGATTTTAGACCTTTTTATTCTAAAAAAAAAATATAGTATTTTATGTAGACACAAGCCCTGGATGGATTTCACAATTTTAGAATTGTTTCACATACATAGAGAACATTTAAACCGTTCAGTTTCTTGGTGATTTAAACAGTAAGATTGCTTCTAACAGTGACTCTTCCATTCAGTGTATTTATTTTTAATATACCACTTGCTTCTTATGTTGGGTTTTAAAACAAATATTCAATCTGTAAATAACGTGAATGATGCTACAAAGATCAATGGTTTAAACTTTTACCTTCTAAATAGAACAGAATCTCATAGGTATCAATAAAAATTAAAAGCAGAAGTTCTTGAAGTAAATTTATTTGCACAGAATTGATAAAATAGCAAATGTTTTTTTGCTTTTTTAGCAGAAATGTGTTTTGCAAAGCTAACTTTCCCAAGATTGTTGTCCATTTCACTTTTTTTTGTAGCTGTTACTGATTTTATGCACAAAATGGATAAAAATGTACTCCATAAAAGCCCCTACATTCTATTAGCCTATTATCTCCTGGTAACAGTCAATTTTGTTCTAGCTTAAACTCATTGCTTCTGATGATTCTCTACCTGTACTCAGCAAAACAGAGGGAAAAAAATCATGGTAGCTCCTGTACATTTGCAGAACACTAGGCAACTAAATATTTTTTCAAGTAGAAGTTTAGGGAAACAAGAGGAGTTTATAGAGGGCATGGCTCTCTTGTCTTCTTTTAAAGAGGGATGAAACAAGTCTGTCTTGCTAACTTTTTTAAACCTGTCTGAACTGCTGAGGCTAAATGCTTGCTGAGAATGACAGCCACCCAGACATGGGAACACCAGCCTGAGAGTTAGAACCGATTAAAGTTCAGTTCCTTGCTCCTTCCGGCCAGCATAACCACAAGCGTTAACACTGCAAGTAATCTGTACTCTCCTGTTCCCCAATTCGTCACCTGTGAGGTAAGTACAGGACAACACTTTCCCTAAATTTCAACAATAAAAAATGCAATGAAGATGTATTATAGAAAGTTTTTTTTTAAAAAAAGTTAAGTTGGACATTTGAATGTGTCCCATGAGTACCAATATTAAAAATCTCTTCAGATACCAAATCTTTTCCATTATTTCAATGTAAATCCTTTTATGTACTAAAGTATATTCCTCTTTTGACATCTCCAAACGGTAATTAATGTACTGTCTTTTCTAACAGTTTCCAGAAATTACGCATGAACACTACTACTGTTACTATTTGTACTGTGTGATTTTATGGCTAGAACATGACATAGTTCTGCTGAATACTGCATAATGCTGTGTACGAGGCAAACTAATTAATGGATTAAATGAGGAAAAAATGAGGAGCTAAAGCTTAAATTATACATTGTCCTCCAATACTTTTAAGTAGACACATACACAACATATGGCTGCTGCTTATGGCCGTTCTGAGGTAAGCCTGAACAGGCAGGAGCAGAGAGCTTTAACATGATAAATTACACTTTAAACAGGAAAATACTGTAAGTAAATGTAACAATGCATCATAACATACTAGTGGTGGCAAACAAAAACACACAAGTTACTGGTAGAAAGAGACATTTTAACCAGTTACTAAGTTTGGAAATGTATTACACAACCGTAGGATTAAGATTCCCCGATATCTGCTGTGAGCTACACTCACATCCTAGAAGGACAGTCTGGAAAAGTGAAAGACTGCCCAGCCTTAATGCCGAGTGCTAACTTAATCCCCTTTGGCCATCTGAAGAAACAACTGTTTAAAACTTAAAGACATCACCTGGAACTATTCCTAGAAAGGCAGCTAAAAAAAAGGACAAAAGAATGCACACGATGATTTTAGGCAGTTTTCCAGAGAGGTAGGTGCTGTGGTGTTTACAGATGCATATTTTGAGGAAAAAAAAAGCTTTTATCATAATAAACAGATTATGCGTGTTTTCAAAGTTTCAGCAGCTAATTCATAAGATGGGATGCAAGACTAAAGGATAAAGGAATCCAGCCTAGCAGAATATTAAATCTCTACTTTGCATACAAAATCTTAAATTGGGAGCAAATTTGTATAAAGCTCATCGTATTTTTTAATTACAGCTTAATGAAACTACACAATGAACATCCTAAATTAAATGTTGCAAAGGTACAAACAGATTGCACAGGCAAGAAGAGGGAGGATTACACAAATTCCACTACCCACAAAAACCGGGAGAGCATTTATAAGAACAGCACCAAGATACAAAGGCCTTGTCCATCAAGTTTTTACCATTGTGGCAAGTTGTCCTGGAGTTCATGCCATCAAACTCTAAACCTGGAAGTCCAGGCTGCAATACTGGGTAGGAATATCCAGACATATCTCCAGCGTCAGCTCATCCGCAGAGTGTACTACAGTCCACCAAGTATTTCCCAACCCCTATCGACTAGCTATGCACTTTATGTGAAAACTTGACTTTACTTTGTTCTGTAGTTTTTTTTTTTAATAAATATATAAAAAAACATGCTATATACTATATATCTATAATATATAAAATATATTATACATTACAACATGATATATGATATGGTTTAGATATTAAAATATGCTATATATGTAGAGTAAACATATTATATATATTTTCAAAATAACCAAAGCAAGGTTTCCACATAAATAGCTTAGCTGGTTAATTGTGTAGTATGTATACATAGTTAGAGAGAGAGAGAGAATATACACTTATTTGAAAACAGAGATTATATAAATACGTATGTGCCTAAAAAAAAGTATGCACATACTCCAGGAGTACCTAACAATAACTTTTAGAAGTACAAACAAGTTTAGCTTCCTATTTACAGTTAGCTATCAGCGTCTTTAGAAAAGAGCAATACATGCATCAATTTGGCAAACCGCAGTAAACTAGGTTGTGCTAACAGCACATCTCTTCTTGCATCTATTGACTGGTGAGGAGAAAAATGAGCTAAGAAAGGGCACTTGCTAATTTAAAAATAGTTATGTGGCTACCTGTGGTGATACCACAAATTAGATCCAATAAAGATTAGATAAACTGAAATGGAAAATAAATACTGTGTTTTACAGTAAACATTGTCCAAAGCTACCTATCAGTTCATAAATGGGACAACTTGTATTTCAACAAAACAGGGGGATTAACTCACAATGTAAAGAAAACTAAATGTCTGAAATTTACTTGCCTGTAAGAAACACCGTGTAGGACAACGATATATTTCTCTTTCACATGAAAGAGGTCTCAAACTTGGCCCTATGTCTTTAACCGTCCTGGTTCTCTATATACTGGAAACATAACATTAAGTTTTTTACTAAGTTAACAGTATACTGAGCCCTCTTGGCAGGCGACTGTGCAATGAGACACAAACGATCCAAGTATTCATTACTGTATTTTATCCTTGTTGACTTTTAAAGAGCGTATTTCATGGCCTTGTAGAAATTTAGTGATATTCACTCTTGTCCCATACTTACCTTAAAGATTTCCTTTAGATGGGGGTCTCTTAATTTAAGAGTTTTAAAAGGGCAGCTTTTAAAAGATTAAAAATTTTGGTAAAACAAAAAGCTGACTTTCTGCTGTGTGTGCACCTCAACACTTGGGTGGTCACGCAGGGCAGGAACGTTAAACATTTTGTACAAAGTAAGACTGTTCCATAATAACCAATCCTCTCAAAGCAAAAAGGTGGATATTAAAGTTAAAATTATACTATTTTCTTACTGATTCTCATTAAAATCTTTGGTAATGTTATTATGATCATTAAATAGATGCAGCCCTTGGCAACTAACTGATAATAGACATTGATACTTGCCAATGTTTTGGCATCAACTGCACATGGAAAACAATGCTGAATTTGCTTTTACAATTGGCAGTCCTAGTTACTGGATGAACAATGATTATTAAAGAAGCTATGGCCAAAGTAAAAGTATGAAAATTAACAAAAAAAAATAAAAAAAAGAAATAACCCAAAAATTTTAACAGACAAAATGTGAGCAAGAGGAGTTTGCTCCAAGTTAGACCTAGAAGACAAATTAATATTTCACACTCATGGGCATAAAAGGTACACAATACAGCAGCAAAGCTACAACTTAACCAGAATGTTAAAGATTCGGCAAGAAGAGAAAACAGATTTTCATCAAGCTTTAAAACACTACAATATAAACAGCTGAAACATCCATATTACACATTCAAAGGAAAAGCTAAGACAGACCAAAAGCTCAGTCTTGGTTACACAGCATGACAGCTTCTACATGGGAAACGTTTACCCAAAAAGCATAAGGAAAATTTTTAAAAGTAACCAGTCTTGTTTTCCCCTTAAAAATGAGGTGTCAGACAAACTCAATATGGGAAACATTACCAACTGTATACTGCAAAAGCTACAGATTCCTACTAGGTGAAATATTTGTACAAATGCCTTTTTACTGTATTAAAAGTCTCTTCAAATCTCCTCAAAGTAATAGTACAAGTCTCAAAAAAACCCAAACCTATAAACCACAAAAAAATAAATCTCAGTATCATTCTGATAAGCTTATAAAAAACAAACCCCAAAATCATAATGTGTCAGCCAGCACACACAAATATTTGACAGACAAAATTACAGAAAAAGCAAAAAGCAAAGAACTAAACCTTTTCCAACAACTGCAAGGGTAAAATTTGCTTCTGCAACTATCTGAATTTCTGCCCTTCAGTTGGCTGTTGTTAACTGCTTTACAGAGATCTTCTCATGCAATGTCTGATCAATATGGTAACGTAGCTAGAGCAGTGACAGGATGCTTCAATGAGACACAACACTGCTTAGATGGCCACGAACATATGGAACTAAAGCAAGCAAGGAATAGGAGGCTACTACTGTAACAGCACACCCCTCCGCAACCTTCCCCCCAAAACCCCTCATGTTAAATCTGGGAGAAGCCAGGCATGCAACAGAACCCTACCAATGCAGCAAAGTGCCTCTCTGTCTTAAGGACACCACACATTGCTGACAGAATAAAATCCAAAAGTTACAGGTTCCGGCATACACCATGAAAGTAAGAATATATAAAATACCTTTCAATTAAATTAATTTTGAAAGCCTATAAAGTTACTTCAACAGAAAATAATGGTTGTAAGTCTGCTTTAGCACAGAAAATTTCAACAGAAAATTAAGATAATCTAAAGTAAGAACTACGACTTCACCCACAAACTCAAGGTAACAGGAATACAAACCAGAGGCACTTTGTTACTGAACTTCTCAAAACAAGAAGCAGGGCCAAAGAAAGAGAATGTACTGTTCCTTATGAGATTTTGTGCTACCTTGAGCTGCATACCATAAAACTCGTTCACCCCACCCTTCAGAATATTCCTTAGTTTTGTGCCAAAGACCTGAAAGCCAATGTTTCTCAAATTTAACTGCCACAACACACACACAGCAATATTACTTCAGAGGAGGTATTTTAGCATTAGTTACTACATACTGCTACACAGATAAGCAAGTGCAAGTTAAATATGGATAGAACAATCACAATTTAATGACTAATTTTTTTAGAGAGAAATGTGTTGCCTGAAATGCACAAAGGCCATTGTTCAGTCTGAATGGACTTCTAAATACCATGGAACTACATAAAACTGTGATAGTTGTCTCTCAGTACTGTGTTCGGTAACCTCCCAGTTCCAAATCTGTTTAGATGATGATGACAGTGTCTAGAGGTCATCACTATATCTTATAGTTCTCATTCCCCCATTTATATTTATTTTAGAACAACAAGGAATACTATTACACTTCGTATGGTCGAAATCCTCCCAGTCATTATCCAGTCATTAATCTTATGTTGTTTCCATCTACTCAATATCAAGAGTTAGATGCATTAACTAGAAAAAATTTACCTTTTCTGATGATTTTTGTTTTTCCTTTTCTCCTCCTCGTTTTTGTTTTCGAAGAAGTTTCACAATAATTACTCTTATTGGAATCTGTCCCAGATTCTGTATCAGAAGAGGGATTGAAGCTGGCACCAGGTCCAGACTCTGAACTCCCTGCAATTCTAGTTGGCACCAAGGTATTGAATAAAAAGAGTCTCCCATCCTCTCCGTCTTCCGTTTCAGATTCTGCTGTGTCCTCTAAATCACTCAAGACTTTTGCTTTTTTCAAAGGAGCAACAAGCTGCAGACTGGTTCCTTTTCTGCCATTCCATCTATCTGATTCAGAATCCACTTCATCCTCAGAGTTGCTCAATGCAGGCTTATTATATGCAGATGTTGACTGGTCAGAAACTTTTCGACTGCTCCCATCCTCTGAATTATGGCTTTTGGACTCCTCTGAAAAGTCTAGGGAGGGACTTTTCATTTTGGGAGATACAGAATGGACTGTCCCACATAACTGGTTATGACCATTGCTTTGCCAGTTGCTCTGCTTTATCTGTGAGTCCATCTCAGAATCTGAAGTTTCATTTTCTGATTCACTAACAAATTTTCTTCGTGCAGCAGATGAACCAGGTTGAGAAAGAATTTTCCTCTTAGTAAACTGCTCTTCCAATTCTTTTTCGCTTTCAGACTTTAAGGCTACATCATCCTCAGACCCCTCCAGTAACATTCGCCTGGCTGCAGCTGAGGCATTTCGGTGAGGCAGTTTTCTGTTCTTGCATCCAATGCCAATACTTTCTGAGCTTGAAACCTCTTCCTCCACATCACTCATTAACCTTAACTTATTAGCAGCCACAGCAGCACTTTTGCGTAGAGTTTTTCTATGTCTACCAGTACTACTACTGTGCGACTCAGATGTCACCGTTGAAGTATTTTCAGAGTCACTTCCATATAACCTTTTCCTGGCAGTTTTTCTTGTATTCCCATTCTCCTGAAGAAGTGTTCCTGTAAAGGAAAGGAGAGATTAATATCTTAAATATAAAAATAGCAACTTAAGTCTTGTCAAATCTGGAACTGGTTCAACACACAGACACGACAAATGAATTATATTCCTACTAATAGTTACGTGCTTTTGTTATTTGCCAAGATAAATTATTTAGCTATGTCATAAATTTCAGATTCATTCTAGTTTTCTGAAAAATAGAACTTCTTTACGAATTATTGCTTATGCTTTCATGAAGACATAGAATGTTGCAAGACATTCCCTCTCACTAGGCTCTTGGGTTTCTGCCCTCCCTCCCTAAGTACTGAAAAAAAACTAAAACTTTTTGGAGAGTTAAGTGTAGTATTTTGACAGCTTCAGAACTACCATCAATGAAAAAGTTAGTATATTACACATACAACAAATTTAAAAATACTAATTGCATTTAGTTATATATACACAATTGTATTATTTGCCATTCACAAGAAAACTACTCAAATCTTACCTATTTGTTTTCTCTGAGCAGCTCGATTTCTAGTTATCCTACAATTGCTATTCTTTCTTCTACATACACCATTGAGTAGTGGAGGTGACATAAGAGCCACAGAGCTTTCTTTGCTGTCTTCTGAGCTACTTGTAGAGGATGAAGATGAAGTAGGTGAAGAAACCAAAGAACCTTCTATTTCACTTTCTGTCAAAAAAAGAAGTCTTTTAGAATTCTAAACATACTGTTAGCTTCCACTTAAGAGCTACGTTTTGCTGATACAGTAAACCTTCAAAATTTCCTCACAATATTATCTTACAACACGTTATCATGCCTTAAATGTCTTACATATATGAAATTGATAGTTCTAATAAATATACCACTCCATATTTATACAGTGTTCAGCGATAGGAAGCTTCTTTAACCTGTATTCAAGTTTCAAGTAAAGTAACACAGCTGTTTCCAAGTAACAGACTTAATAGAAAAGCATATCAAAAACCAAACCAAAACATATTCTAACAGATCTCTTTTACCAGGACTTGAATCCTTAATTCTTTGAAAAGATGAGGTGTAGGGGAAGAACGAAAAGACAGGAAGGTTTTTATGTCTCAGGGAACTTCCATCATTTGCTAATTTTGGATGACAATTTTTATATAACATATATGGCTGTATAACCTGTATTTTATATAGTACAGTTTATCAAATACACTACGTTTTCCTCAATTAAGAGACATCCATTCACTACAACCACTTTCCTAGAACAGCTGTTTGTAATGAAGAAATTCTATTATTATATTTGATAAGACTTAAGAGCAGCAAGTAACAGTGGAGTTAACAGGTCAAATTTTTCTTATATCAATCTTACTCAATTCAGCTTTGTTATGAATCCCCATATAAAAGCTGCAAAAAACCCCAATCCACTGACTTCAAAATGGATATACAACCAAGACAGCTGTGTCTCTAAGAAGGAAATTGTCTTAGATGCAAGCTTTTTCATTAATAAAAGTCAAGTAAACGTACTGCATTCTATAGGACTTTAAAGCAGAAATTTCTATGTTTAGTACACAGATCTTTTTGTAACATTCAGTAACGTATTAATTGTCCAAAATTCATTAAGATGCACAAAATTCTGTAATACACAAAACCCAAAATGCATAGAAATCTTGTCTAAAAATATTTCACATTAAGAATGCAAAACTCGTTTAACAATTTAGAATGCAATTGCAAATTATGGCAATTATAAAGAAAAAAAAAACATTAGTGGACATTTCATAGATAAGACCAAGATGAAAATCCTCATCTGAAACAGATTCCATTTCTGACCTGATGATAATGCAGAACAATTTGTTAGTGTTGTGGATCTAGCTTTTCCATTCCTTTCAAATGGTGCCAGGCATGCAAAATCAGAGGATTCACCAGAGGAACTATGGTTGTAATTGCTAGCATTCACTTTATGGCTTGCAACACAGGCGGCTCTGCTTGAGGTAGGTTGAGTAAAAGAATCTTCCTGCTCAGATTCAATTTTTGCCTGAGACTTTAATGGTTTCTGCTTCAAATTTCTAGTGAAAGGAGAAACAAGTAAAAGCAACGCAGGTTGTAACATTAGAAATAATGGTAATTATGTATTTTAACAATACTTCTCTCTGGAAGCTTAAGTAACATATGCCATACAATTTTAGATTTATGGAAGGGTAGTTAGATTTGTGAGCGAACATGGTATAGGCCAATTGTAACTTTGGCAAGGACAAGCTTTAAGTACTTTCATTAAAATAATAGTCTACAATCCTAATGAAGTTACACAAGAGGACACATCCTTTCTTTGCTCCGAGAAACAAGTTAATATTGAATGCCTTCTAGACAGCACTGTCCTCTTACTGTTTACCAGGAAATCACACCAGCAGCCTCAACTTCTGTTGAATTCCCAGTCTCTTCTTAATTACACATAAGCCTCAAACTTGCTATGAATACTAATGTTATTCCACAATAAACTGGGTTCCAAAGACACAAAGGTGTATCTTTAGAGAAAGTTCACTGTCTAAAATAATATGCGTGTTTGTAGAGAAACTCACTAATTCTTCCTTACTATACGTGCTAGAGTGCTACACAAGTCACTTATTTTCATATTTGCAACTACTATTTTGTCAGTTCCTTACAGTCACACGTTTTCAGATATTCATCTAGGCACGCAAAATGTATATGCTCTTTTTGCTATTCAAACACTCTCCCAAATAGTCCCAAACCTCAGTGCTGCTGAGCACCACTGACTTGTAAAAAGTCACATACAATTCTTCAGATACAAGCAGAAGTGTTGTTTCAAAGGAAAATTTCTGCCTGTCCTGATATGTGTTTCTTTATTTCTCTGGAAATAAATGAGAACACAAGGAATGCTCCCAGTAAAGCTTAAAGCTTGTTGCCAGGTATGCCTGTAGTGTAATCCAACACATATACATAACAGAATTTGAAAATGTAGAATTAATCCACTGACATTTTAAGAGAAGAAAGCCAAACATGGCAACGAAATGTATTATTAGATTATTTTTTTCCTCTTAAAATTCTTATTCCTATACTTTCACTGCCAGAGGAGAAAGGCTGGACTGTAGCAGAGGAGTATAAACTCAGTTTCAACAATTTACCATGAATACATGAGTTAATCATGTCAACCAGCAGTTGTGTCCAAAGCTTGTTTTCCTTCAAAAGAGAAAAGGCATACCTAGCTACCAACAGAATGCTACAGTAAGCGAAAATTTCTATAGATTCCATAGGACTGACTTTCTTCTGTATGTGATAAAACATGTAATATATGCAGCTTTCTAATCTTTGCAATATATACAGCAAGTAAATCCTTGTTTCATTCCTTATTAGTTCAGTCAGATAAAATATTGATTTCCTGACTGAAGTATTTTATAAAAAAGTAAAAGCAAAAACCCCAACCTTTTGTACTCTTCAGTCCCTTCACTGTTTCACAGCCAGTTTTATACTACAAAAAAACCGCACATTTTTGCATGCCTTTCCTACTGCAAGAGAAGTAATTACAGAAAGTCTCACTGGAGTTAGCTAACCATTTAATAAACGAATTGTTTTCTTCTTCATAGACTAAATATGACAGTATGAATATTAGTCAGCTGTGATACATCATTACGTCTTCATAATTTGGTTACCTGGCCATTTTGGTAGGATGCTGCACTGAGCTTCGATTATGAAATCTTCTAGTATACCTCTGGTTTTTTCGTAGTTTTTCATTCTGTTTCTGACCATTTTTGTAATCTGAAACAATCCGTCTTATTTTCTCTTCAAATAGTGCTGACAATCTCAAGGTCATACTGTAAATCTAGGTAAGGAAGTGGCTTATATTAAAGACAGAACATTTAATTCAAGAATAACATTTCTAAAATTAAAAACGGAACAGAAGAAAAACAGAAAAGGTATGGCACACAATGCTATGTAACACTAGATAAACAAGAAAGGAACATAATAAATATTTTTGTCATACTTCTCCCCACTATCTATCCAAGCAGCAGCTTTACCAAAAGTACTGATAAGCAAAGTAATTCCAAAGTAATACCTCATTTCATTAAGACAAGCATAAATCCCCCAATATTAACAGCTACCTTTGATTTTTTGTTTGGAGTATAAGATTTTGCATTACTAAATATGAGTCTTATATCTTTGCACAGTTCCATGGGAGTGTCATAATTTCCAGCTTCCAGAGTTTCTTTCACTGTACCAAAGTCCATCGGAGTGTCTATAATATGCCTGTAATCCTATATAAAACATATGAAAAAAAAATTATTCAAGAAGGCATTAAGGAAAAACAACACTTTTGAATTTTATTTCTACAATTTATGGGTAGCTAAGGTGTCCACAGATTATCTTAACCATCATCTGAAAACAGAACCACCTGCCAGAGCAGACAGCAATGCTTTTGCTAAGACTAACTGCTTCAAAGTCTCCACTATTTTATTCCATACAAACTCTTGCTCATTTTCAAGGTGTTCTTTAGAATTTCTGAAGAATCATGAATTAATACAACGTCATGTGCCTGTACGTGCAGATTTCCAGTTTCAATTCACCTGAGTTTCCCCAATAAAAACTACCCAGTAACAATAACATGCAAGTCAGCATTTTTATTGTTAATCAAAATGAGAAATGAGACTGCTGTAAATCATCGGGTACTCCTTTCCCTGATGCATTTTACTGTGAGAAGCAAACGGATCTAGTTTAAAAAAACCACACCCCCACACCCCCAAATCAGAACACCTCTATCTTTCTCTATTTCTCTTTGTTAATTAGGTTTAGAGAACCTCAAGAGGTTTTTAAAACCTGAAGCAAGACCCAAACTCAAGATGTGAAGTCCACAGGAAAACAGCTGCATGCTTGTTAGTAAGTTTTTTTCCTTGAAAGTTAAGTTTTTAGACAAAAAGAGACCAAAGAGTTAGGAAGGATACCATGAACAGCTAAGAGAAAGAGAAGGAGCAAATCAAGTTTATAGCTCAGGATAAGTAAACAGGTTTTTTAGATTGTCCCTCAAGACACTAGTTTTAATTAAGAATATAAGGATTCATCTAAAATTATTTCCCTATAAGGGACAGTAAGAAAGCATGCAAAAAAAGATTGTGAGTGGTTTCAAACCATATTTGAGATATCAATATTTGTAGACACCACCACTGCTCTACAATTGTTTTGTGTCAGTATTTTGAGGGATGCTATCTTGATGCAGTAGAGCATTCAAGTCATAGTTCTAAGCAGAGAGTGAGCCAAATTTTTTTCGATGGTTTGGGACTAAAGCTGTAACGAGAACAAAGAGCTTCAAGAGCAATGTGGAGACCTTATTATAGAACCAAATGCAAAGCAGAAAAAACCCAAATAATACTTATATCTTACAAGGTTAGTAAGAACAACTCACAGGATATTGATCCAAATCAACCGGTTGCCTGAAAGGTTCAGAATCTTCACACTGGAAAATTAAATTCACCAGTTCCATACACTGCTTCTTCCAACAGTTTTCATCATAGCCAGTTTTTATGTTTTTTCCTTTTTTTAAGCCCCGTCCCTTGGAAAAAAAAGTTAGAAAAAAGCATTACTGAAATATAGCAAGAAAAACTAAAAGCGATAATTTGTCTGGAATTATTTCTGTAGCAGAGAAATGCAATTCCAAACATATTGTTTCATAACAAAAAGGGCGCTACACTACTAGCAGATTTTTTTCCTAATATTTATTAATACTCTGACAAATTATACAATTTTCTTTTACTATATTTTAAGTGGTTTTTTAATACTAAATAACTAAGGCACACAAAAATATACCTTCCGATACTAAACTATTCTCAAAAGATTTGAATAATATCCATCACTCAAAATATTTTTTCCCAACATCTCAGCTCAATAATGCTTTTATTTCAGTATCATACAGATAACTGAAAATTGTTACATTGAACAACACTGTTATTAAGGTCGTAACATTTTCCTAGACAACTAAACAGAACAAGTATAGAAGCATTAAAACAGCAAACACCTATTTAAGCAAAGCTTTTTCTTCCTTAATACCACGGAAAAAATTCTGATCTGTAATTGTTATAAAATCAAGCATCACTCCTACAGAATTTCAATACAGTCTTTTAGCTAATTTCTCCTGCCAGATCTGGTTTTGATATATATGGTAAAGCTCAGCCAACTCACTTTTCTTCTTCTATAAGACGTTCTCGGACGACATTTTTCATCATCCTGCACAAAATAAAATCAATCGCCTTAAAAATTATGTATGAAGAAATAGGTAATGAGTGCTCAAAGTCTCATTACATTTGATACTGTGGTAAAAACATATTTTTATTCTAATTTCTCTCAGTAAGACAGAAGATGAGTATATTAAAAAATATATACACAACATTTGAGAGACCTGGAAAGCAAGATCCTAAATACCACCACCGAAGATTCCCAACTCCAACTCTTGTCCTTAATACAAAGGAAAAACCACCATCACAAATTGAAATGAGAGAATACCCATCAGCATTGAACCTCAATGACTAAAGATTATCTGTAATGCAATTCACTGGTAATAAATGTCATAAAACTTTCTGATTTTTGATCATCAGGATATTAAGACAAGATATCTTGTGATCAAGTTACTTTTGATAAAAATAAAAACCTTACAATGTGGAAATACTAAGGTGATGCTGAAGTGATGAGGTAAAAACCTAAAATTTCTTCCCTACATATTAACCTGCAAGGGAGAGCAGCTACTTTGCAACTTTATGAAATCTTGTTAGCAAATGCCAAATTAGAAACCAAAATTTGAAAAAGGTATCGGTTTGGACAGCTTTGGGTACACTATATAGCACTGCAGACAACATTCACTACATAACAACAGTGCATGTTTACCTCTATTAGATTTAAGATAAATGCATTTTACTAAATTCTCAGTGATGCATACAAATGTGATGCATGATTCATATTGTGGTATACAGAGAAACTGAGGGCCAAAGCATCACTGCAATAGTTAAACAACTTGTCAGCTTTTGGCATTTATGACTATATGAATGACAATTTTGACCTTAGAAATAACCAGATGCATATAATTAAAAATGCAACAAAAGACAGCTATTCATGTACTCTTGATATATTTCTCTTACATTACTGCAGACTAACATGCTTAAGAAACACACCACAACTCACAAAACACAGAAGAATTGTTGTAGTTGACGGCACACATAGTACAAAATGCCTGTTATACTTAACAAATATTGAGAACTCAAAATTATTTTAATAGAGCATCTTCTCACATCATTCCCCACGTTCACAATATATTCCACGTTTATATTAGTTATTTAAATATATAAATACACACAAACATCTCTATAAAAATAATTGAGCAATTTTACCAAAAATATTTGAAGGGGTGGTATTTTCTTACCACCCTACTTTATTGGAATTATCCACAAAAAAAACTTACCGGATCAGTATAAAGACAATCTTGTTCATCGTCTGTTGTGGTACACAGTTCAAAAATATTTGTACAGTCCTGATCACTGTAATGCAATTAAATCTCTGTTACTGGAATAGCAAAAACAGAGCTATCATTTCCTAGGTTAAACCCAGCCACAATCAAAAGCTACACAAAATGGAAGAAAGTAACTAAGAATTAAATGAAATATAAAATTCACAAGATGATTATAATATTAACAAAGTAATGTTACGTCTGAAAAAACGCTATATTGTGCATTACAGAAGTGAGGGGAGGAGGGTGAAATTAGCACTAGGAATTTGAAAGAGGTCTTCACTCCTGATCTACCTGCAGGAAGACTGCTGACTCTATCTTTTTTCAAAAATAATCCTCTCAACTGAACTAAGTCAGACAAGCTGCAACAGGAACTTCTACATGCACACTAGACAGCACAGAACTTACTTTACAGGTTGAGCTACTTTCATGTCAAGTGACATTTTAGTACTATAAATACCAGTAAGTGCTATTAAGGGAAAAAGTAAAATTGTCTCTACAGCGAACCTTTAAGTATTTCCCCAATTAAGATATTACTCAAAAAGAATTATACAGCTGTCCTGCAGCGTATTGAGAAATAGTAAGAAATCAAAAGAAGAAGGATTCACAACAATGGGATATTAAGATGCTTATACTCTCCCACCATTTAAGAGCACAAGTATTCAAGCACTTTATAGACTGAAATGCCACTTACTTGATAAACTTTAAGAGCTGAGTCGTGATCTTTTTTGCAGCTCTAGCAATTGCACTCCCAGGTTCATTGAAGGTCCTAGCATTGCTTTCAATATATCTTACTTCCCAAACCAATGCAGAGATTCTCCTTAAAATTCAAACACATAGTACCTTCAATACTAAGACAAAAAGCTTAAAACTGCAAAAATTATACCTTAATAATTTCCTGTCCACATTAGATTAAACTAGATGTCTTTTGTTTGAAGTCTCATTAGACCAGTCTCAAACTTTTCATTCACATGGAAAACTGAAGTATGTGTGCAAGTATATGTATACACACAAATACACACTCACTCAAGGAAGCAAAACCAACAATGCAGTAACTCATTTTCCAACTCATTATCGATAACCAATCTTCAGGAAGTTCGTGAAATTCTAGCACGCTTTGTTTCCATTCTTTAAATTCCGTTAATACAACTAGCCAAGTAAGGACTAGCATTTGTTACCACTAAATTATAAAACATCTCTGAAATAATACTGAGGATTGTGGATTCCCTGGATTCTTTAAAAACGCATGCATTTTTTAAAAAGCTTACATTTGACCTTATTCAAAAAGGAGGGAAAAAACATACTGTTTAACCACCATTGTAAATGATAACATTTATTCTGGAAACATCAGAAGTTGCTTGTTAGAAAGCCCTGTCAAATTGAATACAAGTTGTGTAGTATCTTAGTAATTCTTCTAATAATAAACAGAAGGCACAAGCAATTAAAAAAAGGAGTGACAAGAAGCTTAGCCTAATTACATTTTAAAAGACATCTCAGGTATGATGTCCTTATCTGTCTTCCCTGAAATACCTTGCTTTGAGGCCAACTGACCAGTCCGTTAACCAACTGACTTCTAAGGCAACATTCATAGAAACTACTACAAAATAAAATTGTAACTTGACAGAAATGAGCTAGCACAACTATGTAATTTCATTTTTATCATTCATTTTTCCAATTCCTTATACTTGTGAAGCAGAGACACACCAAGTTTTTAGCTCTTCACCTAGAGAACTTCAAACTATTTCCCAAGACATTAATTCAGTCTTATACAGAAAGGAAATGACTCTCAATGTATCTTCACTGTATTTACAGACATAATGAATGGAAGTCCAGATGAAGAACATCCTTAAATTTCTTTTAGAGCTAAGGATGCCAAGCACATGCAGCAAATCAGAACTCTATCATCACTACACTTCAGTTTCTTCCCTCTTTCGGCACCATAACTTTTAATCAGTTAAAACACTGGTGGTAATATGTAACATTTCAAACCTCTGCGTTTAAGCCCATTTCTGAAAGTAATAAACCCTTAGGAGCTTAACCTCGTCAAGTTCAAAGTAACTGATGTTGAGCACTTCAAAATCTGAATTAAGTCTCCAGCACTGTAGTAACTTCAACATTTTTTAATATTTACTAATTTCAAATAGCACATTTATCAAAAAAAGAATGTCAGTGTTTACTGCTTCTCTGAAAAATGTACCAACGTAGGCTGAAATCGATTTCCTTAAGAACTAAAAAACTTATTAAAAATTACTACAATGTTGCAGTTATCAAGCATCAGAGCCCTACTACAAAACACAAGCAATGTTGAATTCAGGTACTGAACTATTGGTTTTCAGAATGTTTGCAAAAAGAGTAATTGCTCTTCTTACTAAAAAAAGTTTAGATTGTCTCATAACGGACAAACTCAAGGCCACATTATCCCTTGTTTCTACTGCTATTACTAACCTGTAAAATCGGTTAACCAGTCTTGTCCGAATAGTGTTCAAGTCTGTTGGATAAGCAATCACGGTACAATACTTGGGATATGTACACAGGTCAACTGGACCAGCAAAAGCTGCTGAAATGTCTGTTAAGAAATAGCAAGATTAATTAAACTATTTCAAGGCTTGTATGCAAGGTGTTCAATTGCTATGTATAATTATTCTTGATAAAACCAATGATGTATAAAAATAAACCTCAGTATAGACAAACAGAAGGAACTGTACATAAAAATGCAAGAATATTTACAATACTTTATCACAGGAAATTTTTAAAGGATGCCATGGATATTTCAGGGACCTGTTTACAAATTTAATGTTAGGAGAAAACCACCTGAAGCTTAGATTACATGCTCACCAAGAGTCAGAAGCTGATCAATACCACTGATAATCCGTTCACATGCTTCATCACGAGACTTCATCCCCCACTCTCCTTCTTGGGGCTTGTATAGTAGCTTCTCCACCTCTTCGAAAGTCACAGAAACACTAGCTCCTAATTCTTCAGGCTGATCAACTGAAGAGTGATAGCAAATGGAAAGGGTAAGAAGTAAGAAAACAAAACAAGACAATTGAAGTATTCACATTTATTAAATACTCATTATGTTCATAACTGACCAAAAAAAATTTGTCTTACAGTAGAGTTTGATGCTAAGACTACGGGGAAAAGAAAAACACAAAAGGCATAGTACAGCAAAGATATCCTTTAGTCACGTTTTCTGCAGTTCTGAGTTTCCAGAAGACTCCTTCCTCTCTTCATCTTAGCAGCAGACTCAAAAGAAGATTTAACTCAGAAAAGTAGTTTATACACTTTTGCTTTAAATGCACATACTAAATTTCACAGGATCCAAATTTGCTTTAATATGTCAATTTGTGCACCCAACCCTTAAACAAGATAGGCAATATATTTTGTGACACCCTTGCTGGTATTAACGACTGTGGCCTTTTGGACGTTTTAAAAAAAAAAAAAAATAAAATTTCTTTTGAATGTGGCAGATTGTTTCAAAGCAGTAAGAACTAGTAGAAACATAAAGCTGTGATGTATGGCTCTGTGGCAAGAGTCATGCTTCCAAAGACTGATGCTATGTGGCCAACGAAGAATGACTGAGTAGGTATTGTATTATCTCTGGATATCTTTCCCACCCGACTCCACAGATTCTTTTTAGTACATCTGCAGTTTCTGCGCTTTTGTTTTTTCGGAAAAGCTAAGTTTCTCATTTTGTTTGAGCACTTGAAAAGGAACAAGGATATGAAGACCTGTCATAAGAGCCAGCCCACACTAATAGTGGTTTAGTAAGCAGGCTGCTGAAAACTGAACTTTCAGGTCCATACGCACCAGCTTTTCCTGGTCTTGACAGCATTGTCCCTGACAAGACAAGAGTTTGACATCTGATACTGTATCTTGATAATACCTAGACAAAACTTAGGCTAGCAGGAAACATAAGGTAACAATTCAAGTTATGATCTGCTAGTTTGTCCAATTTCAGTGTTGTTCTACTATACATCTATCTTAGTAAACTGAATGAAGAAGAAATATTTTGAGAGAAGAGTGGCCAACACAAGGTACAATTTCAATTTGATCTGCAAGTCATTCAGTTGAAGAATGGAAGAGAAAATAAAGAAGGGGTTTAACCCTGTTTTATACTATATTGTTAACATAATAATGCCTTCTAGAAACGCACAAAACCTTTCTGTAAGAGTTTTACTTCTCTACCTAGTGCTATTTTCTGCTTGGAAAGAAAGGTAGAAAATAAGGAGTTCAATATTGTCTTCAGGCAATTTTTGTTCTTCATCTAGCCTAGAGATTGCTGTAGTACTTATCATTGACCTGTTCAAAGGATGTTGTTCTCAATTCTTTGGCGTTATCCACATGAGACACACCAGCTTTTAGTTGGGGTTGGTTTTTTTTTGTGTCCCTTTCCAGTTTTCCTATGGTAAAACTGTAGCTCCACAGATTAATCAAACCCTAAGCTCTTAACATGGCAAAGTAACAATTTAGTAGGTCAAAAAAGAAGTTATAATTTGTCTCTGATACAGGCAGTAAATGATACTTACACTATGTAATACTATCCAGATTTAAATTAGCATCTGTAGGATGTCTTTGTCATCACATTGCCAGCGTAGCAATTTCAATAATTTTGGTTCCTTTTGCTACCAAACTACAGTGGTTGAGAACACTACTCTTTATATTTCAATCCATAGGAGGAAGAAGTGGTAATTAATACACCGATATAAATAGCAACTTAAACCATAGTATACAGTGTTCAGAAGAAACTGATTCAATTTGTCTTGTTAACAAAATAAATCCTGATTTAAATTCATACGCAAGGCTTATGAGCCTCTAACAATAATATGACTGTCTCCCAGTGAGAGCATGGGGAGCGTTAACCAGTTCATGAGTAAGAAAAGCTTCTGTGTGTTAGGAGACAGATGTTGGTGATGAGAAAACAGATGTTTCAATTAAATCTGCAGGTGTGTGTAAAACCAAAATCCTGCTGATTACTTGCTTTCTACAAACTAAACCATATAAAGATTTCTATTTCACATTTTGATCTCACACTGTTATGCAGAATTTGTCATCACAAAATATGACTGAAGCAGCCAGCTAACACTTCCAAGATTAGACAGTCAGGTGGCTGAGAACATCTGCCTGTGTACAATATACTTGTATTTAAGAAAAAAATATAGCGTAATTGTTTCTGGGAAACAAGCTAACTCCTAGCAAAGATTATTAAGAAAAATAGTATCTTTTTGACAGCTTATTTAGCAACTACTCTCAATATTTCACAAACTTCCCTCCCTCTACCCAGCTGATACCGATGAGCACTGGAAAACTGAATTGATTAAGTCAAACCAGGAATCCAACTGTTTTACTTACAGTTAATTTGGGTTTGACCAGCAAACTTTATAAATTGCTGGTTTTAAACTATATGCAGTAAGGATTTCCTGACTGAGAATTATTTCATACATAATCTTCCCCCACCCCCTAATACTATAATGCATTACAACAATCTAGCTTTCTGAAGCTTGATGTGTTTTTGAAACTCGACATTTGGAAGCAGCAGGTTTTGCTGCATAAGCCAGAACTACATATTTAAAGTATTTCCTTCAAAATTGCTCTGGAAGATGCAAAGTGAAAAAACCCAGGTACATTCAAGGTATTTCAACAGATGTGAAGCAAGACTTTAAGAACTTTCTTGCCTAAATGCACAAAACCACCCTGCTGACATTCTCCATGATTTAAAGAATAACTATTACCATATCAGTTCCACCTGTTAAGTATATACAATGGATACTGTACTTGGATGACTTAGTGGCAAGAAAGATAAGAATCATCTAAAATCTACTACCTGCATGAAACAAAGGAACCGAAAAGAGGGAGAAGCACATTAAACTGTTTATTAAGTTAATTTCTACCCACCATTATCAGGAACTGGTTCCATGTCCCATGGGCTAAGCTTTTCAACTTCACCATTATCCCATCTGATTCACCGAGTTTAAAAGAAAAAAAAAAGATTAAAGTTATCTTGACTCAGAAGTATTCCCTCCAAGCATATTTAAATCACAGTTATTTTTAGGTATTAATAAAATATAATGCATAACCATGCGTATAAACAAAAGCATTAACTAGCAATCAGCTCTTACAGTGCAAAAAGGAAGCATTCATCATAATAAATTTCAAATTAAAATTTTTCTCGTTATTTTGGCTATATACACCTTACCCAACATAAAAATCAATTTTACAAAGCCAGTATGTCAAGAAGTTGCAGAAGAAAAGTAAGCCATATGCTTGGGAAAACGAGATAACAACATCAAGGGTAAGATCCAAGAGAAAACACAAAGGAGAGGATTTTTTGGCTAACCACAACAGTAGATGCGCAAGTCCGTGAAATGTTTTAGAGAAAGGAAGAACAGTAAGAGGTATTTGGTATATTAGCATTTCATTTGATAAGGCATACCGCATGAAGACAAAGAACAGAGTTAAGTGTAAAAATGAAGAAACTAAAGTTAAGTAAGGACCAAGAGGAAGCAAAGGCAAACACAGTTAATAATAGTTTATCTGTATATTCACTCTGGTACTTAACTATTAGGTATGAATATCATTTTGAGATCTCTCCAAATCCTACCACATTTGGGCAGATTTTATGTGTTTTTAAGAACACAAAAATACCAATGAGTTTTGGCATTTCAAAGATAAGAAATGCCCTACTGATCCATCTAGACCATTAATTCGTGTCTTTAAAACTATTACTGGGAGATGCTATTTACAGAGACAGTATGATCCCAGTACAAGTCCATTCTACTGATACTTAGAGCATTCATAATAATTTTATTCCTCTAGGCATGTTTATGAATATACTCCAACCTATTTCCTTTAGTATCTATTTATTTCTATCTAACATCTTTTTGAACTTGCTAATACTGTTTCGACAGCCTCCTGTGTAAAGGTATTTCCAAAGTTCAGTACCCACAATGTTAAAAAAACCAAACCCAAACTCTTTTAAACAAATCCTTCTACAGATTTTAACATGCACCTCTAGTTCTGTCACTACAGAATTTGGCAAATAACAATTTTCTATTCACCTTGCTTATCACCTTTACAACTTTCTGAACTACCAACGCACCCCTTTTACCCTCCTCTTCCATCTGAAGAGTCACTCTGTTGTTTTAGTCTTAACTCACAAAGCATCCGAGTACACACTCTTAATCACTTCAGTTGCCCTTCTCTGTACCTCTCTCCAAAGTTGTTACATCTTCCTTTAGATGCTGAGACACAAAATGGATCAAGACGTCAGCACACCACAGTGCTAGAAAGCAGTGAGCAATACTGTTTTGTCCTTGATATCCTTTCTGATGGTGTCCAACGTCTTGTTGGTTTTTGTAGCTGCCACTGCACACACAGCTGATGTTTTTGAGAACTGTCAGTAACTACCTTAACATTTCTGTCTGCAGCTACATACAGGCAAGAACTTCAGTCTGGAAGTTACTTACACCTTCCCACTAAGGAAAATCAACAGAATAGATGCCAGTAATTGAGACAAGGAACGAAAAATATGTAACACAATCTTGGCAATCTCACAAATTGCCTAGTAGCTACAAGTACTTCCTTTGGTTGGGATAAGTGAATGAGTATCAAATATATTGTAAAAGATATGGGGAGACATGGGGAGAATCTGTGGTCATGACAGAAAGAAGCATAAAGAACAGTATTATGTATTTGCCGATTACTCTCCTTACACTCCTCCCTTGCTGGAGGAATCCAAAGCAAGCCAGATCCCAGAACCATTCCAGACAACTTGGAAAGGGCAGAACAAGGACAATATCCTGACTGTGACTACTGAGGTCCAGAGTTATCTTTGTTCACCTTTCTTCTCCTTTGTGTGAAGGACCTCTTTGTTGACATGAAAGAAGGTACACAGGAACACCACTAATGTCAAACCATCATGGGGGGATATCAGGGAGTAATTTTTCAGAACGTGCCTTGGTAAAGAAAGTAGGGGTCCAGCTATCTTGTTACCAGTTTGATTTGGATGTTCCTGGCTTTTCCTGTTTCAGTTTTTATCTACTCGAATCCCCTTGATTTGCTCAATTTGCCATGTTTTGAACAATGCACTTCGTATTATATGCCTTCAACAAGGCAGTATTATCTCCTGGCAAACAGACTGGTGAAAGGGATTTGACAGTTACAGGTAACACAAAGTTACATTATCTGCCAGTTACCTAGCTAAATATAACCCAGAGAGGAAATCAAAAGGTGAAACTGATCTATACAATAGGGAATAAGGCAGAACACCACTCATCAGAGAAGAGACTCAAGTTCTGTTTTCACATTCACGTGTCACGCATGAAGAGAGCAATGTCTGGAAACACTCTCTATAGGAGTCTCAAGTGATAACACAAAATCATCATATATATACTTGCTCCTGTGGACTTTAATGTGAAAGACAGAAGTGTGAACTTGAAGCATAAGGAGCATGACAACATAATAATAATGATCATAAGGATCAGCAACAAAAAAAAGATTCAGCATGCTCCATCCAAAACTAATAATCAATGAAGAACAATAATTAACATACACTGGAAATTGCATTGCTTGCTTCGTGGAAGAGATTCAGCACGAGTCATTACAGAAAATGATTCACAAATGTGAAAGAGGTCAGTAACTTCTTTTACCATATTACTAGTTGCTAAGAAGCTGCCACAAGTTATTACTTATTCATGCTGTGCTAGATTAGCAACTTCAAATCATTAAGAAGTGATAATGCAACCAGCAAAATCATTTGAACGTTTTATACATTCTCATACCAAATAATCCAGCTATGAAATAGGCAACCCACACTACTAACATTAGAAATTTAAAATCCTTTTGTACTTACTTAACACTGTAACACTGAAAGTGACTATCCGGATATTGAGGCTGATACGGTTCTTGACCCAACACTGTTCCAAACCACCAAGCATCATCAATAATGGATCGGAATCTATCAGCTAGAGGAAAAATGTTTGCTCAGATATGCTACTACAAAAAGCTATTTAACTATGTTCTACATGCAATCAGAAAAAAACTCTTGATCGGTGTATTTCAGTTTGAAGTTCTAAACCCACTGATATTCAACAAAAGATGAGACAACTTATTATGCCAAAAAAAAAAAAAGTGCTAAAATCTAAAGAAGTTTGCTATTTAGCTATAAAATAAGAAAAGGAAGCACTAGGGTCTCAATATACGTTTTTTATCTTAGACCTGTGGTAATCCCTCCAAAACGCTTAGCACAGTAGTTAGTAGGCTCAAATTTCTAATGGGGAAAGGGACCTTACCTACCAGAGAGCCCTCTGAAGTTACAAGCAAGTAGCATGTAGCATATTCAGCAATTAGCCAAGGAAAATGTTTTGATTTCAAAATTATTTAGTCAAATACTTAGAAAACACACTTACAAGCTTGCCAGTTCCTTTGCCGTGCTTCATCATAGAACTGACGTAATATAAGGAAGTCGATAACATCTGGCATATCATGGTATCTAGATTTAAAAAAAAAAAAATTCTTTCATGTATGCACCTTTGGGCTTTAGGAAGAAGCTTATAAAGAAATGTACTTTTACTTCTCAGAAAAATAAAGATGAACAAACCTGATGGAAAATGATTTGTCTGTATGTTTTCCAGTGGCATGATCTATAAAGGCAAGCTTGAGGCAACACAATGTGGGAGGACCAACTTCGTATCTAATTCCAACAATTTTTACCAATTCCTGATCCTACAGGTAAGAACAAACAGTTTCAGCAAGTATTACCTTCCGGACTATGCACAGAACTGCTAATTCAACATTATTTAGCCTGGCACATTAATTGCACCTGTATCCAAAAAGCCAAAAATATTAAAACTGTATTTGAGATTTCAATGGAAGAAAGTCCGTCAGACTTGGCAATTTTAACACAGCTATTTACATTTGGGCTTCCCACAGGTAACTTGGAAGATACTCTGGTAATTGAAGACACTTTCCCCTATTGTTTCCATAGGGAAACATGGGAAACAGCATAACCTCAAAAATCAATGTTTTGCCAACAGTGTAACACAACTCTTCATTCACAGACCACTAGTAATGAACTCACAGTATCTTCAATGCAGACCTACCCTAAGGACTACTTTTCTCCATGGCTCCTTGTGTGGATTCAGTTCATAAATGTTATTTCTTCTAACTGCTTCAATGTAAGCTTCATGTCCTTGGCGGAAATATATTACCTAAAACCAAAACACCAAACAAAAGAAAACCAAACAGTAAATGTTATCCTACATTTAGCAACTATAATAATGTCATTTAACACAAGCATTTAAAGATTTTAATCAATATTCCTACCTCATCGCCCATCTGAGGAACAAAAGGGGACCTTCGAAGAGCTGTGTCTGTTATCCAAACGGGAGGATGCCAATCATATGAAAATTCCAAGTTCACTGGTTGTGTTGTAGCATTAGCCTTCACATTTAATAGAGAGCAAAATTAGACATATTGGATGTACTGCTGACACGACATCAACACAACTCATTCCATTTTAATTTGGCAGACAAAAGCTTAACCTATAAAAGACTAACGTACATTTCCAAAATGTATTAGCAAAAATTCCTTCAAGGAATTGCAACTGTATTTGTTGTACCAATACTATGCATTTCTTTCCTATATGAAGACTTGAGTGAGCAAGATTACTATTATGCAGGTCTTAAGAGAAACAAAGTTTTAAATTTACATGGCAGTCTCAGTGCCCAATTAAAAATCTATCAAGCTGCAAGAAACTATTTGAAGATGAAAAATTATGAGAGATATGGCACAGTAAATACTCATATTCAAACAAATGTCATTTTGAGAATACTTGGAAGAAAGTGAAAGGATACAAAGACACACCAAAATTACCCCAAGCATTAAAAAAAACAATACCCCTTTATGGTAGAAAACAGCAAATAACAGGTATTGCAACTTTAAAAAAACTGTAATTCTTTGAACTTAAAAAACAAAAAATTCAACCCAAGTATAAATGGCCACCCTAAATACAGTGACTACATCCCCTAAGTTTTCAAAGATATTTTACTTAAAACTAGGCTGTTTAACAGGCTTTTAGTCTAATACTCTGTACAGCTATTTAATAATCACATTTCCCCTTTGAAACCAGCAACCTTGAGAACGCTTTTTAATTAAAAAGTGAGAATTACTTCACTTGGAATGCAGATTTTTCCATATAAATCAGCAGATACCTTGCGTTTGGAATGGTCCCAAATTAAGGGTACACTGTAATGTAGTGATACCAACATCTTGTCCAATAGCAATAACAATTACTTTCACAGTGAAGAGGTCTAAAAACCTAAGAGAGAAATCTATTAAAGAGCGAGTAGAAGAAATTAACTGGATACCTCCTCCTGCTTTTTTGGTTTGGGCTTTTTTCTCCTTTTTCTTCTTCTTCTCTTTGGAGGAGACGATTTCTCTGCTGATACTTCATCTTCTGAAGTACTGCAATATCTGATAGCTTTGCGTCGAGAAGTCCGTACGGGAGGCTGTAGGTTAATCCCTGCATCAGCGATCCAGTCAGAGTACCTACTCGAAGAATCACTGTCCGTAGCGGTTGGGGTCAGGGAAAATACAGAGAACCAAGCTGTCAGTATTTCAGAATGCTAAATTCTTTTAGACAAATACCTGCAGATATAGATTGCTGTTGAAAGCACTATCAAAAGAACTAAAACTACTTTCACCTGTTGTAACAATTACTTCACTTGATGTTTAACATAATTTTTTGGGAACACAGTAATTCAAAGCAGGTTTTTAAAAAATTAGAATTCATTAAGTCTGGTAAATTCTAAAAGTCTGTAATTTTATTCAAGAAAATTGTGCAATGAAATTCTGGGCTAGTTAAGAGCCCTCCCTAAAGAAGGCAGTAGCCAAACACGACTTAAATTCTTTAAAGACAGTTATACAAATCTCACTGGTACACATTTGCTTTTTTTCCTCTCTCAGCATTTTTTAGTTCTGCTACCACAGAGTTCTAGAAAGAATATGTAAGAAAGCCATTGTAAAGTGATTAAAATCTATAATTTCAGTTCTAAGTAAAATTGCAACCTTACCAGAATTAAGATTTTTTTCAAACATTTTTCCAAGAGCAAGCAACTGACTGTTGCTTCATTATTAAAAAACTAAACAAAACAATAAAAAAACCCCAAAACAAAACAAAATCCCGTACTCCTCAAAAACCAAAAGAACAGAGCACCCTATAAAAAAAGGATCCAGACTATCTTCCTTCTCCCTGCCAACTAGCAAAATGCAACTAGCAAAAAGCAAAATGACTTGAAACTACATTAAAAGACAGAAACGTTTTGGTGAAATGGAATACTGAATAACAATACAATGTGTCAGTACAGTACCCTACAAAGCATTATTACATATGAAGCACAACAGAGCTTCCATACTTTTAACTTGCCAAAATTCAAGTAAAACTCGTTGCACTAGAAGCTGGGATTTGTTCATTCTCTTTTACCTAGAACTATTACTGTTGCTTTTCTTGTCACTTCTCCATTCTTCCTCTTCATCAGATGAGCCAGAACCCTCACTTTCTTCAGCTTCCTGAGTTTAAAAATATACAGAATCAATCCAAAACTTTCTCACAGCACATTTTAATGGTTTAAAATAAAAAACACATTCTCCATTCACGTCTGTATGTTATCAAGTTAGGAAGAAATTTGGTTAAAAGAGTTGTTAAAATGGAAATTAAAGTAGTTCTTTTCTGTAGCTGATTTCAAATTACCCTATTAACCTCAGGAGTGCGCTATTAGTCATTAATTTCTGTATATTCACTCACATTTCATTAGCAACACGTGGATCCACCTGCTGTAGCCACTCTTGACAAAGCAACACTTCCTATCACCCCTACCATTTTACAGCTCTGTTTTTTTCTAGTCTAAGGATAAGTTCATATTATTTAACAGAGCAAAGTGGTGGGTGATTTAGAGAGCATCATGAATCTGGAATTTGAAGGACTGTAATTAAGTCATGTAAAAGCACACAATGAAATTTAGAGCATTAAAATGTAAAGCAATAATTTAAAGATCGCAAAAGAAACAAATCAAGGAAAACTATCACATCTTCCATCCACACACAACATGGATATATTCTGTTACAGGAGTAGTACTTCTATGATTTTTTTTCTTTTTTTCATAAGTTATGCAACTTAGAATCAGGTGATTCTTCTGATTTTAGTATCAACTGATTGACAAAGTACTAACTGACTGTATTCATACATACATTTAAATGCAAAACTAAATAGTCAAGATACATCAAGATATATTACAACTCAAGTTGTTCCTTGATTGTTGTTCAACAATCTATTTGCATTAATTTCATGCTTTAAATGTGTTTTACATAAATGAAATTACTAAGTATAATGCATTGCTTGTCTCAAGTTATATGTTGTCAAGCAAAAAGAAAAGTAAGAAAAGATTTCACTTGCAACTTCAAGACTGTTGGAATTGGTCCAACTGATTATTTCTTTGTCATTTTCAGAGTAACAAAGTTAACAGTCTTCCCTCTAAGATCTGTTCATACAGTGAATATTGTTCATCCTGTACACCAAGCCAGTTCTTCTCTTTTATCCTACGATTTGTAGGATTAAAACAAATAAACAAAATTTACATCAAAGCTCAGCTTCTTATAGTATTATTAGTTGTAGTTTTACTAGATCTAACATCACTTCTTCAAAAATATTTAAGTATATGTACCATTTACAGGACAGTGTACATTACTCTCCTATTTGCATTTTGTGTGCTTTGAATTTGTCAGGTGCCAGAAATCTCCTGTTAACTCCTCTTCCACCCTATTTTCAAAACAAGGAGAACTTGACCTTTTTTAAGTGATTTATTGTTTGTAAACATGTAGGATTTTTTTGTTAAGAGGCTAGGAGAAAAGAGTCCATTTCTAAAGTATGTAACTTTTCATGTTACTTACAAAATGATCTTATCTCCTCAAAGTTCTCCATTTTGTTCACCATTCTTCCTTAACAAAGTGACTAGTCCAACAAGGCCGACCTTCTCTACTCCTTCCACTTCCTTCCCCCTTTCCCAGTTTGAGATTATTTCCTTGTGTGCAAGGCAAGACAACTGTAGTCCAAGCAGTCCTACCACTGATTTACAGCATCTGATAACACAACAGTCAAAAGCTCCTGCTACCTACAGCAAAGTCCTGTTTCACCCCAAGCCAGGACTCGGCCAGGATAAAGGGACTCTGTGGAAGAATCATATTACCACACCGTAACAATGCTTTATCAAGAACCTTCAAAATTTCCAGTTTTAGGCGCGTGCATAGATTTGGAAGGTTTTTGCAGGGAAATAGCTAAAACACATCCAAAATCAAAACTTCACATTAAGCCAATCCAATCACTGCACATCATTTTTTTGCTTCGGGCTGTGGATTTGCTTTAAAAGATTCTCAGCAAAAATAGTTCACCCATTTATAAAAAGACTGCCATCATTAAAGTAACTAGGTTTGAAATGTGCTAACAACGACACTTCCAGAAACACTTTCCCTGGTAAAAGAGGGGTTTGGGTTTTTGTTTGCTTGGCACGTTTATGTGAAATTTCACTTACTGAGAAACTCAAATTCAAAATACAGAACTTGGCAAAGAACTTACCTGCTCTATCAAGCCAAAACAGTTATCTCTCTCTTCATCCGAAGACTCCAGCTGTTCAATGTTATGCCGTGTTCGGTAATTGCGGTATTTCCGTCTATGCAGTCTACGCTTAGATTGTATTAATGAAGACTCAGAGTCACTCTAATTTACATAAGAAGTGAAAAAAAAAATGAAGTTAACATAAAAGTATGTGGCAAACTTATGGGGGTGAAAGGGTGGCTAAAAGCATTGCTGAAGGTAAAAACTGAAAGGACCTCATCACATCACTCTGACCACATCAAAACTCCTTTTGGCTTACAGGTAAATTATTTCTTGTGAACAGTTTTAAATTTGCTGACCTATTTAGTAGTTGTTCTGAGAAATTGCTCTTAATAAACTACTGTAAGTGATAGGTCCATTTCACATTACCTGATAAATATATTTACAGAATCAAGATATTAACTGCCTACAACATGCAATTCTGAGAGGACCAGAAATCCACAACTCCCTCCAGTTAAGGGGATCATCTAGTAGAATTCATGCATCAAATTGTTTTGTACTGCAAGACACAGTGAATCAGGCAACTGTCTTATAAAAGCAGACCAATAACCAGTTTTTCCTTCTTAATGATCTATTGAAAAAATAGGTAATGGAAAAAAATAATTCAAAACAAGGCAAGTCTGAAAGCTTGCAAAAACATTGCCATCTGAAGTAAAATGACAAGGAAAAAGCAATATAGCTTGTAATTCTTCAAATATAGAACACTGAACATTCTTATTTGCACCTCAATGCTTTAGTATAGACTTGCAACAACTGTCTTTGAAACTTCAACTTCAGTAAAACCAGAATGACCTGAAATCATTTCTAAAGGCCTGCCTTTAGAAATTACTACCAAATACCTTCGGTGGAAGGAGGCAAGACAAAGAAAAAAAGAATTCTAGGTTATTTGTAAAAATAAATCAAAACTTGTCCACTGCAACAAGTGGAAGATGAATTAGCAGAAACCTTTGAGGATCATCCATTCGGAAACATCTGCTTTCATTTTTTTAAACCACGTCTTATTCCTGGAAGCTGCTGCATACCTTTTCCAATGACTCAAATGACTTTTTCTTCTCTGTTGCATAAAGATCTCTCTCTTCTTCCCCTTTGGCAATTCGATATTCTTCCTGCTTCCTACAAGAAAGTAATGGAAATCTAATTCTACATCTGTTTTGACAATGCTGAAAAGTTATAAGGTCCATTCTCTTTAAAGTATCTACCCAAAAAACCCTAATTCCGTTACATTATTAATTTCAGACATTATTATTACTCAAACATCTCTAACATATGTCCTCTCATTTCCAGATAAAGAAGATGGGTATTAAAGAAGTCTTCCCTGCAAATACCAGAATATAATAAACTTTTTCAGTCCCATTTTTAATCCACATTTTTCCCTTTTTTTCCTACCTCCCAAGATGGAGAACACTTTTTGAAAATTTCAGAGATGTGGCAGCACGTATAGCTGCACCACTAAAAAGAAATATTTAGCTACCAATATTAAGCCTCCTTTACATGGATGCATACTGATAGGACTTTTGAAAGCAGCTGTTTTAGCATTTCAAGAGCCCAGTTCAGCTTCTGGTCATAGCACATCATCCCCCCAAAGTCTCATAAAAGCACAATCTCTTTCATTTCTTTCATGTAAATAAATTAAGCCTATATCCCTTTATTTTGGAAAATGAAAAATATCTAGGTAATCCAGCTGTCCTTTAAGTTGGCTTAGAATACTGAAATATGGGAGAATCATTCTGTATGAAACTACAGCAACCTCCACATACTTTTTTTGAATGAACTTGATAACTGAAAGTTTTTATGCACAACAGACCGTAATACTGAATTATTTCAATTTGTACCACATATCTACTTTAGTTTAGGTCTAATAGCACTAGATTTAGAAAAAACAACATAATGAGTTCTCTCTAGTCATATCTGCAGCTCAGTAAGCTCTCTACAGACCTGAGTAAGCTTGGTGGTATTTCTGGTACAACAACTCTTCGTCTCCAAGCCTGCAGGTCTCGCTCCGTGGCCATCTGACTTCGTGGAGCATTCTGATGCATCTGACGCACACCTTCAACTTGCCCACTACGTCGCAGACCAATATTAGGAGGAGACTGGATGTCAAAACTTGGTCTTCTAAAAGCTAAAATATAGAAACAAAAACATTTTTTCCAGACTACATAGAATTGGAGCCTTGTTTGTTTCTACTACAAGACAAAAAATTAATACCTGACACATTTTTATCTTCACAATTGTAAGTGCATGACTAAGTGACTAGTTATCACCTTCAGGAAATTATGTGTCTTGTAGAAAATACCATGAGATTACACATATACTTTTCTACTACTATTTTAAAACAGTGAAAGGATGTATAATGTGACAAAGGTGTTCTTCTGAAACGATTTCAGGCAGCTCTAAGGCTAATGAGTTCTCAAGAGCACTTTTGTGGAGCCGAGCTTACATAATTAAAACTACAAGGACACAGATCAGAAGAGTGGTTTAAATCTGTAGAGAAGGAAGAGGGGAACCCAGTTTGAATAATGGTAAAATACTAATTTTGCAAACTTTAGAAGAGAATAAATGCAGTTCCTGTAAGCGTTGAGTAGTCTACAAGTATTATTAAATATGCAGCACTCTGCAAGAAATACAAGTAATGCTCTTTAAAAGCGAAAGGCTTTGTTTTGTAACTTAATCATATGAGTGGCAGTGTTTTAATAATAAAAAAGATCTTAACCAGATATCTTTATGTCAAGGGAATCTAAGCCCCCCCAATAACACTAAAGTTAAAACCTGTCTGAAGTATTTTATATAGTGTAATAAAAACAGATTCAGAAGAATTACCTAAGAATTTATCAGCAAGTACTAACCTCTTCTAGGTGTTCCTTCCCCATTTTGTAGACCACTTGAAGCGGATTCTTGATCAGCTGCAGTTCTTTGATCTTGTTCTAGCTGCAATTGTCTAATCATGCCATCAAGAATGCTGGGCTCCAAGCCTTGGTCATCCTGATCAACTGTCTGTTGGCCTATAACTTGTTCAACCACTTCCCCATCACCTTGCAAGCGTGATACAAATAAAATGAATGGATTCAGTTAACTAACTGACTATAGCAAATGATCTCATTGTTCACATCAGTGAGACATGTTCTACAGCTAGACACAATGAAAACCATGCTTGAAATTATTCCAATTGCTTAATCCAAATGAGACATTTATAGAGTCTACAACTCAAACACAGTTTGTGCATGTCAGCGCCCGCAGAAAAGAACCAAGACATCCCTTTGAACAACTAATTTTTTTTTTTGGCTTGTTTAAAAATTGTATTTACTGTGGGATCTTTCAGCATCTTTAGTAAATGTAAACACACGATAGCTAGCATGTGAGAAAACAATGGCATTTTTAAACCACCTATGTCATGTCTACTCTGCTCGCATTCAAAATTACTAAGTAACTCTAACTTCCGGATGTAGGTCTTTTGTGAAATTGTTCTTACTTGTTGCTACATATCCAAGTTGAGGAATCAAATGTTCATCAGCACAATTCTCTCTTCCTGGCACCAATCTTTGATATTTTGTTGGATGAGGGTTTCCATCCACATCTACTAAGAAGGGAGGGGGCATGAGATGAGGTGCCTGTTGAGTCTGCTCATCTAGGACGTAATTGTTAGAGTCTCGAATAAGTGGCCTATAGTCAGTATGGAAGAACATCTGATCAGGAATCTGAAAGAAATAAAGTTATTAAATATTTAAATATTTTCTGAAAGAAATAAAGTTTTTATGTTATCAATTTGAAAAAAAAAATAAATGCTTAAGAACAGAGAAAAACAAGTGACACTAAAATATCTAAAATCTCCTTAAAGGTAAAAGACAGGGCAAGTTGCCAATAACTTTTAAAAAGAGTTACACATAGCTACAATTAACCTGCATGGGTGTTGCAGCACTCCTATTTTTTAATAGTGCTTTTGCTGGCAACAAAATGCTTTTAGAAAACAATATTTGAAGTAACTTAAAACAGAAGCACTGCTTACACTTAAGAGTATTTTGCATGTTATTTATTTTTTTTTCCACACAATTAAGAAATACTTCCTTGGCTTCCATGCAAGGAAATAATTGTCTTAAGTTCAACATAAGCTCTCAAAATAAAGTTCTTTCTTAATCATGCAATATCCACCAGGAATTTCTTCTGCAGCTAAAACAGCCTGTTAAATCCATGCAGCTGAAGGAAAACAGTTACACAAGTATTAGATCAGTGTCAGAATTTTGCTCCTAGCAATGATGAGCAAGATGAAGAACTTAAGTTTCAATTTCAGCTAAGACCGTAGAGCGAGAAAAAAATAATTCTATAAAATGACAGACATGGAATTACCATTGCAACTTAAAAAAAACTGAGGAGGAAGCGAAGAAAAGCATGGGCTAGAACTGCACTTTTGAGAGCTATTTTGAAAAAACAGAAACACATGTATTTACCAAAACAAAAGGGAACAGGCTGATAAATGTTTTGCTTTTCTGAATCTATCCCATGCACATTTTTCTAACATTTATCCAATACCGGATTTTGAAGTATTTACTTTTACTTATTAAAATAAGCTTCAATAAGGAAAGGCCTAAAGAACTCTAAGTTATAACTGAAATAAACCAGCAAATTATTTTTAACATACAAACAAGTTGGCTTTTTTGTTAATTAGGCACCAGTGCAATAAACTATTTTCAGAAATAGAAGTAATTTCTTTTAAGAAAGAGGTTGAACAATTAACATGCAAATTAGCTGGCTGGAAGGAGAAAACGTATTCCAGAAAATTTTCTGGAAGCTACTCTCAAGGGAATGTTAAGACACTGGTTGTTTCTGCTGTGCCAGGACCATACGTACAAGAGAACTCTCAGACATCAAGGAACCCATTATATCTAGATCCTGTACCCATACAAAACTCTTTTTTACATTTGATGTGTTAGAGGAATGAGTGTAACTAATTTAATTTCAGTTAGAAGCTTGAATAAAAGCTTCTAATAAAAAGCTGAACTTACCTTTTCATAAGGTCTGCTACATCCAAAACCAAATATCAATAGATGCCCATGAGAGTCTGTACATGCAAAATGCTGCCCATCTGGTGAAAATTTACAGTCAAAAACAGCACCATGTCCTTGTCCTTCGATCTAGATTGAAGGAAAGAAACTCAAGACTATATGACCATTTTTTTTGAGCAAACAGTAATACAGCATCAAAAATTAATTACTGTATGAAAAGCACTCACGCACCTCTTAAATAACTCCAATAAAGCACAAATAATCTCATTACTTCAGTTTATTTATTTTCCCCCTAACACGTAAATTTATGTCCCGAATCACACAGTTTTAAAAGAGGCACTAAAGGGTATGGAAACTTACTGTTAAAAAAAAAAAGCCTTTTTGAGGCTTTTTAGTTGTTAGTACACTGCTTAAAAGTAAATTGCAGCTAATAGATACTGATTTTGTTAAACCACTTTCAAGAAAAGTACAGGGAATCTTAAAGCTAAAGAAAAAAAACAAACATACTTTACTATTGACGGTAAACAGAAAAAAGTATTAAAAAATTAACATGAACACTAAATCATAACTTAAGCCTCAGAGAAAAAAAAACTATTTTAAAGTGTTGATCATGAGCTGTCAAATGGAGTGGGAATGTCACGGGAGCTCTCGAGAAGAACTGCGCCAATCCACTAATGCTTAGGATAATAATATCATCATTTTTAAGACAGTTGAGTGTACAAGTATTCGTCCATAAGACTCTTGAAATAATGGTCCTTTCAGTCTTCTAGATGGCACCTCATGTCAATTAAGGAAAACTGCTACTATGAATGAGCTGCAAGGTGATCTTTAGGAACAAAGAGTGGAAAAGCCCTGTTGTCAACTATTCACAACACCTCACAGACCAAGAAGTCCTGATCAGCTGGTGAAGTCTGAAGAACTCAGATATTGACTATAATGAAAGTAAAGTCCTGCTCTGCTCCCCCGCACCTCACATTCCTCACACCCAACCGCACATTCTTACAACTCAGCTTCTTTGTCTCAGAACTTACCAAGACATCCCTAACCAAATTCAACTCGGAAGCCCTATAGGAAAGCAGCAGTAAAAGGAAGTGGGGAATACTTTTGCAGAAAATTAGTGAACTTATTCAGCTTAGTAAAAGGTCCAGTGAGAGGCACCTGATTCAAAGTGAAGAATGGAAGTGGGCAGCTGAGCGCAGACAAGAGAGGCAATCCCAGCCCTCCCTTTCTGCAACATTAAAACTGTTAAAACTCATTCCTGGTCACTTTGCACGCACAGTACAATAACCAAGAAATTTAAAAGTAAAAGCTCCAGAGAAATGAATAAATTTTGATAGTTTGGGGTTTTATGGTGGGTTTTGTTTGCTTGGTTTTTTTTCCACCCAAAAGATGCAGGGAGTGTGTGTGCTGGGGACAATTTCTTAAACTAGTATGTGAAAACACTGCTGTGTTCTGAGAGGAAGAAAATAAAGAGTATAGAAATGGTCTTACCATGTTGAAATAATGTTTTGTTTTTGTGCCTTTGGTAATGTCCCAGATAAAGATGTTGCCATCATGACCTGCAGACAGCATTATCCTGGAATCAAAAGGATGGGTCTCCAAGACAAATACTTCATCCGCATGCCCCTAGAATTTAAAATTGGACATCACATGCAAATAAGAGAAGATAAATCCACATCAATAGGATACTTACAATAGAGACTCAAGTACTGTACTGTCCTCTCCTCACACTCACACTTCTGCAAAATTAGATCCCTACAAGCTGCCTCCAAAAGTATATGGACTTTTACAAATTCCACAGTGTATCTTCTAAACTGCTGCCTGTGGCACTGAAGTAGGGCAGAACCCCAGGCAGCCAGAAAGACTTTATTATTCTAAATTTAACACATTTCTAGATTCAAGCAAGAACTCTAGAAATATGAAGCTTTTGTCAAATGACAGTGAACTATTCAATGGACAAGTATGTTACTGCACAAAGTTTTTAATTTATTCCACAGGGGACGCAAAGTTCACAGAGCAGCTAGGGAAAGGACTGTTCAAATGCAGGTGGAAGAAGCTAGTTTCGGTTGAAAAAAATCCAAGGAACACTACACTTGCTTTATTATTTATACAGAGCTTTCAAGACAAATCAGATCTTATTAGGAATTCAACACGTACATATCATTGCAATTCTAGGAAGACCATCTACTTCAAAAAGCAAGTAAAATTACATACCACCAAGTCATGAAGCAATTGTCCTGTACAGGAATTCCACACTTTGAGCAGATGATTATTCACAGCCGTAACGACATAGTTATCATTTTGGTTCCAAGCTATCATGGTTACTTTAGGCTTCATATATTTGTCTTCTTCTGAACACATTTCACTGTTTTAAAGAGTTGAACAGGCATGAGATTTTTAATTAGCCCATTCCAATCTCAAAATACTGAAAAATAACCCCCTGTCGCATGTTAATAACGAGACAAGGAAAGGGAAGGGAAGTTAAGGATTAAATTTGTTTTGAAACTTTTGTCCATAAACTTCATTCTTTTTGGAGCAATCAACTATAAAGCAAATCTGGATTTCTAGCATACTTATGTCATAGGACATGATAACCTCTTTCCCATTTGAGATGCAGGGTGAAAAGGCTTTCCTTTTTCATGGAGTCTTGTCTCTTCTACAATTAGAGTCCTAACATAAATCCTTTAAAAATTTCGACTTCTTACAGCCAAGACCTTTCCAACTCAAAACTGTTTCAGAACAGCTTCTTCCAAACAAAACTTGTTTTAGTAGCTAACCTCTACATTAATTAAGCTTTTTTTCTGATTCCCAACATAACATAGTATTTTGTATTAACTTCAATCTACTTTCTCATTTTTCTCCCCAAAATACATTTATAGGACACTGTAACACTCCTTCTCAGCATCTTAGACAACTGAAGGAACAAGCTTTCTTTGAAAGATACCTTCACACAGTTATCTATATTCCATGTCAACTAGCAGCCTCTCTTACAAAGACCCTTTCTCAATTATACGCACCTACAATTGTACATATTAACCCGAAGAGATGCCACAGTCAAATCTCAAATATTAATACCTCCTCCTTTCTTAGGAAAACCATTTCCACCCCCGCAATGACTGCATCACAAGAAGAGCTTGCAATCAACCTCCAATCAACTAGCGTACCCAAGGTTTGTTTTCCATGTTTGTTCCCCCCCTCATTTAATCACCTACAAATTTATTTCTGCATTTCAGTGTACAAAAGTTGACTGAACATTCTGTACTACTTTAAATCATCTATCCTTCAGGTTTATTGAGTGCTATGTAATAGCCTGATCTTCATCTGTAATAGCACTACTGAAACTCTGTGTCACCAGCATATTTCATTAATGCACTTTTTAAAAAAAGTACAAAAGAATCAATGAAAATAGGCAGCAAGATCAGTCCTTGAGGAAACAAACCTATTACCTGTCTTGACCTTTCCTGGAAAGAGATTATCATCTACCTTATTTTTATTAATCTAAAAACATTTCTCCTGTGACACGTCAGGTGTCTGACTGAAATCCAGATAGAGAAGATCTATTGCACTTTCTGTTCACTTTTTTCCTTGACAAATGAAAGGTAATTAATTTGGTACAGTGTACATTTGAAAGCTATACAAATATTTATGCTTTTATTCAAGCTCAGACTAAAATTTAGCAAGTTATTACATCACCAGAGCGCTCATTTTACCCCCCAAAGACCACACCACTTGATCAAAATATTGCTAAGACTTGCTCTAGCTTGACTGTAAGTTAAGCGCAGTTGATGAGTTTTTCAAAGTTTCTGACTTCACATAACAGATATAAAAAAAAGACAACACTTCACCTACCCTGGTAATCGATCAGACATATCCAACAAAATACTCCTCCATTCTGCTTGCTCAAAACGCCAGATTCGAGCTGTTCCATCTCTACTGCCACTTATGAACCTTGAAGAAGTTTTAAAAGATAGTTAATTCATCTTCAAAAGAATCTGCATTAAAGGATATTCAGAGTTACACGCTACCACAATTTAAAATATTACAGTGAAAGACTCATAGAAGTGAAATCTTCAATTTGTGTGCAAGGGAATTCTTTACAGTTACCTGTCCATTAAATTTCTTTCCAGAAGCACAGGAAAGAGTTTTTCTGAACTGAAACACTGAATAAATTTGTCAAAACACAGAGAACAGAGAAGCAAGTTCCAGAAGTTAAACTCAATTCACAATGTCATCCTCCATTCCTTCCCAATTACAATAATTCAATGAAGTATTTAAAGTAAACCATTCTGAAATTGTAGAGTATCAGGTAGTGAAATAGAGGAAAGAATATATCCGCACAGCAAAACCTGAGATGTTCCCACCCACAACTGTGCATAAAACAGAAGACCACCAGTGGTTTACTTTAAGATACCAAGGTGTAAACCACAGCATTTCAGATTTCCATTTCATGAACTGCTGAACTATCACTGCAGCAGAATGGAAATTCATGAAGAGAGGAACTAAAAGAAACTGTGAGACATCCAAAGATTATCTCCCCAGTCCATGAATCACAAGCCTGAAAAAGAGAGATGACATACCTCCCACAGAAAAGTTTGCATGCTAGGTACATCATGACTGCGCTAATTTGCTGTGATTAATTTTAATAATAATTATAAATTTTCAACACATTCTGTAGAAAGCATCACCAAGCAAAAGAGCAGTTTTGCCTTTTCTTTTTTTTTTGGTACTGCCTTGAAAGTAATCCATGCAGGCAACATGGATGGACCAGTGCAGCATGATGGCCCCAAAGACAAGTATAATTCCAGAAGAACACTTCTAAAATGAATACAACTACAACTTCCAAACTGAATGTAGATTATTATCCTTCTCGGTCACAGTTACCTGGCTTTCAAGAAAAAAAAAAACAACAAAAAAACCACAAAACAAAACAAAAACAAAGCTACAACTTATGATTGTAGATGTAGGTCTACCCTGAAGGCTAAAATCTCTATCTTCATTAGCAATAGGCCAATCAGAGATCAACTTTGACTCCATTCTGTACTGCAAGTACAGGAGAAGTTTTACAAATGGAATTTACACGATGCTTTCTCCTAAGCCCCCCAAACCAGCTGTAAAACACTGTTAAAGCTATTTCCTTAAAAAATAATAATAGCCAAGAAAAAAATTAAAAGGATTAAAACTTATTGTAGATCATTTGCATTGCATTTTCCTATTTCTATTTTCATCCAATGCTTCCTAAAACTGAAAGGAAAGGAGGGATAAGAGGAGATTTATGAAGCCACAAATACACTGGGTATGTTAAAAAGTGGTAACATTCTTTCAGGTAAATAATAAACACAACCAGTCCAAAGGCATTGTCTAACAAAGATAAATAGAAAGCTGTGGCAGAAATTTAACTATGCTCTCCTGGATTGGTCCAAATTTCCCCTTTGAGTTCAAAATAAGTAGAATTTTCTTACTGAAAACCTCCAGGTGCAAACAATAATACATTCTTAATTCCAAAATATTGTATTGTTTGTTCACATTTGAGGACCTTTCAACCTACCTGTCACCACTGTTAGAAAACTGAATGCTGTCAACTTTGTCCTGTAAGGAAGAATACTTTGTTAGAAATTACATTTTTAAATAGGAAATATGGTTTTGACAAATCTGAGCTTAGTAAAATCTGAAACAACGAAAAAACTACATATAATTTATTCTGTAAAGAAATATACAATTAGCTATTCATTTTTATCACAATAAAAAAAAAATAGAGGAAAAGTAAATAGCACACTCAGATGAGTTTATCTTCAAAACTGAAAATTTTTTCTACATACAAAATACATATTGATCTAGCTTTATCATTATAACATAAACGCTTGAAGTCAGATTCAGTATTATAGAAAACATATTAAGGCAAACAAAATGAACAGGATGAGTATTTTAAGAGGTACCCCTGAAAGAGCTTTAAGAGCTCAACTAAATCTAAATTTTCTATAGTAGAACTACTGATTCTTTGTGCATCAAGTGCTGAAAAAACACGACCCAACCTTCAGCATATGAATATAAGCCAAGGTTCCCTTAGAGTTCTTAGAATACAGAGTCTGCTGGACTAAGGTACACTAATATAAAATGAGAGTATTTTATTTAAGAAGTTCTTTTCCTAACAGATACTGGTTATACCAAGAAAGCAAGCAGAGACAGACAGCAATGCACTACATAAAGCACATGGGGAAACAACACTAAACCAGCAAGCCAGCTCATTACTTAGGAATTATAAAATAGCTTGCACACTTACTGAAGATGTGAATAAAGGTCAAGATGAACAGAAGTAAAATTCTGTAAACTCAATGCCATTTAAAGATTTAACACAAAAGGTGTCAAATGGTAAATAACTTGAGTGAGGAAATCCATGTTCTCGGCCTATCTACTTACTGTATACAGCATACAATATGTGGGTGGCTAAGCACACTTCTGTCAGAGGAAAGCAACTGAGCAAACCACACACTTTAAAATTAGAGAAATGATAGAATCATAGAATTGTCTAGGTTGGAAGGGACCTTTAAAATCATCTAGTCCAACCATCAACCTAACTCTGATAAAAAGAAACAAAAGAAAACCACACCCCACCCTCCTCACCCCCCTCCCCATTACTAAACTATGTCTCTAAGCACTGTATCAACCCGTCTTTTGAAAACCTCCAGGGATGGTGCCTCAACCATTTCTGGGGGCAGTCCATTCCAATGCTTAATAACTCTTTCAGTGTAAAAATTTTTCCTAATATCCAATCTGAATGTATGCCATCCAGTCGAAAAGACAGAATTCTAAATATCATCTTGATATATTCCAGCCTTTAAAATAGTCAAGTCAGATTGAGATGACCAGCCAAAATTCTGCATAAGCTCTAAAAAATTTTCAATAAAAGAACACTGCTACATCCACTAACATTACCTTGGCACTTCAATACTGTTAAATCTAATAATTAGTTACTTCAAGCAATCTTACTTACAGCATGACTTTCCAATTCAGCTATTTTCTCAGGTGTTTCAGAGCCAAAAAAATACATCCTGATGACATGGTCAGTGCTGCCAGTTGCTAAAAACATACCACCTTTAAAAAAAAAGCAAGCAATAATTAAGCTACTGTATAAGAAATTAAAACGGATCACCAACATTTCTCAGATGCCTATTTTTAAAAACAATAACCTGAAGAGTGCCATATTTTTTATGCTCTTCCACTGACAAACGTATGTGGAAGGAAATCCCCCTCTTGCCCCAGAAAGCGTCTGAACCTTAGTAAAAATAAATACTCATACTCAGTGTTACAAAGATTTTAAAATATATAACTATGGGAAATAAACTATTGGCAGAAACCATTCCCACTGCTGTTGACTGTGGTACCTTAGAGAACTAATTTTGCAAATCCTTGACATTATACTAAGGGATTAAAGAAAAATGAAAATTCAGTAAAGATGGATAAAAAGTAAACAAGTATCAAGTGACTTTTACTTCTGTAAAATCACCAATGGGAAAAGGAAAATAGTATCACTCAGCTTAACAATCTTTCACTGTTAGCTAAGGCAAGTCACATTATTTAATTATGTCATAGGCTAACAATACATAGTAGTAAGTAATTGCTGGTTTTGTAAATTTTAAAGATGTCAGATCCAGAGTATTATAGTAACTACTAATGAGGAAAGAAGAGAAATCACAATGCTAATCTCAATCTGTATGTGACTTACCTACACTGAATGAAGAACAAAGCATCTGAACCCCTGGTCGAGGTTTCTCCGTGAATTTCACTGGCCGATTGCTTAAAAAGAAAAGATGTTTGAAACAGGACATGCCACACAAAACTTGGCTTTTATCAACATTTCAAAACATAAAGGTATGTTTTTTCAAACACCTACATAACAGGTACTTCTTAAATACATACACTAACATCTGCAAGTCTTGTGCAGGAGGATGAATAGTAAGGTTTAGTTCTCAAAACTACCGTACACACATACACAAATGATACTCAAGGCCCACACAGCTTATGAATTTTTCTGCTACCACCTAGTAAGGATAACACAGTATGCCAAAGAACTGCGTCTCTTATCTTCTCTCTTATCCTTCAGTAAGTATGATTTACCCCCTCCATAACACATCCACGAAGTACTGAACTCTTGCCTTCACATTACAAACCACCAACAGTACATGAAATAAGGCCTACCAAATACCACTACTGCAGAATGCTGCACAAAATCATAAAATTTTACAGAAGTACATAAAAGTTTTGCAACATTGTGCACAGGGTGATTTAAAAGACTGGTTTCCTGTTCTGCAAGTCATGTACACATTTTTCCAGTTGACATGTCCATAATCTCCCAGAAAGTAGCTACTAAGAACTACATTAAGGAGAAATCCAGCAAACTGCACCACTTACAAGCATTATAGGTTTTTAACTCATTAATCTAACGCTTTTCTCTTCAAGTGTTTTCACTTTATCAAAAGAAATGTTGAGACCTTCAGTATATTTCTCATGTTTGTATGATACACACTGCAGAGATTCAAATCCTAAGAATGCTGCTTTGAAACCTACCAATGCTTAAACCAATTTAAGTCCATGCTTATAGTAATTTAAACAAAGTTTACATCTCATACAGTCCTCTAAATTAATTTTAGAAGATGAATTTAGGATCCAGTTTAAACACTCCCCTGCTATAGCTCACACCCCTAAAAGATTCTTCAGATGAAACTACAACTTTGATAGTTTTTGCTGCAATTCTATTACCTTAAGATCACAAGCTTGAATTAAAAAGTAAAATAATCTTCTGCTTTCTAAAGTACTGTGTGGGGTTTTTTTTAATAGCTACTCTAATGTAAAATGGATTGGTTTATACCAACTACCGTTATATGGCACAATACAAGACACAGACTGACAATCCCAGATCTCTTCTTTCCAGTAATCTTTTTTTTTTTTTTTTTTACAAATAAACAGCTATCATATATAGAACATTTTAAAAACTATCCTGAACATACTCTGCATGCAAGTTCTGTAAGAGACATCCTGAAACTACAGGACCATTGAAAACTCAACACAAGCAAAAAGCTTTATTTTACTACTCCAACATATTTATGTTTGCAGCAATTCCAGTTGTCCTATATTTGTACTTTTAGTGCAGTAAGAAGTTAATATATTTTCAAACTAATCTCCCAGGAAAACGGAATAACATAAATTTGTAAACTACATAGTTAGCGATGGTGCTTTAAAATAATTATGTAATAGATTTTTTCCACATTTTTATTATCACAAAACCCCAAATTATTGTAGCTTGTTAAAAGCCCTCGACTTAGGTTAATCAAGCACAGTATGCCATAGAGTTAATCAGCAACCCATTTACATACTTGAATTTCATGGAATCTGCATCCCATTGCCAAAAGCAAACAGTTCCATCTGCACCAGTAGAGACCATATATCGCATGGAGCCTTTCACCATTGGACTAAACTAAAGAGAAGAAAGTAAAATCAGACACATACAAAAAATGCATTTAAAACTGTTTATGAACTTCTAAATACATTAACGTAAAACCTTCATTTACTTTGGATTTTTCACTAAAACTGCTAAAGCAGTTATTGAGAACTGCCATTTATAATGCTTACAAAATAACATCTCCTATAATTTAAAATAAGTTTGTGGTCTATGTTTCAATTATTGCATTATACAAAACCAATTCATTCTCTGCTTTGTTCTTTGAAGTCTTTACCAACCACAATCATTCACTAAAAAGCAGACTAAGAAAAAAAAGAAAAGGAAGTTTTGCAAGACAGGCTTACTATTAAAATTCTATAATTAAGCAGAGCATCAGTTATGAGACAGTCCGAGATGTGTGACCCAACATCACATAGAAATTTACAGGAAGTCCTCACGTATACTTCAAGACATGGATTTATTTCTATGCACGGAGCTACTCTTCAGAAAAATTTACAGAACCCACTTACTACTACTACCGCTAGAAACAGCCATATACAATGTACATACTGCAATTACAGTATTATTAAGAACACCTGAACAAAAAAAAAATCCACAATACTACAATAAAAGAAACACTGCGAATAAGAGCTATGTAATTAAAAAACCAAAGAAATAAAAAATCGCAGTGAATACCACAAACCCTGCAAATATGAAGATTACTCTTGGAGGCAGCATTTTGAAAAAACTGCAAAATTATTTTGTACTGAACTTCACAAGCTGGCAGGTAGATATGCTTCACCCCTCAACATAAGCCTGTTTGTCTCATTGAAAAACACAGCAAACGTGGATAATGATCTACTAGTTTAACTGTTAAACAAGGAATTAGAAAGGCCAAAATATGGCTAAATCTTAAGGACTACCAATAGCACTTCAAGTATCACAATGCCTTCACATTTAAGAACACAACATACTACACTGAACACCGTAACACTTTTGAAATAACTTCTATTTTTGAGATTAAGACAAATACCCATATCACTGAAGCTGTAAAAATCATAGTGGATCATTCACGCACACAAACCAGCATATCACATCTCCAGTAAGAGACAATAGGAAGACATGATTTTTCCCAGAAATTCTCTTTGGTTCCAACAGTTCAAGTATTACCAGTAGTGATCTTTTGTAAGTTAAGGATTCCCCATCACTGTCTTCAGTTAAATACTCAAGAATTTCAGGGAGGCAAAGAACTCTTTTTTTTGTGCTTTTTTTTTTTTTTTTAAACTGTGGTTAAAAACCCCAGTTTCCCCTGTGGTTTTGACTAATTTTTGACAACAATATTTAAATATTCAGATTTTAATATTCCCACAGGCAGTCACACAGAAGTAATTTCTGTTCTGTGAAAACCACAGCGACAGGCACAGTGAAAGTTACTTGCCATCCACTTGCCAGGCTTCATGGGAAACAGAACATTAGTACCTTGCACTTAGACATGAAAAAGCAAGATATGCATTTGGCAAGTTACTTCTTAACCTAGTAAGAACAACTACAAAGTGCTTTTCTCCACAAACAGAAAATGAAGTATTAATCTTCCTTTTCAAAAAGTTGCAACAAAGACAGAAAGGGTGTAGAGCATTCATGTAACTATGTTTTTCATATATATGTTTCAATTTTAATAAGCAACCAAGGAAACTGGTTATTTCTTACCAATAGCTAGCTAATCTTAGGGTATCCCACCAATCTAAATCCTATTACTAAAGCAGATTGTTAACTTTTCAAATCAGGTTGCAACAGCATCTTCCCCTCCCCCCCACAATTATTTCTTGTTTTCTACTATTTGATAAAAATACTTTTGAACTCTCCATACTATGCTGTCAAGTGAAATTTGAGTTTGATGGACTGGTTGCTTCTTACAACCCATGTACATTATTTGTGCTTCAGCATCTTGAAACACTTAACAAAACATACCTGTAATGAAGTAATGGACCCTGTGTGTCCATGGAGGACCGCAACTGGTGCGCAAGTTCTCAGACACCACACTCTGATCATTTTATCACAGCTTCCAGCTGCAATCATAGTGTTTTCATAATTGACAGCCATATCGGAAATCTCTGCTGAATGTCCTCGTAACGTGGCAAATAACCTGCCATTATGAGTTGACCAGATCTTTACCAAACAGTCATCTGAGCCCTAGAAAGAAATATTTATTGCTCTCAGCAAGAATTTTCAAAGACAAATACCCATATCATGGGTATGCAAGGATAAAATTTTAGGCTTCCTTTAAAGAAACTAACTAAGCTTTTCCACAGCTTGGTAAATTGCACGTCTGTTTAAAACTATGTATGCTACTTCAGCTGAAAGAAATGAAGTCATACAACCAACATCAAAAAAGCCAAAATGTTCGCTTATGGTTCAGGATTACACTGCAATCTCCACAGATCTATACCATATACTGCAAAAAGTCTGGGATAAGTTTGAGGGGATTCCTTACAGTAATGGTAAGGATCAATGAAAGTAGTGCTCTGTAAAAGCAATCTCTCCTCTGCCCCTTCATAAATATGAAGCATGCTTAACATTGAACTACATCGCTGCATAAATCTCCTACATCAATGTCAACACCTAAACAGATATTAAGTACAACAATTTCCTACAAGCTTCAGACCTTTAATTACATCAAATTGTTCTATTTAAGCACAGCAATGGAGCTAATCAGCTATGTTTTAATGCTACTGATACCGACCTCCAGAAGTTTTAGCATAATATGTGTTTCAAAGTTCTTTTCCTTGCATCCCTCTAGAACTATATTCAGATTTGGATCTATTTCATCAACTCACAGTAAATATTCTATGTCCAGTCCTATCGAATGCAACACAATATACAGAAGAAAGATGGCCAAGAATCCGTCTGTGCATCTTGACGTGCTGATACATACTTCCTGGAAATGAAGTACTGAACTTTGCATATCCAGTTAATTGCTTTGCTCGATGTACTTCCACTAGAATACAAAGAAATCAAAGAATGAACATAATTATGTTTAAAACAGGTCTATTCTAAAACATGACTTTATTTAACTTGCATTAATATCTTACTTAAGGACTTAGCTGAACTGACTTTCAGATAACATAAAGTCAGGGGGTTTTGTACTTGCAATTTTTTCATCATATAAAACCAAGACAGTATTTTAAACTTGCTCCTATCAAAACTTCAGTCTCTAGATAAGACGTGCTAAACGTCACCTTTATTTTCCCATGGCTTTCCACACCTTAAATCATACAAGAGTCCTTGTATCTAAAGACAAATTATTTGTATTTTCTGTAGGTTTATCTACTTAATACAGGGCCTTTATAAGTGAAAACAATGTCATCTAGAGGCTACTGTCTCACTAGTGCTGAGAGCAGACCTTTGTACCCAATACATAACTCCAGTGAAGTCACATGAAGTTCTCCAGATAAGCCTCCAGATCCAGTTCTGAGGTGCAATTCTCAGCATTGTAGCAAGGCCAGTATCAAGATACACATCGTATGCTCACAGCAGCAGCAATGAGTGTTGAAAAGAGCTTACCAAGATTTGGTGGTGTGCCATAGTTCACAGGAATTTCAGGAGGTCTTCCTCTGTGAAGAGCAGCAAATGCAGAGCCCTTCCAAACAGTGTTCCTGCAATCTTGAAAACCAATTGGTTGAAGTTTGTCATAAATACATGTTAAAAATGCCAAGAGAGCTGCAGTTCCAAAACACAGTAAAAAAACATATCTATAGGTCGTCTCAAACGCAGTATTGAAACAACTGAAAAAACAGAAACACCAAATGCCCCAAAACTTTTCATGAACAGTGTAGCGTCAGAGGAGAGAAAAATCCATTTTACATAGTAACAGGAGGAGGAAAAACTCCCAACACAATCAACCACCAAACTTTGCAATTACTCCTAAATGGTGATGTCCCTGCAGTTCACATAAAACAAAACTTCTCAACTGATTTTTTCCCACTTGTTCTCAGTGCAAAGCATTTAAGATTTTTAACACTTTCACAAACATTTATTCATAAATATTATTTTTATTGAATAGTATGAAACTATTTAACTAGATGAACTCAAGAGGTCCCTGCCAACCTGACAATTCTGCGATTCTTAAAAAAAAATTCACCCGCTGGCAGTCATTTTGACACACTCATGCTGAAATAATTGAATCCTGACTTTCAGGATAGAACAGTCACTGTCATTTACTGTGCATCCTTTAAAGCAGTTAGGACAAATAACTGAAAACACAATAGTACCCCATAAACCAGTTTCACATCACAGCACCTAGCTACCCAACAGAACTTCATACAAACGTGAATGCCCCTCCTCCCAGAAACATTCAAAGAGATACATCTAAAGCCAAAATCTACTCTATCAAATAACGTGCTTGTGCATTGCCAATCATTTCCTTTAAGTTACAGGCAAGGATTTTCTTCCTGCATACGTACAAAATTCACAAGTACTAATTTTTATGCCATTTGCATTAACCAAGAAAACTTTCAGAAATCTGATGTTACTGTCTTGTGTTTGCATGGAACAGAGTAAAACAGCTACCACATTCAAAACCAACACATTACTGGGAGTGTTAGGAGATGTTAGAGAAGTAGCACCTGCATCCTGATGATTCATTATATTACAGTAACACTGAAAATTGGCCATGTTCAGCAGCCTCAGCACTCAAGAGTGATTCTTGTGATGCAACTGAAAACCTTCTCTTCACAATAATCAATATATAGGTATAACATCAATACAAATATTGCTGGTGTTTTAGTTCATTAAACACAGTACAGAAGAAGTGGGGCTCAATTTTGGTGAAAGCTCACCACTTTCAAGTATTCCAAAAGTCTTTACCATATTACTTATGAAAATGTATCATGCCCATTTCAACTAATAAACACACCATACCTTTTGCTGTACGTAACAATGACTGTCTCCCTGCACCAAGTAAGGAATTCACTCTCGAAATGCTGGGTGGTATCTCCTTATCGAGTATAGGTCCAATACGCTTGCAAATTTGTAACAAATGGTCTGGAGCCACATGCTTGTTGGACAGCACCTGGCAGAAATTTGAAGTTTGAAAAATTCATATGATTACCTCATATACGAACAGACGTACCTAAAAGCATCAATATTCACGGGTATATTAAACATTGCTTAAATATTTTGAAGTTCAACTAACAAAACAAAATCAATTCCATTAAGTTCCGATCTAGTAAATTCAGTGAGTACTCTCCAAGAATGGGAAAGCTGTAGTAAAAATCACTGTGGTAAAATTACTTACTGCACATCACTATTTTATTACTGAAAGCCTGTGATACTCACACCTGTGGCACCCACTTGTGTGGCACCCTACAGTGAGTGTCTTTGCCTATTTCACCCAAGTATTTTTATTAAAAATAAAATTAAAGCCCTTGTAATTCAAGATCATTGAGTTTTGTTGTAATGAAGCACAAGAATTTACACAACTAGTACTTCAGTCACACAATACTTTTTCAGTAAACTGCAAACTAGTAGGTTTGAGTACAATCTCTCTGGAAATAGTTTCCTTGAAGAACCAGTACTACATAGCAGAAGACTGCCCTACTTCCTTAAACCAAAAGGATCAAAACAGTCATCCATCCATTCAGGAAGGATCCCATGCTATCTACATCTAACAATCTAAAAAAATACACTCCCACACACACTCAGATGTCTCAGTCAAGAGCAGCTGTGCGTGGTTTTTGAGTATTTTTCCCCCTCTTCTTTCTGGGAGTTCAATGAAACTGACTATACTTAGGTCATCTATCTATAAAGTTAGTCACAATAATGCTGAAGTTAAAGATGCAAAGTAGAGTTTACACAGACTCAAATAAACCAAACCACCAGAATCACGAATTTAAACTATTGGGGAGGTCTGAATCAGCAGGCAGTAAGAGCCTCGTGCTTACTCCACTCTCTGACCTGGCCAGGTCAAAACCAGTTAGACCCAGAAGCCACACTGCCACTTCAGCAGTCAGACTATTCCCAGCCAATACAGTCAGGAGAGGCAGAGGGCCACACCAACACAGGTATGTGGCCTCTGGCCCACGTAGCTCAGAACACAGGCAGAACTAGCTCGTGCTTACGATGCTATTCCCTGAGCCTACTGACTGAATTTAGACGAAGGAAGTCCTGACAAGGCTGATCTCATCATCAGAACAGCAGCAATAAAAATACCACATGCTGTCACCTAAAGTCTGTTCAACAAAAAGTTGCCCAAATGCCCAGTAAGTATTCAGAACATACGATTTAAGCCACAGCTGAATACTTGGTTTAATAATAAAAATCCACGTAATGTATAAAGTTTGCAGGGGAACAGGTTGCATTCCTGATGGGAAGGGGAGATGGTACTATCAGTAAAACAGTTAACATTACAACACAGCCAAATATATGCAAGCAAATCAGCTCATCGGATGCTTAAGGTTGATTATGAGAAATACATTTGGTAGCCAAAGATTACAAAATGCACTTTGTCATAATTTCTTTATCAATTTTGCCTCTTGAATTGGTATAGAGCAGCACCAGCCACAACACTGAGGACAGAAAGCTCAGAATACTTTATGCCAAGCATCATAAACCATTTTGTTTGTGTGCCATCATCAGGAAGCATATATTCCAAATAAAATCCCTAATAGAAGCACACGTACAAAACCTTGCAGTTAATTTCCTTTTTAAGTAGTTTTACTCAGATTTTGGATGGAACAGTTATTTTAAAGTCTGCTCCAATTCCACAATGAACAGAGAGGGAAAGAAATAATTGCACCACACAATTGCATTTGCCTGTGGTCTCTGAAAAATCAGAGTGAGACCAGTGGAACAACAAGACGTTCCCAAAGCCCCTCAAAAGCAGAAACTAAAACCTTCAGAAGATTAATTTCAATATTCTGAAATACTATTACCCTGTGTAGAGATTTCTTCTAAATTGTGTAGGAAAAAGCCGCAGAAGCAGCACATATTAAAGAATTAATCTGACAACCCTATATGCATAATAAATATAGTTAAAAATCTGTGCTGAAGTCAGAAGAATCTGCACATGACATCTCCCAATACCACCACTTTTGTCAGAAGAAATGGGGTCAAAAAAGCCCCAACCAATCAAAAAACTCCAAACAATCCTTTTTGAACTTAATACTACTTTCATGTTTGCTAAATTCAAGTCAGAGCTTGAAAGTATTCCTGTTTAGCAAGACTAGGCTTTTTAGTGACTTAAAGCATTAATTTAAAATCTCATTTGCTCAACTGACCACACTGACAAGTAGAAGAAATGGAATCCAGTTTATCACTTTAAGCAGCACTTAAATAATTAAGAAAATGTTTCAAACAAAATTTCATTCCCTCTCTATGCAAATATGATTCTGAGATCTTCAAGTGTTACACAAGGACAAGGAGATTAACTGTAACAATACACAAACTGATAGCTAAGGGAGAAGCCAGTCAATTAACCTGCAATGACTGAATCTTTGGCGGAGAAGGGGAAGCAAGAATAAACATCTCTTTAAAGAAAACAAGATCAACTACTATAAAGCAAGATAAACCACAACTGGGTATGCACTGCCATACCACCACTTCACAAGATTCAACTGCCAAATATACTTTGCCATTTAAGAAGCAGTAAAATAAAACACCTACAGAAAGACAGCTTTCCATTCCAAAACAGATATAAGTTAAAACATTTAGAGCAAACAACATCAGTCACAGAAGGCATAAAGTACATGCTGTTGAGAAATCACTTGTATCTTTCTAATATTTAGAAACAAAGTATGACCAGTGAGTAGCCAGAGATAAACAGCATACTCATAGGCACCAGAACTGCCAACCCTTGATTTCTGAACAGCGATTTCATTTCCTAATCTGTTGAAAGAGACCGATGAAGGAAGCCAACCAGAAAATAAATACCATCAAATCAAAACGCATTTAACAAACTTGCTCACGAAACTCTGAAATGAAACCTTGCTTCAGATTGGTTCTTCCCTATATGTAGGCAGTGGCATGTACCAATGCACAACGCCAAGCTCCACCTCTGCTATGTAAACAATATCCTCAATTTAAAACACCACTTGTGTTTTTGTTAGTCTAATGTAAAGAAATTAAAGGCTCTTTCCAAAATAACTCCAATGTCTTAACAGAGCTGGAATGAAAGTGGAGGGTAAAGCTTTGGGCCTACTTTTAAAGGTAAAGGGTCTAACATCAATGTTATCCTAATTAAAAGTTTTAAAGAAAAAAAAAAAGACTCACCAGTTCTTCGTAACTTCTATAATGCTCATTTCCTTGCCAATCCAACCTTTTAGGAAGTAACTAAATGGAGGGGGGAAAAAAAAAACACAAAAAACTCAGCGGTTAGAGAAAGGAGGAATAGATCGCATCCAAAACAATGTGTGTTGAGGGGAAAAAGTTGAGACGGTAGAGTGGAAGAAACTTCAATGACTTCTAAAGGAAACTTTTGACTACAGCGCGAGAGATGATTTCATCAGAGCCCACACAGACCTGGTGCTGTTCCAGCTCCTGCACCAGCACCTGCAGAGAAAAGGGAAAAAAATACAGAGTAAGGGACGAGCAAGCCTCCGGCTTCTCAAGCGGCTGTTGCCGCAAACGGGCTCGGGAGGGGGAGGGGGAGCGGGGGGTTGACCGGCCGCTCACACCTCCCCTTCAATCCTCTTTGCGGCAGCGAATGGCCGAGGGGTGCGAGCCGGTGCGCCCAGGTGAGCGTGCGGCGCCCCGGTACTCACCTTCAGCGCTCTCCTGCAGGGCCCGGTGGTCAGGAACCGAGCTATGAGGAAGTAGAGCTCTGCAAGAGACACGGGGAGAGACGGGGGGG
>JAOXNO010000001.1:115712210-115723842 GCA_028565335.1 Limnodromus scolopaceus
GGGGGTGGAGGGGATGAGTCCGGGGCTGGCTGGGGCGGGGGGGGCGGGGGGAGAGGGAGTCCCCGGGGTGACTGTAATTCATCACCGCGGTCAGGAAGATGGCGGCAGGGAGCGGCGGCGGCACCGGCGGTAGCTCTCGCCCTGGCCCGCGGCCGCTCGCACCCCGGCGATTTTACCTGATTCAATGAGCGGCAGGGACACGCCGCCGCCGGAATTGGAAGAGGCCGGGGGCTCAGCCATGGCGGCTCTGGCCCGGCAGCCGCCGCTCGCTTAGCTCCCTCGCTCTCTCTTCTCTCGGCACAATCGCTGCTGGCGGCGGCCGTTGCTGCCCGGGCAGGGATTAGGGGCTCAGGCAGCGGCTGGGGCGGGCAGGGCCCGGCTCGGCATAGCCCTGTCAGCGCCGCCCCTCCCCCACCGCCAACCGCCAGCCAACCGCCCCCCCCCTTTCCCCTCCTCTCCCTCCCTCCGCGCGCGGGAGCGAGCCGCCTCCGCCCCCCGTCGGGCTCGCGCTTCGGCTCTCCTCCCCTCCCCCGCGCTGGCGCTGGCGCAGCCTCAGCGCCGCCGCCGCCACCACCACCACCGCTGCCGCGCGACGGGTCGCAGCACCGCCGCTGCCACCTGCGCCGGGCACGCCCCGGAGGGGGTGTGGGCAAAAGTAGTCCCTGTCGCGGGCGCGCGGGGACCGGCGGGCGGTGAGCGGTGGGGTGAGGGGGTGAGCGTGTGGCCGCGGAAGATACACGGGGTCGGGGCGGGGGGGGGGGGGAGGAGGGCGACGGGGAGGGCGGAGGAGGTGGCCGGTGGGGGGAACGCGAGGCTCCGGCGCGGAAGGATTGCGTACGGGAGGCGGATTGGTGACGCTACGCTGCCGGGCGGGGCCGCTCGCTGAGGTGGGGGAGGAATCTCCGGGGCGCGCGGCAGCTGCCGTTGCGGGGCGGGAGCGCGCGGAGCCGTCGGCAAGGAGCCGAGAAGCTCCCGCAGCTGGCGGCAGTCGCCCAGTGACGCGGCTTCTGCCCCGGCCCGGCCAGTCGTCTCCTCGCCTACCCCGGCCCAGCGCCGTCAGGCCGGGACCGGCGGCGACCGGCCGCAGCCCGCCGCCACACGATGAGAGCCGGTCGCGGGGCCGGGGGAAGGGCGAAGCGGAGACCGGGCGCTGCGGGGCCCAGACTTTCGTCTCGGAGGCTCGCACGTTGCCCGGCGTGCCCGGGGCCGGCGGAGGGCTGGGGGAGATGTGGAACAGCTCGGGCGGCGGCGCAAGCGTGTGTTTGCAAACTGTGCATCACCTGATAACGGCGTTTCTACACGGGACTCGTTGTCTGCTGGCTCCTGTTGCCACTTCAGACGGATCTCCTGGCCCCTCAGACCGATGGGTCACCACCTGCGCCACCGAGGCTCCCCGGGTGTGATGCTCGGGGCACCTCGGCCACCCTAAACCTCGTTTTAGGGAGTGGTGGCGTTTCCCCCCACCCCTGTGGAGGAAGGCAGCACTTCACTGGCATCACCTTTCCAAAACCGGCAGCTTTGCCTCAGTGCCCCGTGCTGCTTCTCTGCAAACATGTGCCAGCACTACTTCCACCCCAGCCCGGCTTTGAGAGCCTCTTTACGGGGGTTTTATTTTGGTGGGTTTTTTTTTTCCCCCCCTTACAGTTGTTTCTCACTTCTGCCCAGCGTGAATTCTAATGTGAATGTAGCAATGGCCATACTCATGCTGTATTTTAAATCTGAGCTGTGCCTTTCTTTTTTCATTCTCCACCTGTGGCGGCTTGGTACGGGTTTTTAGAACCTTTTGAAGTAAAATATTTTTGCATATCGTTGTAGAAATATGTGTGTACTTTATTAATCTCACTACCTCAGATGTGCTTTCAGCTTTTGACACAGAGCTTTTGTAAACCTGAAGCACAGGCGCAGCAGCAGGCAGCCTCCCCCGACTGCTGCCTCTGCTTCCCGCTCCACACCACCTCCTTGCCTGGTTAGCGCTCCTGCATCGTCTCAGCTCAGGTACAGGGAAAAGGAGAAGGAAACCTGTCCATTAAGAACCTCTCTTTAGGAGAGATACATGGTTTTCCGCTTTCTGTGTTTATTGCAAGCTTCAGCCGCATCATTCTTAAAGGCCACTTGTGTTCCTCTAGATTTCATTGCCAAACAAATCGGTGTTCATTAGCTAAACATGGATGCACTCGAGCGTCCTCACTGTGTTCATCTTTTAAAGAGCTGTCATTAAGTTGACACTAGACAATGAATTCCAGAATGGTGCAGCATGAAGACGTACGGACCAGCGCTCTCTTAACCAGAACAGCTAGTAGCAGCGTAGAACTATGATTGAGTAACTTCAAAGAAACATGTTCTCTTAACGTTGTATTTTGAAACGGATGGTTCTCCGTTATGTATGTGTTCTGTAGCACTGTATGCAAATCTGCATTAGCCTTCACTCTGTTCCTTAGTTGCACAGAGCTGGCACCGTACAGGAAAGCAGCACTTTTTCTGAAGCACGTCCACAGAAATTCTTGTCAGACAAATTTAAATGCCTCCTGCTCCAATTCTCCACAGGCAGAACTAACAGCTAATGCCAATATATACAATTCCTCATTTTCTCAGTAGCCAAAGTGGTGGTTTTTTCCACGTTGGCATTTCATCCTGTGCGGAGAAGGGCACTAGTATCCATCTGCTGCAGAATCAATCAAAATTCATAGTTGATTCACCTGCATGTATTTCCTAGGCACACTTTATGCAACTAGGAGATCCTTACCGCATCAAGGGGGCTGCGCTGCTCAACACACATCTAGGGCTCACGTGCTCCTGGTGCAACCACCTCTGCCCTTTCCTTCTGCCAGCATGAAAACTCCTCTCTCCAGCGGCAGAGAAGCTGTCACCAATTTGCCCTTGCCAAGTCCTTTCACTTCCATAATAAAGTAAAAAAACGTAACTTTTTGTCCCCAAGAGTAAATATTAGGGAGCAGTTAGAAATAACTGACCAGTGGATAACAGATGTTAGAGGAAAGACACTGAAAGTCATCAGGACCTCAACATCAGGAACTCAGAACGCATGAGAAGTAGGCATTCAGTAAAAGGAGATGAGGGGTTATTTTGGGGTACTTACCTGCAAGTTTATTAGTCATTAAATTGGTGGTTTTGACTTGCTAAAAGTAGAAAGTGAAGACTGTCATGTAGCTATGTCACCCTACTACTAAATTAAACCATCAAATAAGGTGGGGGAGTTGGGAGGAAGGCAAGGGGGTTCAAAAAAGTGGCAGGAATTTACAGTGTTAGAATACCCAAGAACTTGAAGCCGAAGCCACTGCTCAGATCAGGTGCGCTCTGCTAGGAACACAGCTGTGGTGGAAACGGGCCAGAAGGTCCAGTGCTGGAGGACACCCTATAGATAAGCTGAAGAAAAAGTTACGCGTCCCTTAAGTATTGAAGAAGTAAAAACAGTAAAATGCTTTCTCAAATGATAGCATTGCTTAAGGAAGTAAGTTAGAGGTGAAGCTAAAGTGTTTTTTAGAAATAACTGTACAACAATTTGAAAAAGGCACCAAAAACGCACAGGAAGGGGATACTGTGTTTGCAGGTGTTAAGAGCATAAACAAGTTCTCTGTCAAGGGGGAAAAAAAAAAAAAAAGAAACAAAGAACGAATGTTACTTTTTGATCTTGACTCCTCCCAAGACAAGGCTGACAGTTGTCTGACTGGCATCAAATAGACCGGCAAGATAAAACCGTGGTACTACCTGCTGCAATTCAGCAAAATAATGTGAAATGGGGGAAGGGGAGGAAGGGAAACAATCACAAAAAAACCCTGCACTCTATGGGAGAGCTGAAGTAATGCTGTACTAGATTGGATTTTTTTATTTTGAGGTTAAGTAATATATACTTAATATGCCCCCTTCTGAAGTAATATATACTTAATATGCCCCCTTCTGATGAAAGGCCGTTAAACCTTCAGCAAGATGGATTTAATAGTCTCAAACACAGCAAGGAAAATCGGGATGGTTTTGTACTACAGGGATTAGCTCTCTGCACAGCTGTGTTTTATTTGAAACAAGGCTCTGTCACCCTGCAGCCTGACCCAGCACCTCATGTGCTCGGAGGACAGTAAGCTCACCCAACAGCTCAGCAGCAGCACCAAGAGGGAAGCTTCCTCTTGTGCTTCCCCCCCTGCTCCTGCCCAGGCTGTTCCACGGCCCATCCCATCCTCTGTGATGGGTTCCACAACGTGCATCCAGCTACCTGAGGAAGTTCACAGCCGAGGTTCGTTCTTCCCCAGGCATCTGAAGCTTTATTGAGGTTGGATTTGGGGAAATTCCAATACGGTTCCACCACAACAGTCAACACCATCTGGTCAGTTAACATTCAAGAGGACTGCTTTGTGCATCTTCCTTACAGCAGTTATTTACACACGAGTGCATATGCAAACTCTTAGATGCCAAACAGATGAAAACACGTGATGCTAATTATTGACTTTTTTTTTTTCTTAAGGTAACAAAAGCAGCACAAACCTATCAACTTTCAAACTGGAAGTCCTTATCAAGACTGCAACTACAGTGTTCTACTTGCTACTCCCTGCATTACCACCTCTCTCTTGAAAAGTACATTTTTAAACAATATTAAAAACATGGTTAAGAATTAAAAACTACACCACTTAGATTGTGAGTCGTCATAGTCAATGCAGGAGCTACAAAAACATCCTTTCATAATCAAGTTTTATTTGGCTTTTGTTTGGTGATCACAAACACTATAAACAATTTTACAATTGTTCTTATTCACACATTTTTTTAAATCTAAAAACTAGAATTCTGGTTTTTTTCTAAGACCATTTCAAATATTTTTCATTTGATCTCTGCAGACAAGCTGTCCTTTAAAAGCAGATGTGAAGTTCCAGTATCTCGAATACTGACATAACAAGTCTGCCAAGCAGAAACTTTTGTTCAGTCAGTATTTAAAGATATAATAAAAGCTTCCAATCTTTCGCATCACAGCTACAAAGTTGTTGGAAAAAATAAAGCTGCAACTACCAAAAATAACTTTGTCACAGATACACATCACTCAGCAAGAAAACCAACACTAGGGAGCAGTTTTATTAGATAAGCAATTCTACTGATGGTACATCCATAGATGAAGATAAATAACTAAAAATGTTAAGACATTCTCAACATATCATTATGAATTCCAAAGTCTGATCTGTGTTATGCTTCATTTAGCAGGATAGAAAAAACTGTCCCTCACAGGCTATGGAACGTGAAGCCTAATCAAGGCTTCGAAGCCCTCTCCTTAATGTAACATGCCATTAATTTCTGGTTTCATAGAAAACAGACAACCAGTACGTGATTTTACCACTTTAAAAAAGCATTTACACTTATCTAAATATGTAAAAAAATGGGTTGGGTTGGGATTCTCTCCTTTTTAAAAATGTGTTCTCTAGAACTACTAAAAAACTTGCATTTACAAAATAGTTGATAAAAAATATTCCTCTGAATTGTACAAGAAGAAAGGTATAAGGACCACCAATTGAAGACTTGGTACCAGATGTTACTCAGACTTAGCTTCTTTCTCTACTGCTGCATCAGATGCTGGGGTCTGAAACGAGAGAGAAAAAACCAGAACACATCAATGCAGAAAGTTTCTAAGTCACTCAGCCTCTTAGTTTGTAGTATTTTTCACGTGCAAGTTAGCTAACTTGACATACAGAACAACCATGACTTGTTTCTACGTACCATGCTTTACAGTCTTAATAAACTGGTGTCATGATCTGCTTATTTCTCTTGGATAATGACCTACTAAAACCAAGCTGTCTTGAAAAGGCTTCTATCTCCTCAGATACATCTACATGAATTTCAGAATGCTGCTGTTGTTCCTACTCAATACACACTGCAAAGGATTTTTTTTTTTTTTTTTTTTTAAGAACAAAGCCCATTGCAATAACTACTGCCTTTATGACCGGAAAAAGGGGCTTTTTAACCTACTAAGTTAAAATCCCTCCATACAGGGTGTTTAGAAAAGACACTAGAGATACGCTTCATGCATTGGAAGTTTAGTGCAACATTGCTAACACATTCTGAAATCTTACCATGTTTTAAAGTAACTAAGACTTGGAAACACAGTACAACGTTATGTTAAACAATTTTGTAAAAATACTTTCAGTGAAACTGTAATGTAGCAGCAGAGCTGTAACCTTCTTCAAGTCAAGTCTCTAAATGCTGTACCTCAACTTAAGAACAAGTTAATACAAACTTAATTGGTTAAAAATCACAACTCCATTAGGGTTAGAAAACTCCCTGCATTTGCAGTGTAGGTTAAAACAAGGATTGTAGCATAGGTATTAACATAAAAATTATCTTTAATTATTCCAAAGCTTTGCAGCAGCACCAGCCAAAGAGATTGTTTAATGACAGCCGCACCCAAACAGGAACCCCAACACCCATTCCGTCTTTACTGCCACCTGGGGGAAGCTTCTGAAGGATGAAATGGGGAAGCCATTTCCATTCACAGGCGATAAGTCTCTGAGTGTTACCAAAAGTCATCACCGGCCTTTCATCAGATCATGGATCAACAATAGCATCGCTGACGCTACCGTCCTTACTGAAAACAGTAGCGTCCAACGGGACAGACGATACCTCTGCCTCTTTTAGGCTCAGCTGTGATATTAAACCCACAGTTTCATCTGGCATGACCAACATGAGACCAGAATGAAGATGTGCCCCAGAAGTCACCATCCATTCCTTGTAAATTCACATCATCTCTGCACTAGTGTACTAAACACTCCCCAGTTGAGAAACATTGCCAAAATATTTCTGAAATACTACATGCACAAAATTAAAAGACCAAATTACACAATAAAAAGTTAAGAAACTGATAGAAAGTTAAGCCAACTAAAGAATTCCTAGTTATAGCACAACAAAAATCACGCTGTAAGCTTGCAAATGAAAAACCGTTACCATAAAGTAAGTTCTCTTGTACACTCAAGTACCATTCTGGACCTTCCTCAACCACCAAAACCCATCATCCACCTAAAAAAACATGTAACTTTTTTCCCCTACTTGAAGATCTATCTGCACACTGATACATCAGTGTGACGGAATTCAGACAGACTTTTTTCTATCTTAAAAAAATTGCTTTTCAATGCAACCACCAGACAGGAAGCATGAATCACATTTAAATTAAAAAATCATCTGATTATCTGATCAGCAAACTCCACTGAACTAATTAAAATAAGTGAGGCATTCAATATTGCAGAAACCTAAGACTAATTCTGGGCCTGCTACCACATGAAGACTTGTGTTTTATCCAGTTGCTAACAGCTGCCCTAGTAAGAAGCACTGCTTCTCCCTACAGATCTTGTCCTAAATTTAAAATTAAATTATGTTCACATTCCAGAAAAAGAATACCGTGTGGAGGATGTTTTAAGTTAGATGATCAGCGACTCCAAAAACTTCATCAACATGGCCATTTTAGCACAGCACTACAGCCAAGACTGATTTGGCACTTTCATTTCTTCAGCAACAACAACTATTAGTAGTTCTTGCACTTTCTCTTCCACCCCTGCACCACCCTGTTCCTTCTACCAGCAGTGTCTGTAGCTATGACTCCTCTAAATGTTATGTCAACTTTAGTTAAATGGTTTCAATTTTGGATTTTAAGCGAAAACTGTTTCCAGTCCCACGAAAATCAGTATTGCATATACCAAAAAAAATTTTTGTAGCAAGAAGAAGCCTCTCTTCCAGTAATGGCAAAGGCAGACTAAAGCCCAAACCAAACCCTCCAAAGCTTTACACCCCCCCTACACACACACAGAGCAATACCCCCTCTGTATACCCTGTATTATTTTCCCAAGACCTACCCGCAATAAAAACAGCCCCCCCCGAAGGATATTATCCTGTATGGAACATTTGGTCAAATTTTCATCTTTTTCTTTAATTTCAGGGATTCTTATCACATCACTGCAACTCCTTTTGGCACAACTAGAATTTTCCAGGTGTATCTGCTAATGTTTCACTAGCCTACATCTTTCATTTGGCAGAAATAGATACTATTGTAAGAACTGCTTAAGTTTCTGATGGACGTTTGGATAGTCCAGTACAGTAAGCTATCCAGCTGCTTTGCCCCAAAGAATACAGACAACTTTACCTCCTCACTTTTAGCTTCCCCATTTTCTGCAGGCACGTTGTCCTTTGTCTGTTCTTGGTTCGTCTCTTCTGTCTGTTTTCCTTTAGGCCCCTTCTTCCCCTTTGATTGAGCTTTCTTGTCCTCAGACTTATCCTACAATGAAATAAATCTCCAGTAAGTAAATCTATGACCTACTAGGTAAACTTTGAAAATAATTAAAACCACACAAGATGGACTTGCTAAATAGGAAGAGCTGCTACCGACAACCAATGAGCTAATACATAATTTAACTGCCAAAAGAGTTTTCCAAATTATACACAGACAAACAACCACAGTTTTAGATATTCAGTGACATGAATCAAACTGGCTGAGGAGATAAACAGATTCTAGCAATTTGTAATATATGATTTAACCTTGTGGCGCATAAAAACAATAGCCATGTTGTCCTTCTGTTTTGTAAATAGGACAAGGACAAAACACTTCAAACTCTCTTTTTTCTCTTATATTGACAGGTGGGAATTTCAATAACTATAACCTAAATAAATACATCACATAGAAGTATCATTTTCAGTCCTCCTTTGCTAGTACCTCAGTCACATCCTCTGTACCTACATAACTGTTGTTAAGTGGGTAGGGAAAGAGTAATTGTTTGAGAGCAACTTTCATATAAATATTATGTAACACATCCTCCCAGGCATTCCTTATAGCAACCAAATGCTACAAAGTTTGCCTGTCCTCCAGCTGATCCCCCTACTTACAAAACGTAAAATATTTCTATCAATTCAGAATTACATAAATGCACTGGTTTTGACACCATACGTCAAACATCACTTAATGATACTAACACAAATTTTCAGTAAGTGACAAAATATAACAGTTTTTCTGGGTAAGTACAATGTGAGTAAGTGACAAGAGAACATGAAGCGTTTATACCTTTAAGCAGAAGACCACTACACTGATATGCCTTCAAATGCATCTAATCTCATTTAAAAAAATGTTGTGTGCATTTCATAAGTATGTTCTTCAAATTATGTCCTAATTTTTTATCTTTGACCTAAATTCACTCCAAATAATAAAGTTCTCATTTTTGCATATTTTGAGTACTGTAGAAATGTTTCAGATTACTATTAGAAACCATTTGGTCAGAAGTACTTCATACTATCTTCACTCCAAGCATTCATTCTTGCTTACAAAACACATGCAACTTCCTTACTTCACACATGCTTTTAAATAGCTTTCTGAGTACATTTCATATTCCACACAAACACTCATGCAAAGTATTGTCTTCATGAAAATACATTTGTCAGCTAGTTGCAACTATTGAGCAGAAGTTCTAAGAGTTTTCCACCACTGGATACAAACATGCAGTAAGTTTCATTCCATATAAAAGAGATGCAAGGTTAAAATTTTTTTTTTTAAAAAAAATCAATGCTGAAGCATCTTATCTCAGGTAATTAAGTTGTCAATGTCCACAAAACTTTAGAAATTCTTTACTCCTATTTTTAGAAAACAGACAACTTCAGAACACGTAGACTTCTGTGTTCCCATTGTCAAAAATGTATTTTTCTACAGTAATATTTAATTTTAAAAATACACCAAGTAACTCCATAATGAGCAAACTTCTCCCAACCAGAAAAAATACTGTCATAAAAGTTATGAAGTTGATGCAAAGAAGCATCCTTTGATGTATCGATACAGCATAAAGATTATACTTTAAAAAAAAAATTTAAAACTATCGTTTGACTAGTATGAACAGTGAAATATTTCTGCAACCCATTTAAACAAAGTCCAGAGATAGCTAAAACGAGAAATTACTAAAGCTGGAGAAGTAAAACGCAATCAAAACAAAAGAGATTTTTATAATAACAACAAAAAAGTTTCCAAGTGACAAAAAATTTTTAGTGACAACGTGAGTTTTAGAACAAAGAGGATCAAATGTAAAACAAGTTATACGTTTATTTGAATTGCCAATGGTAATAGCGATTAAAAAAAAAAGGCTGTTCACATATTCACATTACAGCAGCAGTCCATGGTGGCCTCCTGCAAGGTGTTCTACTTAATATTCTAAGACAATAATTGTTTGCCATGTACTTCGTTTATATGAATATGTTCCCACCTATTAGCTGTGGAAATATTTCTTCCTAGGAGTTTTACTCCCTTCTAGGAAGAAATATTTCCACAGTTAATAGGTTACAGTTATAGGCAGCAAGTCAGTAGTATCATCGATATCAGTCAGCATCAACTAACAGCATTAAGAATTAGATGCACCACACAAAGCCACTGGAAAAAAAGAGAAGCAGAACTTTAGTAAAAACACAAAGCTTCCCCAAATTCTTTAGGCTTACAACTTTGAGAATAGGAATGCACTGATATTCAAACTATTTGAACGAAGGTGCATTACTGGTAAATAACTGTTCAGGATTAATAAAATGAAAACACCGAGAACTCTGCAAAGTAGAGCTCTCTATTAGTGCCTCTGAAATGCTTTTAATCCATACATTAAAAAGAAAAGCTTATAATCACAAAGGAACACTTAACAACACAGATCGCAACAAGCCAACAGATACACAGGCTCTTTCACTTCTCTGGAGAAACAAGGGATTTTACACTTCAGTTATTGGCTCAGCGAGGATTATACTGAAAAACTGGCAGATCATACTAAACCATGCTTACTTACACATACACACCTAAAAGCTAGAGTAAATGACTGGGAACTCAGATCTTTTCCAGTGGCTAAGTAATTCAAATAGGTTTTTTTGCCTGTCCTAACACACTGCTTTAAGTCCCCTTCTGTTAGTGATGAAATACCATCCTACATACAGTTGCTTCGACATCCGAGTAGCTCTGCTGCTGTACCAACCTACGACCCAACACCAACGAATCGGTGCCCACGTTTCCCGGCAATACTTTGGAGTGTTTAACGAGGACATACTCCGATGGCGGTGGGATGCACCTGGAGATACTTGGCAGAAGCATCCGAAAACGATACTTTGGCTGAAATGAGCCTTCCCCACAAAGAACAGGTGAAGATGATTAAAAAGGAGCAGAGACGCCGCGACGTGGGACGCCGTGCCACCAGGCACGTCCACCACCCCCTCTACCCCCCCCAACACCCACCCTCACCTTTGCCGCCAACTTTTTGGGCTTCGGCTCTGCTTTGGCAGGAGCGGGTTTCTGAGGAGAAAGGACAAGTTGTCAGGGAGACGTTCAGCCCTCGGTAATCCCCTGTTCGGCACAAGCGGATACACACACACATACCCAGGGCCGACAGGGGACACCCCAGACCCGACAGGGGACACCCCCCCCGCCCTACTCACAGCCGACAGCCGCGCCGATCGCCTCTTCGGCTACAGACGAGGGGAAAGAAAGAGAGAACCGGGGTGAGCGGCCGGGCCGCCGAGCCCCCTCCGGGCCCACCCCCGCCCCCCGCGCCAGGCGGAAGATATTCAGCTCACAGGATAAAATCCACCACCACACATGCTGCCCACGGTGCCGGCTGGCCCTGCCCCAGCCCCCCGGGGATGCCCCAGCCACGGG
>JAOXNO010000001.1:115725589-115745382 GCA_028565335.1 Limnodromus scolopaceus
GGGACATCTCCCTCCCTGGGAAGGGGAGGTTGGCAGATGCGGAGATGCAGGAGTTCGGCAGCATAGGAGGAAACCTTCAGTAGCAATGACTGGTCAGGATACCCCCTCGCCTGTTCTTACGTATTTCTCTGAAGGTGTGAATAACGGAATCATGGACGGATAAACTCTGTCTGTGGCTGCCAAATAAACTTCTGTGTGAGCGAGCGTGCTAAAAGACCTGACGTTCTGTGCTTTCACGTAAATAACTTCACCTGCGCGCAGATCAGAGCACACTATTTGATAATAGGTAAAAATCCCCTGAAAGCTAAATTGCTGGTAGCAATTTGGGAAGCCGAACTCCGTGTTACTATAGGTGACTAATGAAAACCTCCGCTCAACTTTCTGCTGCGGTTAATGACAAAGTAGTGAGATGTTTTGATTGACTGCAGCACTGAGAACATTATTTGTGAGGAAAATATTACATGTCTTGAGGAAGCTACAAAGATTTGCTAAGGAACAGCGAGAAAAAGATTTTATGTTCTTTGTATCTTCATTTCTAAGGTAAAAGGAGTTCATGAACCAACAAGCAGGTGGTGCCTCATGAAAAGAAAGTGGAAAGTAAAAGAAGAGGAGAAAATGTTTGCTAGTACAACATGTGATTACCCTGTTACATTTCTGTCAGTAAGAAATAATTCTAGCCAAGAAACCAATAAGATGTTATAAGAAAACTGCATTTTAATGCACAGATAAGATGTAAGAAAAATAACTCATGCAAACTTGTGTTTCTAGTTTTGAGGTAGTGGTAAGATACTGCACTGGATGGATCACAGCTGTCAGCCAGTACAGCAATTCGTGTGTTTCTAGCAGCCTGGACTAGGCAATCTGTAATCTAGAGGGGGTATTCCTGATTGGTGAGATGTACATTATTGGTGAGGTCTAAAACTGGGCTTCAGTGAATACATTTTCCACATATTGATTAATTTAGACCGTTGCTGAGGCTGCTGGAGCTGGGATCGAAGAATGAGTAAGTGGCATTGCTGGAGCTGGAAAGAGAAGTGCTGGAAAAGGAGTGCTTCCCTGGTCCTTCCTCTCCTGCACATATCAGGTGCTTGTCATCCAAGCAGTGGGTGATGAGAATTGCAAGGAGGGAGGACAGCAGTTTGGCTCAGGATGCAGTGGCAGGCAGGGCCTGGGAGGTTTAAAAGGTCTCAGGAGGCAGGGTCATTGATAGTGGGGAGATGAAGACAGAAATACAGAAGTAAAAAGCAGTTAACCACAGTAGAAAAGTTGAAAATCACTGCTCTACGGATCAATTTTCTTCAAGCCTTTTTGATTTGCTTCTCAGAACAAGAAAGTAAAAATTACTTGGCTTTTAGACCATGTTGCAGATGTTAAGCCGAGGTTTTCCTGTGACTTGGTAAAAGGGTCTTTTTTTATGGGAGGCTTTTGAGTATGTAAACAGATCATACTTTATATATACTAAAGAAAGTCAGTGGAATTCTGGATAAATAACTGATGCTATTTTTTTTTACTTCTTAGATATCCAGATTGTTACAAAAGGATGCAGAGCAGGAGTCCCAAATGAGAGCTGAAATTCAGAACATGAAGCAAGAACTCTCAACCATTAGTATGATGGATGAGTTTGCTAGATATGCCCGTCTGGAAAGAAAGATTAACAAAATGACAGACAAGCTTAAAACTCATGGTAGAGTGCAATGTTTACTCCCTTTTCTAGTTTCTGAAAAACATTTTTCCAAGAATATTTTCAATTTTAAGTACATTTCTCCTTCAACCTTTTTCCTCCCCCTCTGATCTGTTTCCAGTGTTATCTTCTTTATTTTCTCTTTTTTTTTTCCTTTAAATTTTTTGTAGAGTTTGCCTTTGTCTTTCGATTGTGTATCATTCTGCATACACTGATAAGGGGCTTCACTCTGTAATTATTTACTCTCTCAGTGATGCTCAAAGGAAGTCCTTTGCCATTAACAAAAGAAGTAACACAGTAAGGCTGCGTATCTTCACTGCAAAAAGGATGCTTTGCCTGGTTGGAGTTGTTTGGTTGGTGAACTACAAAATGCTAGAGAGAAAGTGTTGGTCTCTAAGGTAACCAGCTGAGACCTTTCCTGTCCTTTTGCAATCCTGTTTGACCTTATGCAGCAGCTTTTGCGATAAAGCTGTAGTGCTTTGTCTCAATTAGGATTTTATAATAGTATTTTTTCTTTCTTTTTCCAAACTCACTAACTGATCCTAACAGGGCAGGAGAATACTTGCTTTGTCTGCCTCCTCTGTGCAGAACGGATGGGTGTTTATAGGCTCCTTGCTTGGAGAAAGGACAATATTTACAACTGGCAGTGTTGCATTGCTTTCAGTAGTATTGCTCTTAACCAAATAAGTTCAGTTAAACTAGATTTGAGTCCTTCACTTAGCAACCAGCAACATTGTTTTAGAGAACTTTAGGCCACTGTTATGTTTGAAGATGTGCTGTCTTCTCTGGGCTTCTTTATATTCGTCTAAGATACAGTAGCAGCAGAAAAATAGGCAGGAGGAGTTTTAATAGTGAATCTGACCAAGATTTATTCAGTAAAGGAATAGTCTTTAACTGTGTTCCTGAATGAAACAGCAAAAAGTGCATCTGTTAAAGCCCCTTTTAGGAAAAGGAAAGATTGACTTTATGCTTCATCTGAAGCAGGTTCTTAAATTTGTAACCACAGTGGCTGTTTTCATTTGGGAATAGTGTTCTTGATTACGTGTGACAATTCTCTGTCTAGGATATCAGTGTTTTGCAACTTTCCATAGTAGTGTTAATAAGAAACTATGGTGTGATACGGCCCTAGCACTTTCTTGCAGAAGGTTACTTTGAATATAGCTGTAAGTCATCCGAAATGAGACTTTTAAACAGTGTAATGTCCTAATTTGAAGAGTGAAATGTTAATAATTACTTGTTTTATGTAAGTATAATTCACTATTATAATTAATGCAGAGTCATATTTTTTTTCTTTTAACAGTGAAAGCACGAACTTCCCAATTAGCCAAAATAAAGTGGGTTATAAATATTGTATTCTATATCTTACAAGTAAGTAAATATTTTATTATGGATACAAATTACTAAGTCAAATCCTCAGTAGTGTTAGAATTCTCTCCTGCATCTATTGGCTGATGATTACTCACACAGGTGTTTGACACTTCAGTGACAGTGCATGCCAAACTGAATGAGTTTCTTGAAAGGGAGAGATGTTGCTGATGAAGTCTGTTAGTTGTGGATGGAAGGAGTTTTCAGGGTCACTTTAGCTCTGGGTTTCTGTTTTTAAGATAACAGTTTGTCTTAGCTCTGTCATTGCTGTTGGTTTTTTTTTCATTTACATATGACACTGGACCCAGGAAAGTTCTGATACCTGTAAATGTATTTTGCTTATGTTTTTGAAAACAAAATATGCTTTTGATGAGGATGCAAATCTCCACTTACAGCTGCCACACATTTCGCTACAGTGCCTCATCGGATTGTCTCTGTAGTTCAGATTTGATGCCAAAGAATTATCTGCTAGTAAGAATGACAGTGGTCAACCTGAAGATATCTTTAGGGTAATGTGAAAGCGAGTTGGATTCCAGGCGAGCAAGGATTATGGCTAAAAACAGTAATCAGAATTTAATAGTTACTGTTAATGTGCTTGTCTAATTTAGATTTGAACCAGGGTCTCAAAAGGAAGCAGTATTTTTCAACATCTTGCTGCTACCTCTTAATATTATTGTGTATAAAATTAAGGCTATACTTAGTTTAAAAATATTTTGAACTTGCTTAAGAACACTGTAAAATAACAAACTATTTAATTAAAATTTATTATTTACTCCTTCAGTGTAGCGATGGAAATTTACTTTGGTGTGTGCTATTATCCAAGCTAATGAAAATTTCAATTCTAGGCTGCCTTGATGATCTCTCTGATTTGGAAGTACTATTCTGAGCCAGTTACAGTGCTTCCAAGCAAATGGCTTGCTCCGCTGGAGCGCTTGGTAGCCTTTCCTACGGGGGTGGCAGGTAAGCACTGTCCAGTGGAAAAAATACATTTCCCAAGCCCATGCAGATGCTAATAATGTAGTGATGAGGAGCATACATGGATTAAAAGCACTGGTTTCATACGTGTCTTCTAACTCCCTGAGCGCAGAGGGGAGTTTCAAACATTTGATCAGCTCTTTCCTATGTATTCAATAAAATGGGCTATTTGTCATTTTTATTTCTTTGCAAACAGCACAGCTTTATCTTGGTATGGAATAGGCCCTGGAGACTCAGACTTTTTTTAATGTTAAGGAGTCCACTGAAAGAGTGGAATTGGGTTTGAAAATGGGAAAATACTTCATAGGTCTGTATCGCTTACGTGTGTTTCTTATAAACTGCTGGGGTTTCGTAGTAGTTTAACTCCAGAGTGATTTAGTTATGCTCTCCCTTGGCATTTTGCCTTGTCTGTTCCCAGCCTTTTTCTCATCACACTTCTGTTGCATTTTTACCTGCTTAAATCCTTGTCTTTTATGCAGTTTAATTAATTAATGATCAGAAGGATATCATAGGTTTTAGATACCTATTTCTCAGTGAAAACTGTGCTGGCTCTATGCTAATGGCATAAGTAGGCGGGAAGAATGACAGGATAGTGTGTGGAAATCTACCATCGAGCTAAAACGCTGCTGGTGACTCTTTGTGTTAGGCTTGTAAGTCCCAACTGCCTTAGAAGGAATTCCAAAACATGCTGTTGGAAGTGTATGTTGTTGTATCTTTAATCGCTGTCTAAAGAATTATTTGTATTCAGCATGCTTACTGGACAAAAGAAGAGCCTGCTTCTGTGCAGGGTGGGGGAGCAGTCCTTGAAAAACATTTATTTAAACAGCATTTGAAGGGATTTAAAAAGGGTCACATCCATGTCTGCCTTCAAATCTCCTTTTTTGTCTTGGCTGATAAGCACTTTACTGTGGAGTTTGCCTTTGAATTCTAGGTGATAAACACAAAAATGTCTAAAAATCACTAAAAAGGTAGTTTCTTCACATGTGTGCTATGCACAGCGATCTATTCTGTGATACTCTGTAGTATGATTCTATGTAGTCTTCAACACGCCTGTGCTGTGTATTACAGTCAGGGCACACCCTCTATTCCGTCCTACCAGCACACGTTTCTGTGCCACTCGTGGGAAGGACAGGACCCTTTAAAAGAGCAGTGCAAGGCATCTGGGTCAGCAGCGAAAGTCCGAGTAGTGCTTTCCTATATATCTGTGTGGGGACCAGGGGGAGAGAATTTAGGTTCTAGCAAAGTATTCTGTTACTTGCTGTGCCTTTAACTTCAGCGCCTGAGGTGTTTTCTGTTAGGTACATAGCAAATGGTTTTAGCTGTGGGTTGTGTATACCACAGTTTCACTCATATTCGTGTTATTTGGTATTCTTTCCCCCCCACCAATCTTCAGGTTTTCTCAGGAGCAACATGGAGTTAGCTGCCATCTCTTGAAGAGAGACATTTGTATCTAAAAAGGAAGATGTTTTGTTCCTGTTCATTTCATAACTCTGAAGTTTCATTTTTACGCTTCCAAAGTTGTGTTTAGAGGCTTGTGTGCTTCAGGGTTATTGATGCAATGACTTAAATCCTGTTTTATATCTCTTTCAGGTGGTGTTGGAATTACATGTTGGCTGGTGGTTTGTAATAAAGTTGTAGCTATCTTGCTCCACCCTTTCAGCTGAAGGAATCCCAGTGATCCATGGAGTCCTCAACTGCATTTTCATTGTCACCGTTTTAAATGAATGAAAGCAAAAAAAGGACCAGTTGTCTTCCGTGAGACTAGGTCTGAGATCATCTTTGTTACTTCATTTGGATATCAGTCAGTATTCCTTTTGATTTATTTTGTCTTTCCTTAGTTTGTTTTTCAGTTTGGTGCTCAGTTTTCAAAGAATAGCATTGGTGTTTGCAGAACCTTGTTTTGGGTCTATTTCAACAATTATGAACACTGATTCACGGCAGAACTGTAAGATTTTGTCATGGCATAGTCACCAAAATCTAAAAGTGTTGGATTTGTATTTTTAAGCTGGAAATGCACTAGCATTAGGAATTCTTTTGTGAGCTTTGCTGTATAATATGGCAGATTATATTTGGTGACAAGTGGTACTAGAGGATAGAGGTGGGTGTTTTGGTTGGCTTGGGGTAATACAGAATTAGTTTCCTCCTTAGTGTTTTTTACAATAGAATTGGTGTATTCTTGGACTGTCTTAGAAAATGCATTATTGATATATATGCAAAATCAACCTTTTATCTCTTAGAGACTCACTCAGTTGCCAAATACGGCCTGGCTGGATACTTTGTCCTCCCTGACTTTTAAAATTCATTGAACACCTGATTTTTTTCCTGCCTTTATTGATAACTGACCTTTCCTTCCTTGACATTTTCTCTGCTTTCCAAACTGAGTGAGGATCACTGAAGCTATTTCCTTCCATGTTTTGGGAGGAAAGGTCTGGCCATCCTTCTCAAGCACCGTGTTAAGAAAGCAAGTAGAAGACAATGCTATTCCTTCGGAGGACTACGTTCCCAGGCTTTAGCACACATTAATGACAGTCCAAGATAGCCTGAAACAGATACGTCAATGTAAAAAGGCAAATCAGTGATTTAAATACCTAAAGTAGTAACAGAACGGTAGCAAGCAGGAGGAGGAGGGAAAACAGTTAAATCCTTCTTGCTGTATGTAAGTACAGGAAACAGCCACAATATTTTGAATTTAGAGGTGGACAGAATTCTTCCTAGTACCCTGCCTGTAGAACTGTAACAAAGTTGTGTTATTTCCCATGCTACAGTGGCATCTGCAACCCTGTCATTGTGGCCCCGTAAGGCAAATGAGTGGGTGTATAAAGTTCTCGTTCCACACCTCCGTTTTTTTTGTTGCCATAAGCCTGAACAAAGCTCTGAGGGATACCCTTCCCGCTTCTGCCGGGCTTTGGCAGTTCTGGCTCCGCTTCCCGCTCTGCACAGCGCAGTGCGTTTGCCGTCTTGTTTCAGGTCCTCTGCCTTCCTGCAGGGATGAAGGAAGGGGCTAGGGCCCCTCCGTAATTAGCACTGCCTTTAGAAATGAATTCGAAAGGTCATGATACATTGTGTGTATATAAGTATGAAATGATGGGGTTTTTTTAAATGTTAATTTAAAAAAAAAAAAAAGGTTTTATATTAAGTATGAGATTTAGCCAACGTGGAAATGGATGCATTAAGTATCATCAAGAAAAATATGTTGTGATTGAATGTTATGTATAATCATGTTTTTTTATTAACAAAATAAAGCTTTTCAACCCATCTCAGGTTTTCTAATCTGTATTCCAATGTTAATTACAGTGTTCCTAAAAAAAAAAAAAAAAAAAGGCCCCAAAGCAGCAACACCCCCACCGCGTTGTTGCATAAGGAGATACTGTTGGATTCAACAGGCCTAATTTTTTTTATTTTTTTATTTCAAGTATTCAGGACAGATTATATAACTATGACATATATCTGAATCTAAACATGTGGCTAATGGTATTTCTGCTCGGCTTATGACGGTATTACAGAGTTTAACACAGTGAAGTCAGGAAGAGCAGCATTTTAGATCTTCACAGTAGCATTTGCTGTTTATCCACCCTTAGCGTGGGGTCGTCAAATACGCAGTTTGTTTGCTGCTCTGGTCAAACATTTGGTGAGTAAGGGCAAAGAGGCTTTTGGTCACCTACTCAGTACAAAGAGGAGTGTTGGATTACATAAGCTTGTTTGCTCTTAACTTTGGGACAGCGGTAAAGGCAATGTAGAAGTATTAATAGTTCACAGAGGAGAAACACCTACTCTTGTGGCTGCACAGACTCATTCTTAAGCACTGCTTCAAGAAAAGCCTCGGAAATTTTGAAAAGAAATATGCAGCAGGCAGGTTCAGATCTAAACATCTTAATCGCCTCTAAAAGCTTTTGCAGTATGTTTGTTTTTTAAAGCGCTACTGCCTTTTAAAATTAATAGAATACACATAATTTTCCCGAACTTCACATTTTAGCAAACGTGTCATGAATTACTATGAGGAACAAAACATAATCCTTCCACCCTTGCTTACATAACCTTAAACACAGGATTTTTAAAGGCTTTTTGAGAACTGGATATGCCTGACTTCTCCAAAACAATAGTTTACCCTTGCACATTCATCTTTGGATGTCAGCTGTGGAAGTTACCAGGCAAACTGCTTTGATAAGTTCTAGCAGTGGAAAAGAATGAAGCTTTAGTGCTTTATAATGCTAGTGAAAACAATGTAATAGCAAATTATTTTTATTGTGTGTGAATTCTGAAAGCTATTTCAGGAGTGAAGAAAATAATTATTTTCTTTTATTGCATTGTTGGTACTAACCCAATAATGAACCTTTTGAAAGCAGATAATTGACTTCAGCTAGCTAACAAATAATCAGCTTCAAAATTCAAACTGCAGAGAGACTGTAGAAAATTGGAAATTACAAAACAAAGACTAACTCGGACACTTGATTACAGGTTAAAATGTCATCATTAAGGCACTCTTACTACAGTCAAGAAAAAAGAATGTTCTTTTCTGACAACAGATTTGAGTATCTGACAACTGATTTGAGTATCATTTTGGAAAAATCACTGAAAGAAATCCTCAGTACTTGTAAGATTTAATATGCGTTTAATGAAGGTAAAAGCTTTTTTTTTTTTAAAAAAAAATGTTTTAAATTACATGTATTTCTAAAGATAAGTTGATGTACCTAACTAAACGTCAAATAACTACTTTGTGTATTCTCATGCGGTTATTCATAACGATTTCATTAGTGTTAGATGCTCTACATTGTGAACTAGTGGTGGTGGTTTGAAACTTGGCTTGTGTAATTGTGCATCCTTTCACTTCTCTTTCCTCATTCCTCTCATGTTAGAACTTGAATGTCTGTCTCTTCAAACACAGCCTGGTCCAAAGAGTTCTTTCGTAAGACTGATTTTCCTTTCAGTGAATGTCATATGAGCGCAGCCTTTCGCTTCAGTGGAACTGTCCTTCTGCCTTGTTTTGGTAACTTTACCAAAAGATGGTTCATATAGCCCAGAGGAATTTTCCACTTTCAATTCAGCTGTTTCACTGCAGTCCTGTCCTGCATGTCTATGGTTGCAAAGACTGCCTTTTTTGGATTTGGTACCTGATGTAGGAAGCCCATAGTGCAAATTCTCAGTGGCTTCTGAGAAGATGTATTTTTTTTTCAGCCTAAGGGGTGTTTTGTCTCTTGGACCTGGAGTTACACATTTACTCATTGCCTTCTCGCTGTTATTTAGCTGTTCGTCTGGCCTTTTTTCTTCTTTTTTATATTCTTCCACTGCATCTTTCTCTTGATTGTTCTCCTTTACACTGTCACTTAGAGGAGTTTGTTCAGTTTTCATCAGTTTTCTTAGCTCCTGTTTAAGCAAATCTTTCTCTTTTTCTTCTTCTTTCATATATTCCAAACAAGCATATTCTTCCATCAGTAGTCTGCCCTCCCGTAAATACTCTAAAATGAAATATTGTAGGTTTTAGGAATGTTTTTAAATTGCCTAGGAACATAAAGAGTCATAAAGCATTAATAAGAGCAAGTTTTACTTCCTTATTTCATTGGTTAAGTAGTTATTATTGATGGTATTCCAGTCTTGAGGATTTTGATAATGCTATGTACTAATAAATATAACAGGATGAGGCAAGATTTAAAAAAAATCATTGTGCCATTGAATCCCAGTAAATATTTTTACCTTTTTCATTATGTTTATTTTTATTAAATGAATTAGTATGCAAATATAATCAGTAATGACTAAATATAGGGCCAGAAAAGTGATGTGCAATGCAACAGAGAAACCACATGAGATCTAATTGTTAATTTTCTTGCTTTTAAATGGAACTTAGATATACGTAGGATTTTCTCTCCCTTAATTGACAACACAGTTGCTTGCTGCATGGAGCAGAATACACTGCAACTCTCTAACCTATAAATGAGATGGCTTTGCTTATTAGTAGAAAAAGGTGAATGTATACTGAATGCCTAAAGTAAATACATTTGTCTGCTGCAGGGGTCAAATTATAGTAGGTTCTGTGCTTCGGAGAGACTCAGAGTACCTCCAAAATGAGATAGAGTCCAAGCTTAAAGGAGGAAGTTGCCATTAAAATAGCTAAATAATACTTCAATAAATAAGCCTAATATCAGCAGTGGGAGAAAGCCAGACAAGAGTCTGGCACACAGTAAGGAGGGAGACTCACAGGCAGACTCAGAAGACCTGTGTTTTCTGTCAGTTTTAAAAGGGGATTTCAAAGACAAACAGTGACTTCAGTGATCTGGTGGGGACTGGAAAGGCTGTAGGAAGAAAAGGCAGAGTACAAAAGACAGGAGTTAACGCATTCCAGATTACTAGCTCTGTTACTGATCTAGTAAGTGACCTCAGCAACCTCTTTCACCTCTGTAAATGCCTGACCTGTAGGGCACACAGTGTCTGCTACTGTTTGCGAAGTATTTGGCATGATGGCATTCAGATCTTGGTTCTTCCTACAAGCCTCACCATAACGAAAATAACATGAATATTTTTAGAAAGAAAAACTCAGATAAAGGAATAGAGGCATTGGTTTCTTCTGTTCTATAGAGTCTCTTCAAAATAAAGGTGTTTATAGATGAGTCCCTTGCATATAACTGTTATATGAGAACACAGTCGATGGCAAAGATTTAAATAAAATTTCTTCACAGTGCTCATTGTAATGAGGAGATATTCCCAGCCCTCAAAATCCCTTTCCTGTCTCAGCGATAGATCTTGAGCCAGAAACCTATGTGGACATCAGCTAGGACGAAGACTCACAACCAACAATTTGAGATCAGTATTTGATCAGTGTGGAATTACCAAACTATAAACTGACGTATAATTTCACTGCTCGAGCAGGGACTTTTTACCCACGTGAGCAGGGAATCCCTTTAGAAGTACCGAAGTCTGAGGGCGCCTTATACCGTGGAGCTGCCCCGCTGGCAGCGCAGCGCCGCCAGCAGCTGGGTTGCAGTGACACTTGATATGTCATTTTGTTGAACTGTCAGCCAGGTGCCAGCTAACGGCCGTCAGACCCATGTAAATTACCAGTACCATCGGGTCAATCAACTTTTGAAAACATCAAATTGGTTTTGGAGAAAAATGTTAAAATATACCTCTACGTGTTCTATTAGAAGTTTCTGGCTTTGGTATTTTCTTGGTTGATTGCTTTTCTGTTCTACGTTGGGCATCTTTGTATTCTTCATTTGCTTTAGCTTTTTGATTTTCATCTTCTGAAGACTTTTTCTCCTATAATGGCAATTAAAGGTAAAAATAATGAGGGAATACTTGTTTAGTGGCTTTTAGAAGTACACAGTGCAATACTTATAAAAAGGTTAGTAAATTATATTACTATTATATGCTTATTTTGTATCACAACATTTGTGCTACATATTTTCTATAATATCGTTATATTCACACAAAATCCACATCCTAGAAAGTTGATGGATCAGGCAATTCAGGCCTATTACAGAAACTTAAGGAATAACATGCAGCTTAGTTGAGAGTTTAAACAAGGGATTGGATCCAGATCTTCCATACCTTTGTTAGCTGAATCGGAATTTTTACTGTTCCCTGCGTTTGATACTGTGACAGCAGCAGTGATCTAAAACTCTGTTTATCTACTTGTACTGATCTGCTTGTAGTAAGACCTATTGAAAAATGACAATTGTTAGTGATACAGTAGTTTCTAGAATTATATTGTTGCTATAAGCAAAAGATATCTTTGATGGTTAATAATACCGGTAGATGGCCTAAGATTTAATTTTTTTTTTTTTCCTGCATGTCTTGATGCCCTTTAATAAAAAAAATATTTTGTTCTGCTTGATCTATAAATGCTGAAACTGAATACAAATGCATTGAACAAACGAAATGAATACAAACGCAGCTACCTGGACTTTGGAGCATTTTCATCTCTACATCAGTACGTATGTCATAAATATACCGAAGTTTTAGATCCACAAAGTCCTGTTCAGATAGAACATGCGAAGTCAGACAAATGTGTCTACGCCCTAGAGCCCACGTAGGCTTAATTTGTGTGGTTAATTTAAGAGGTCTGGTATGAGGCCTCAGCTTTCAGGTTCCTAAATTCGGATATTACAGAGTGTAATAAACATGCTCACTTTTATGCCTTCTGTCTTGGTTACTCATCTTTCTCACTTATGTAAGGCTTTGTGGAACCACACTCTTCAGAGGAAACGCTTGACACTGAAATATTTATGGTCTTTGAAAAGAGATTCCAAGGGAGGGATTGAATGAGACATTTAAAGAAATAGTGGAATGGAGATGGGATAGGGAAGGTGAGTATATTGTTCTTTTATTCTATTTTCAGAATAATTTTGACATGAGTATCATGGCTGAGAAAGTTGGTAGCCCTGCAGCAAAAACCTGATCTTACCTACATCAACATTTTGCTTTATTCCCAATTTTAATCTCTGAAATCAGAGGAAGACTCTCCATAAAAATGGTGATTTTCAAATGTTTGCAGTTTGATGGTAAAAAGGATGTTGATAACCGATTTGAGGATTCCTCCTGAAGGAACGGCTCTGATGATGTGGAGGGAATTAGTTTTCCCTCTCAAAAGGCAAGTAGTTACTTCAGCAGCTTTTTCAGCAGAAATTGGCCGAGCGTGTTCCTCACATTCGGGACTAGGGGGAGCTGTACCTCTAGAGGAGGTGGTGTGACCGTCCCACAAATGAGCAAACTTTGCTCTCATGGAGAGCTTATGAAATTAATAGCTTAATTCAATAAATCAATTGTATTTTAGTACATAGAGCTTTCTGATAACCTATGTAAGCCTATCTTCAGCTATTTATAAGAGGAGAGCCGGAGAGTGACTCTTTGTCAGGAAGTGTAGTGACAGGACAAGGGGCAATGGTTTTAAATTGGAAGAGGGGAGATTTAGATTAGATACCTGAAAGAAATTCTCTACTGTGAGGGTGGTGAAGCACTGGAACAGGTTGCCCAGGGAAGTCGTGGATGCCCCATCCCTAGAGGTGTTCAGGGCCAGGCTGGATGGGGCTCTGAGCAACCTGCTCTAGTGGGAGGTGTCTCTGCCCAGGGCAGGGGGGTTGGAACTCGATGATCTTTAAGGTCCCTTCCAACCCAAACCATTCTGTGATTCTATGATTTATCAGCAGCAGGGTTAAAAATGCAGCCCCACACTTCTTTCTTTTCTTTCCTGCTGGGTTAAAATTTTTGTAAACGCAGAATAGAAAATAGTTACTTGAAGAAGTAGCTCTGTTATAAGAAAATTCAAGTCAGTAGTGAAAAGGAAAAAAAGATTGTCAGTAATTCCAATTCTAGATTTCTGAATCATCTGTTTCCATTATCTGGCAGAGAATAAAACCTCTATTGGCCAAAAATACCAAAAGATCAGGCAACTTTGTTTGGAACTTTTTAATAACAAAATATCAAGTCCCTCTCCAACTAAGCTCCTTTATCTTGCTTAAAGGAAAGAAGAACTTAACTAGTAGTTAAGTACTGCAATTTAAGTAACAACATTGTACAAGTATATATGTGAGTAAAATTTAAAAAAAACCACAGCTGGTTATGTGATGTAACTAAAACTAGAATTCAGAATTTCATAAAAAAACATGTCTGACTTGGAATGAGAAGCAGGAATTTGTGTTTCTGAATTTTACAGCTTGAATTGCCAACCTTTTTCCTGTAGTTCATTTGCAGTTAAGGCAGAGTAATGGATTTGCAAAGGCAATGAAGAGGAAAGAAATAAGCAACTGACTACAATAAGTCTTTGTACTGATACCATAATTTGAAGAATTCTTTGGGCATGTGCAATATTTCCAGCAGATATGTTTGCCACCATGCAAATTTTAAGTGCTCATCTGTACCCACATGAAGAAGAAAGTTCCAATTCCTCCTTCAATTTAGGAGCAGGAATATCTGACTAGTATTTTAAAGAGATGCTTAACCCAGGAAACTCAATGTTCAGATCATTATCCAAAAGTAAGGGTGTAAGTTCACACAGAAAGCTCTCCTTTAGGATATTGACAGAATATTTATGATCTTGAGTACGAGGCAAAATATTACTTTCAATGTGGGGAAAGTATTTGAAATCTGTTTATTAGTTTCTGTATAAAACACATTTATTAGTAAATTCTAGATACTACATCTAAAGGATGTGACAATCAGAAATTTTTAAGTGCTTCAAGAAAACTATCTTCTTCAACATTTTTGTCTCCGATGAATATAGTGAGCACATGGGCAACATAACCAGTCTTGACTTGCATGATTTGTGACTGTTTGTAGCTGTCGAGTTCAAAGGGTGGGATCCGCTTGTCTGAACCCAGGCGCCTCACGCTATTTGAGATGCCCTCGAGTATTCAAGGTATCCACATAAGTCTGGCCAATGTTACATAGGACCGATGTAGTATGTCCTAGAAGGACACACCCGTGTCCTTCTGGAACAACAGCTACAGGGCCAAGCAGAATGTGCTAGGACATCTCAAATGGCACTGGATGCCTATAATTAGGCAGTTGAATCTCACACAAGGTACCTGCTCTTGGAATGTTTGATAGACAAGATTGCATATAATAGATATTTCTCTCCAATACCTGTCTAAGCATCCATGTGAAAGAAATACTCTATTAAAGAGCTCTTTCTTCCTTGAGAGAATTAGTTTTATATTGTTCTTTTCTATCATTCTACTATATTATCCTAAATAACATCAATTCTGTGGATGGAATTAATTGAGAGGATATACAATAACTGGGTTATTACGATCTCTGGTTGCCCATTTAAATCTACTTATGCTAAAAACCAAAGGGCTATTTACTAAGGATAAATGTTCTCTTCACTCAGATAAGCTGACAGTATGATCATCAGACTTGCCTTTAAACTTCTGAACCTTGTATCTGAAAACTCCTCCTCTCCAACAAAATGCAAGTTGCAGGAGCTTCAGTAATGGACATTGAAGCATCTCTGCTATTTTTAAGTTACAGGGTCTAAGGATTTTAAATATGAGAAAACAGTTTCTAAAGACCCAATTATATTCATTATTTTTACTCACATAAACCCACTTTGAAAGTCTGTACTAAAACTAGGAACGTGCTACAGGAAGGTTGTTCATGAGATGCTTTGAGTTAGTGAGCCATGTTGTTGGAATTCTAGGTCTCAGGTGATCCCTTCTCCAGGCCAAGTCAAAGGCAACAGCCTGAACAGAAATTAATCTTCAAAAGCTTTGTGGACTGATAGCTTCACCATGTTAAAAAACAAATAGGCAAACGGCTTGATGCAAATAGACACATAAAATAGCAGCACTACTTCAACATCACTGTTAGTATACTAAAACTGTGTATGCAAAATGCTATCCATGATGAAAATTGGGTAAAACGTTAAAACCAGGCCATGTATTTGTATTCATAAAATAAATGGGCGAAAAACCAAGCACTTCTCATTAAATTACATGTGATAGAATATTTTTAGTCCATATAGAAATACTGTATTGGCTTTTATTTTGGAATACACGTTCCAGTTATAAAACAATGTAAGTTTCACATAACTGAACAAAAAAGGATAATGAATATACACATACTTTTTTCATGAGGTACTGAATCACTTTTGCCATTTAAGATTTTAAACAGCCGATTTGCATAGATATTTTTTACATGAAGTTGCCGATCCTTTTCCTAAGAAGAAATAAACACTATTAAACCTCTAATATGCATTAGGAATTAACTTTTACCAACTTAATTTTCCCATGTTGAGAGAAAACTGTCAGTGATTTTGCTTTGTGCCAGGCCATGTGGTGACTTTGTTATTTACATAAATAGGAATACTTGATTCCATTTAGAAAGAGAAAGCTCCCTAGAGGGATGAACAAATAGATCAGCCACTTTATACAGAAATAAAAAATTAAGTGTGTTACGAACACAGTTTAACTTGTTAAAAAGCCACAAGGGTTTTCATGTTTCCTGGAATATGTACTGGTTTTCTTGTTTACAACTCATAGGACATACCATTTGTGTTGGCTTTGTTTCTATTTCTATTTAGTGTCAGTTTTCGGTTTTTCTGCATGTTTGGTTTACAAGCAGTACAGTAAGTGTTGAACTGAACATATTTCTCCCAAAAATATTTGCCTAAAAACAAAGTTGGAATTTAAACCAACTGTTGAAACATTTACATGAGTCTTTTTGTTAAACTCTAGTTTTTCACATTGTAATACTTGTCTCATTTTGATTTGAAAGTGTTCCTGTAACTGACATCATTTAAATTTAGTAGATGAATATATTGACCTACATGTATTAAAAAGGTAACAAGTTGGGGTGCATTGTTTGTTCAAATTATGATGCATTAAACTCCGTTTCAATTAGCTATTGAACTATTTTGAACTTCTGACAAATAGACCCTACAATAATTTCATCATTCGATATTTTGACTTTTTTTGGTAGACTATAGACTCAACTAGGAAACAGAAATTCCATTACTAAATAGTATAATAAAGGCAAAAGGAATATTAAATGTTTGAATTTTCTTGTAGGAACAGAAACCTGTTTAAAATCTTGAATACCTTAATTTTTTGGTGAAGAGAGTTAATTTCCATTTGCAAGTTCTTTGTAATTATCCCAGCTTCCACAGCTTTTTTGTTCTCACTTGCCAGCTGACGTCTAAAGGTGCTATTGTTCAACTTCAGCTGCTTTTCTAGGTTCTTAAAAAAATTACATATTTCACCATATGGATGGACTCAGTATGACTACTGAAAAATTTTAGTTCTTACCAGATTTAAGAAATAAGCATGCTAATATAATGAAAAGTTAGCTTCTAATAATTATATTCTATTGTAACCAATGCATGAAATGATGATGAAGTATCTGAAAAATTACTTTAAAAATGAGAAAAAAATGGTTTAAAACCTAATTTTTACTAAACAAAAAAAAATATATTTGGCATTCAAACATAAAGACATAAGGCTGTATATTACCTTTCTGATATAGATTCATGAATACAATAATCTTTGAGAAATGTTAAGACATTTTTGTTCACACTGAGATCTGTTAACTGCAGCAGCATAAGGAGGCTTAGTGTAAATGAAAATGAGGTAATTTATTGAGTACTTTATCACCAGAACCCAGTGCCTTGCACTGAAATTGTAGTTACTAAGGTTATAAGGTGGACACCCAAACCTGTATGCTTTTTACAGCTTCTCACTAGGACTTCTGTAAACAGAAAGTTTTCAAAAAAGAGTTCAAATTCAGCTGTTTATATTTTCATTTTCTTTCCTATAATAAATTTGCTTCAGAACTAGCTGTTCAGATGGTGAAATGCCTCTCAGATTACCCGTCTCTTTATTTCATTTTATGCATAATATACCCCATAGAAAATAGAAATTAATTCCTGGAGGACAATGGAAATTTCACTCTTCCAGTTTTGTATTAAAAACTGTATTCCTGTCTTTTTGTGAAAGGTTCAATAAGAGTAAAGAAGTATGAGGTACTAAAAGGAGGTGAATTACCTCCTCTTAAACTCCCACCAGGCTTTTACTACAATTGCATAATAAGCCAACCGTAGAACCAACCCTAAAATCTAGGACACCTGACTACAGCTGACTACAGTGAGTAATTAGTGAATAGGAGATGTAGGTATGTCCATACTGCCCCCAGCACCAGGTCAAAATAACAGTGCTAGTTCCAGATAAGCCGGCTTTGGTTGTTTGAGGAAGTAGATCAGCAGCAGCCTGGTGGTCTCCATGTAATTGCGTGCTTCGATATGGTAAATTAGGGCTATCCGTGCTGTTGTGGCTAGGCAGCTTGAGCCAGCCTGGGTACTCTATGCTGCTGGCGGGGAGCAGCGCAGACACTCTCCTGAAGATGCTCTCGAGCTATATGCTACGCGCTGACCTAACAGAGTTAAGGCATACGACTAAATTCCTAGAAGATTCCTATTGCCAAACTTAATCTACTCATACATGTCTGTCTGATTTTAAAATACTGGAAGGGAGTACTACTGCCATTTTTAATACCTTACACTCAGGACAGCACTGGATTAAAACGACTGTTCAATGTTACAGGACTGTATCAGAATCATTAATGCGACAAAAAGCAGCTAAAAACTCCACTATTCCTGCACAGAAACCTCTCCTATTATTGTTCCACAAATACAATGATACACACGTATTACCTGTATTCTCGTATCATTCACTTCCAATTTTTCTGTAAGGACTGATAATTTGTGACCAAGATCCTCTCTCTCTGCAAGAGCTTTGTCTTCTGAAAGCATAAGTAAGGTCTGCAAAGCATCTTTAGCTTTCATTAACTCTGCTTCAACTTTTCTGAGCTTCCTGGATGTATTTCTCTCATCCTCCTGAGACATCCTCAGGAGTTTCCTTAAAGCTCTCACCTCATTATAATGACTTGCTAAAAGACCCGGCAAGTTACTTTCGGAACTTTTGTATCTACCTATTGCTTTTGAGTGTCGACACTGAAGCTGTTTCAAAAGGTGGTTTTCTAAGCTTGATGCTTCTAATTGGTGTTGCAAATAGAAGATTTCATTCTTCAGCTCTTTAATTTTGTGAAGTCTTGCTGATGATATTCGCTGAGCCACTGCATTTTTTTTCTGGGAAATCATACTACTCTGAGGGCTTAAAAATGAAGAATTCTGATGTGGTGTCTTCTCAGCTGGCAACTCTTTTTCCTCCTGCATTCAGACCAAAGTAAACTGATGTTGATATACAGCAACGATTTGAGACAGCAAAATCACTGTATGTCTTTACTGCTCATATAAGCTCATATACTGCCCATTCAAGCTACTTACCTGTGGTATATTCGACAAAGTGCGCAAGATCTATACTAAGACCCAACATTCAAGTATTTAATAGATAAATCCATTGAAGATTTTATATCTCTGTGTATGCATTTATGTGGCTGCGCTGGGCCATAGCTAACTAGGTCTGTAGGAGGTCAAGTTCCTTCCTTTCATTCTCTGAGGCCATTTCCATTTGAAACAGCCAACATGCTCACTTTCCATTAGCAAAAGTGGTATCTTCTGAGGCAAACAGCAGTAATACTCTAGGAATAACGTAGTAAAGTATGTTTATGTTAACACATTACTCCAGTATCAATGGAAATAAATTCTCTCACAGTAAGTCACGCAGTTCACTAATGTAGGCATGATCTGGGGACTGATGAACAAAAACCAACCCATCTAGAAAGATTCCCAAGAGGGAGGACCTATTCCTTGAATAGAGATGTGACAGAAAAGAAAACAGCATAGTAATCCACACATCTGCAAGAAATCCAAGGTGATCAAAATAGCACATGGTTACATTCCTCTGCAGCTAGGATTTCTAACCAGCTTTCTAGAATTTTCAAGTCAGCCTTGAATCGAATTACACTTTTAAACCTTACATGCTTATTAGTATAGAACAGTTATGCAGTTGTGTACACTGTTTCTGTACAGCAATTGAAAAAAAATATGGACTAGCATTCTAAGTGTATTACTGACATTGCCTTTCTTTATGGCCAGCATTCTGAGTGGATTACTCTCATTTTCCTTTCCCGAAACATAATTAGAATTTGAAAATAGTCAAGACTATAGATCTGAATGTGTTTCCCTTTGCAGGCATATATTCAATTTCACTATAGGTCTCAAGACATTTCAGGCAGTATTTTGCTAGAAGTTTATTACAATAATTTATAGATCACATAACATTTTATGGATAAAATAGGCAAGGTCCTAAACTAAAAAAACACCAGAGGAAAAGGCCAGGTCTTTCCAAGCACTTCTGTTGAATCCAATAGGTGTTCTGCACACAAACTC
>JAOXNO010000001.1:115746823-115775531 GCA_028565335.1 Limnodromus scolopaceus
AAAATATGCAGACATGAAAAGATTCTTCACTGTTATTATTTATGTAAAGGGAATATATTTGTGCTACACGGTCATTCCATTGAAGCACAAACTTAAAGCTGGACAAAACATGGCTTTTTTGTCAAAACTGACACTTTTGTGCAGACATATAATTTTTGAGTAACTTTCCTCAGGAAAGGCTTTTTCAGACTCATCGTGTGATGCACAGTCAAAACCAGAAGTGGCAGTATATGTGAGAGAGCGTTTTTCAAGTACTCAGATTAAAACTGAGGAATAAGGGTTGTAAAGGTGCTCCCACATCTCAGGTGATTATTCTGACTCTTGGATCACTGAGTATTGTGGGATACCACAACAGAGAATCTCTATCTCTCTTCCCTCTCCATCCTAGTGTTTGAAACATGGTTTATTATTTTTCTTCACTGAAAAACTTTTTCCCCTGTCCTCCTAATTAGTGAAAAAATGCCAAAGAAAGGGCACAGGAGAGTCTTACTTTACTATTACCAGAAAACAAAGTACCTTTTCTATCATCTTGGGGGAAGATACACTGTCCTTTGTTCTTTTCCTTTTTCCTTTTTTTCCTTTTCCTGTGTTATCTTCTTTTCAGTTCCTGATATTTCTAAATGTTTGCTGCTTCTAGCTGCTTCAGAGCAAGTCACTGACAAAGCCCTCAGAACAGTTAGCGTGAGAATTTTCACTTCTAATTCTCTACTGCATCGCCTACAATCATTACCTCTGCTACAGCTGCCGCTTCCAATACTTCTGTGCTTTGGGGAATCTTTAGTTCCCTGGTTTTTGTGCCACATTCTGACTCACTATCTTCTGTCACTAAAATATGAAGGAAACAATCCTCTGAGTTCCCTACTGTGTTACGGTAGAGGACTTAAAACTTGACCTCCAAAACATATCAAGGATCAGAACATTATTGAGCTGTTTACAGTTAACATAAACATTACGAAACAGTGTTCAACTATATTAAATGATGCCAAGAAATACTGAGTTACCTTAAAAGAAAAAGATTCATTAATCTTTAACCCCTTAAAATAATTGTGTGGTTTGTAGCAAGTCGGTAAGTTTGTTTCCAGAATTAACTGCAATATGAAATATCCTAGTTTTTATCTCAGAATTTACTATGATACTGGCATGTATTTTCTAAAGATTTACAACGTACTACCATTTAAATGTAAACAGATACCACAGTTTGTTTCCTGTAATGTATACAATTTCTCCATGATTAATGTAATTTAAAAGAAGTGTAATTGTATTTATGCTTAATACCTACAAATTGCTTTACAATACTAAAAAAATAATTCTTCGAGTCTCTAGAAACTGGCAATTTCTAACTATGTTTTTGTAGTATTTTTAGCTTTCCATTCATGTCATAAAAATATAATTTAGCCACATTTTTCAATAATTAGATCACAAATCAGATCACCAAATTAACTTATGCATTAAAATAGGAAAAAAAAAATCTTAGCTGTCCTACCAACATTATAGGTAGAGGACATAGCAGCACCTAAAGCTGCACAACAGAGTATCTTGCTTAGAAAGTGAAATAAAGGTTTTCTTAAACTTGTGGGATGTTGCTTATTTTATTTTCTTTCAAATCAGAATTGTATGTAAAATAAAAAAGCTTGCTAAATAAAACCTCACAATGTAATAAAAGTGCCTCTGCCCAATTTCAGAAGAAACATTACGGAAAATATCAGTGGTTTTTTAATGAAAACAATTTCTTCACAGCCAAACTGTACTTAACATATTTGTTTGCTTTCAAAAGCGCTGCAAAACATTTATCTCCATGTCTACACACACATATAGCACTGTTGTGAAAGATGTGGTTCTCTGATGAGATGATGATTTTGTTTTGTTTGATCAGGTTCTAAGTAACATTGCTGCTTGCTCTGGAATTGTCTTCTCTTAATAGTCCAGTTTGTGAACAAAATGAACTCTCCTAATTGTTTGGCTGTCTAAAAAACATGTATTTAGCATACAATACAGAATGCTGACTAATTTTTTATGTCTTTGTGAGTGTCTCTTACACCTCATTTTTTTTTCCCTACTGAGGCTACTGGAGAGTAGAAGAACAGATCACTTGATACTCCTGGTACCATTATTTAAACACTGTGGTTCTGGTAAAAATTATTTCTTGGGATATGGTTCAATCTGTTTCATTTTCTTAATATCGCATGAAGACTACAGTTTTATAGATGCAGAATTCTACCCAGTAGTAGAATAAGTTGTATATTTGGGGGGGGTTAAAATGATATTTTAGTTCACATGGATTTTAACAGGTAGCCTTCACTAGAAAAAAAAAGGGGAAGATACTTTTAGAAAATTCTAACTCCTTTTTTGGCTTTTTTTTGCTTTGTGGTGGCATTTTAAATTAAATTAAATTTCTTGAAGGGGAGAGGGGAATCACATAACTTCCAAAGAAAATTAAACAGTGTAATTTAGGATTGCACAAAATGTTCAAAACAGTTTCATTACTCTTCATCCCCTTACATGAACAGCTCTTCCTTGTGGAAGACTAAGGAATCCCCAGGGTCCTACGAAATTTGAGCCAGTGCAATAACCCCTGAGACAGGAACTTGTATTTTCAGATGAGGATTAGGCAAATGCCAGCTTGGTACATAGATTTGTATTTCTATTTAAATTTGATTTGGTGCTGTCAACACTTTCTGGCCAAATTGTCTTTAAATGAAATTTAAAAAGCTTAAATTAAACTTGAAACTACTGCTTTAATTTGTTTTGACAAAAAGTGTGGGCTGAACCTCACCATCCAGCTTCAAGAGCAGATGTTGAGAAATAAATAAAATAGAAAAGGAGAAGACAGAAAAACAAAAGGTGAATGACAAGAAACAGAGAAGTGAAATGAAAGATATTACCATAGCAATGAAGGAAAAAAAAAAACAGTAGCTGAAGGGGGACTAGAATGGACAAACACTAGGAGAATATAAGTTGAAGGAAGAGATGCAGAACAAAAATAATTAGGGCCAAATCTATCTGTCAAAGATGAAAATGCCATTTCAAGCATCCAGAAACTGCAAAACTGTCACGGGAAAGAATTAATTGTAGTCTGTGTGCAAAAATAGAGTAAGTAGATGAAGGGGAGTACCAGTGGGAGAATGCTCTCTGACTTCCCAGACCAGCATGGTGCAGTAGTCCCCTGGCCTCACAGCCGAGCCCTGAGCCCCAGGGGAACCAAATGGGGTGCCAGGGCCCACCAGCTCACACAGGATGGGCGAGGACATATCCAGGGCTCTCAGATCTGCCTCTGAGCTCCCCCAAGGGCCCCAAAGAGCTCCCTGGTGCAGTCCACAAAAGCCAGAGCTCCCCCACCACCCTCACGAGTGCAGGGTTTCCCAGTGTGCTGGTGGGGTCCAACTGCCACCCTGCTGTCCCCAGTCACCTCAGAGGCCTTGATGCCCTGCCAGCCCCCTTTATGCCTTGGCAGCCCCCCCCGACGCCACGACAGTCAGCGCCCGCCCCGACCTCAGCACCTCAACACCCAGCCCCATGCCCTGTCACCTGGCCTGATGTCGCCCTGCTCTGCTCTCCCTGCCCAGAGTGGGAGAGCAGCCCCTCGTCACGGGGCGCCCCCAGGCAGGGGATCCCGCCCTCCCCTCTGCCCTCTCAAGAAATCTCCTCCATCCTTGCCCACCCTGGCCTCCCCCGGCCCCTCCCGGCCTTCTGGGCGTCACCCCCGCCACCGCCGCCATTACCGGCCTCCTCGGCCGACAGGCGCGTCGCCGTTGCCATGGGGACAGGCAGTGGCCACGGGGCACCCTGGGAGCTGTAGTCCAGCCAGGGCGGCGGCCTGCCCCGCCCGCCCCGCCGCCGCCTTCGCCCCCTTCCCTCGCCCCGCACCCCGCAGGGATGGCTGCCTGTAGGTTGCCAGCCCCGTATTTCTGTACCTCACCGGGGTCTTAATGGGAATTTGGCAATGCGGTGTGCGGGCACAGGGTCCCTCAGCGACATCAGCTGTAGGTTGCGGGGTCTCATGGTGGCCATGGAGGTACCTGGCATCATGTCCTGCCCTGTGGTGTGGTGTCATGTCATGCGGTGTGGCGTGTTGCATGCCGTGAGAGCACACAGGCCAAACCCAACAGGCTCCAAACACAGGCTTTGGGTTTGCACAAGACAGTTTTAGGCTGAAAAAGGTGGTGGTGGGAGGGGGGAGGGGAAGGAATGCCATAGGAATGAAAGCAGCCCGAGTGGTATTTTTCTTCAAGGCTGGATGTGGTGGGAATCGTGTCCCAAAGTCCTCACCTGCCAAGCCTCAGGTGAGCAGAGACTTCAGGGTGCCTCCTGCTTTTTGCCTGTGAGGTTCAGGTGTGACGTAGAGCAGAAGAGAGCTTTAATTGGCAGTTTTGTCCCCGTCCTGACCATGGACATTTGATGGTACAAATATTTACTGCTTTGGGTATTAATTGTTAGTATTGCTATACTTGCAAGGGTTCTCAGTATGCTTTGAAGCCAATGGCCACTGCATCCTTTGTTTGTACTTCTTCAGAGCACTAGTAACCAAATAAATTAATTTGGAACTGGTATGTTCCAAATGGCCAGTCATTTCCATTGAATTTACTAGACTAGACTTACACACAAAGTCTCCTGAGAAACAAGCATGTGTAATAACCTCTGGCAATAATTTATATTTTTGCATTAAGGTGGGGTTTAGTTAGTTTGTTTGTTTGTTTGTTTTATGGGGAAATACTCTGAAAATACCTGATTCTAACAGGCTCTTCTTTTTGCAGGACCTCCAATTGCCTCTCAAAAGAAGAAAGAAATGACAGATGGTGAGCCACAGTAAACAGTGCAAACTATCCGTACTGTTATTTTTAGTTTTCAGTGAGGTTTTCTCAGGATTCCTGTTCCATACATGGAATACTGCATTTCCAGCTTAACATAATGGTTTGCACAGACAAAAAACTTACTTTCAAGAGCATCTTTACTATTATGCGTTCAGTCTTACCTAATCAATCCTGGAAAGAAAGTATTACATTCTATTTTAAGTATTTTCAGAGTTGGACACTGCTATATTCAATCTTAACGTTTGAAATGCGTGTAAGCACTTTCTAAAACCAAGGCCAGTTTCATTTTTCACGTAGGGTCAGCTTTACTGAGCTCAGTGGCATGTTGCTCACAGCAGAAACAAACTTGGCCCTTAAAATTTGAAAGTATTCTGTTACCATTTAACATTCTTAAAATACCTCTCATGCTCAGAGACCTCTTTAAATAAATACGCGCAGGCAACCACTGAATTGTGACCATCTCTGGGGCAGAAAGCGGCAACCAGATAGAGAAAGAGCATCCCCGATAACACAGTAGAATGGGGTATTTTTTACCAAATATTCTGGACCTCCTCTCGACACCTTGTGCCCTGGAAATTTTTACTGGCAATGCAAAAAGGAGGAGAAAACACAACAATAAGTTCTGGATACATAGAATCAGCCAGATCTCCCTCCTCAGTATTATGAAGTGTACTGACACATATTTATTTCGGAGAAGTCCCTGAGCCCTGCAGTGTGGATGATGGTCTGAATTCTTTAAAGCTGAGAGCGTTTGTAACTGAGGCTTGTTTCAATACGATCTCTGCTATAATTACTTCTGCATCTATGCTCCCCTTGTGCCCCCCTTCCTCCTTCCCCTTTTACAATGTAAAATTTGCAGCTGCAGCTCTGAAGCCTCCTTGCTGTGGTCAGGGAGAGGGCGCAAGCCCTTTTATGCAGGAGGTGGCTGTGACAGTGCCCATGCAACATTAAAAATTACCCGACAGCTTTGTGATCGCCCCCAGCACTAAGTTGCCAGCTCCCTGTCCCTTCTCCCTTCTCACTTGTCCCTTCCCCCTCTCCCAAATATTTCTCCAGCCCTGTCTCATTGGTGCACTACTCTCCTTTGCCTTTTTTGGACTGCCACCCTGTCAATCTAATGCAATAAGGCCAGGGGCAGGTGCAAACCCCTTGCTATGGCTCCTCTTACTAACCAATCCTCTACTGGCCCCTTGTCCCAAAATACCTAAGAGCCAACAGCGTGGGAAAACCTGGGACTCCGGGGAGAGGGAGAGGCCAAAGCTGCTGGATTGCTGCGGTGGGGGGGGGGGGCATCTATTAAGGACCAGGGTTAGCCCAGGAGCTGCCGAACGCTTGGATTCTTCTTGGGATTGTTGCGGCTTGTGGAAAGCAGGCGTGCTCTGCTGATTCGTTTTCATCACTGTCAACATGGTGATCAAAGTCTTTGTAGCCACATCTTCGGGGTCTACAGCGGTAGGTGTCTCATTTAACTTACTCTTCTTTCTGCTGGGATCAGGTTGGTAAATCAGCCTAGAAGATCCCAGGAGAACCTCAATGTACATGGAGAACAAAACACGGGGTTTCTTCTAGTCTGCATTGTGCACCTTATTCTTGAAAGCTACTCAAGATGTAGAGAATTCCTATTAATGCAGGCTTGCTTGCATGCGAGATCTTACTGCAGATATAACATTTACATATAAATTATCTGTCATTTAATAGATTTACTTCTGTTTGAAAAAGTATATGCAATATATATTCACTGAAGAAGGAAAAAGTGGATATTGTATTTGCACAAAATCTAAGGTAGATTGTTTACAGTTGAAATGAATGTATTTTAAAAGAGACTTTAGGACACTGCTCCTGAAAAAGGGGAACACTGTCTAAGAAAGAGCTTAGAACCAAAGTAAGCTGAATCAAGTTATGGAGAAAAGAATTCTTCCTCACCTCCCTCCCTTTCCCTAGATTTTTTGATTTTTTTGTTTGTTTGTTTTGTTGTTGTTTTCCTTGGGTTTTGGGGGGTGTTGTTGATTTTGTTGTTGTTGTTTGGGTTGTTTTTTTGTTTGCTTGGTTGCTTTTTTTTGGTGTGCGTGTGTTTCTTGAAATGCTATACTGATGATTTTGAGTATTGGGATCTCCTGCTGTAGCTGTCAGCATAGTGTTATCAGCTGAAAGGAAGAGCATGTGAATAGTAGGGAGCTTGGAAGTCCGTAGGAGGTGGGAACCGGGAAAGGACTGTTTCCTTTTATATCCAGTTCCCAGATCAGCTCAGATTGCAGCTTTCCTTTGGCGGTCACTCACTCCCAGTGACACGGCTAAACAAACTGGCTGGTGCTTGCACATAGCTGTAACTACATCTCTGTTTCTCTGACACCAGCTCCATGTCTTTAAGAAGCTTCCAGAGCTGAGAAACTCCAAAAAGCACCCCCTGTTCATGGGGCCATCATGTCTAGAAAAAGAACCGGAGGTCATTCACTAAAATTCAAATTGGAATATGGCTGAGGAAGTTTGCAGTTCTCTCAGCTTGTCGCGGCAGCCTATTGCTAAGCCTGGCACCCTAAATTTACTATTGACATTGTAGCATTCCTTTTTTTTATAAGAAACCTCAGATACAAGGGGAAAAAAAAAAAAGAAAAGGGGTTGGAAACTGCAGGTTTGGTAATTTGTAATCTAGTAGTTATTTCTCAAGTAGCTTTATAAATTGCCATACACTGTGCGTTGGGCGGTCTTTTCACCCCTGTTTGGCCTCCTTCGGTTGACCAAAGAAGAGTCATCCCTGCCTCCTTTGCCAGTCATCCATTTTCTGGGGAAAGCTGTGGCCATGACCGAAATCCCAGTGCAGACATTCAGTATGTGCGTGTTGGGGCCATCATCATCCTGTGTGCCTCAGGCACGAACTGCTCCTACTCCCGCGATGGGATTGGGGCTGTAGTTCAGCAAGTATGAGTGTCTTGGTTAAATACTGACATTCAGAGATCACTTACACAATTAAAACAAGGCACATCATATATTTAGCTCTAGCTGAACCGAGATCTTTTCCTCTGCTGTACACATTCCTTGTCTCTCCTCCCAGCCAGCAGCAGTAACCCCTTTCCTCTTGGACTTGCAGCGAAGGGATGCGTGTGCTACGCTGAACACTGGGCAACATGCGAGATTTATCCAGCCTTTTTGAGATGTTGAGCATTGCTACTGGGGTTTATTACTGCTAAGAAGGACAGCTAATGACAGTGAACTCATCATAGGTTTTCAGCTTGTTAATGCCAATCTCCGCTGTGTGTTAGCAGCCCAAAGAAGCTGTTAGTGAGATCCCAGAAGGAAGGGTATGGCATCTTTACACTGCCTCTGTATTTCCTCCAGCCTGGTGTGTTGGGTGTAGGTATAGCTGTAGCAATCTCAGAAGGCAGCACGTGTTTAGATTAGTGATACATAATTACAATGCCAAGTAAACACAATGTTCAGCTGGAGTATTTTTCCACATTTACTGATTAAAATGGACGGAAGGTATCCTTTCAATGAACCTTTAATGAGTTTTGGTATATAAAATAAAACTCACTCATGCAAGGAGCCAGCAGAACCCCCAATATATCACTAAAATCCTATTAAAATCAAATTTTGTATCAGCCTTGTACAGATTTTCCAGAGAAGAATGAATTTAATCCCTGAAGACTTTAAATTGGAAGTTTAAATTTTCCTGGTAGCACTGGTGCTCTCTTCAGTGTGGTTGATCTCCATCAAATGTGGTTTTGTTCATTTTGAATTTCAAAATAAGAGGGGCCCAGCCTCCTCTGGTGTAAATCAACAAAGGATCATTGGCAAAGAATGAAAAACATTTCTATTCTACATACTACACAGTCACACTACAAACTGGATTTCGTGTTAATAAATACTTTTTAAAAGTGAATGCCGTGAACCCAGTAACATTCTGGTGCTCTGGACCAGGTGCTTGAATGATATAATTCACTGCGGCTTTAGAGCAAATCTGCAGTCTGTATTTTTCCCCTCAACAATTCAGAAATTTATTTTAAATAACTTTGGCTTTATTATCTTTCTGCTCCAAACTTAGCCGATATTGAACTATTCATTAAGGAAAGCAGAAGTGGAGATGCTTATTTATAGTTGTTAGAAGTACTAAATGCTTGGCTTGAAGCAAGCAGTAAAAAAATAAAATATTTCTTTTACCAGACAGAGGTATTTAGAAGTGCGTAATATCCTGCAAGGTTGTAGGGTACCATGAATCACAGGAGAAAGGGGGTTAATGTCTTACAGAGAGGAAGTCTTCCGAAGTCTTACTTACTGCTGCTCATGGTTGGGGCACCTCTGAAATCCTTTTATTCCCAGAGTTTTTGGTGACATTTTATGAACTTCCCACCTTCAAATTTGTAGGTCTCAAAAAGACTGAGAAAAACGTAGACTGTTTGAATTGCGTCCTCTAAAATACAGGGTAGCGGGTTTGTCATCTGTGGCTGTGAATCTAGCCATGTATAAATCTAAGCTCAAATGTCAAACTAATTTCCAGTCAAATCAGAGGTTAGAGTGTGATAAATAAGAATAATTATCAGGAATGAATTGTTCATGTGGTGTTTGTTAGAACCAGAAGCTGCTGCAGCTCTGCCTACCAACATGAATTTTCCTCTTGCTATAAGTTGTTGACTATGTACTGTTCGCTGCTGCCACAGGCAGCTGGATTGTGAGGATATAGATAGTAATCTTTAATTTTGCATCAGGTGAAACTAATATTACCTGTAGTTCTTACACTCTAGCTAGATAATATTTATTTAAAACATTTTTTTCTTATTTTAAGGGACTAGCAGTTAGAGACGATGGAACTTAAGCTTTGTTGAAAAGGAAAATGACATATTGATGAAATAATATCCTGCTCACCACCACTTTCCAGGGAATCTATGCCCAAGTAATCTGAATTCTTCCCATGCCATCGGATAGAAGTGAGGGCACAAACAAGCTCCTGCAATCTCACCCATACTGGGAAAACCTTTGCATGTCCTCTGTGTTACATGCTGGAAGATTTGCCTCTCTGGGTGCTGTTTGCTGGAGAGATTCTTTTGGTTGCCCAGCTACCTAGTGTCAGCCACAGCAGAAGCTGCTTTATGGTTTCATACTTGGTGTGTGTCTTTTGCTCTGCCTAAACCCCAGTAATTGTAAGACTTAAGACATAAGTACATCTTTGCATAGTTTATTGTTATTACCATAATGAGAAATGCCTTGCCTTTTCCTTATGCAGGCATAATTTCATGTAACTTTTTGTTTTTCTTCAGCATTCATTTTTCACACAACCCTCTCCTGATTTTTGCTTTCAGTCCTGGTGCTGTTTGAGCCTCCTGTGTGTTATGAACCTCAAGCTGAAGAAAAATTGTTTATCCAGATTTAATTCTAAAAGTCATAGCTACAGCCATAAGCAAGGGAGCACAGAATCTATAGCTCAGTTTCCCTTATATCTCCTCAGAGGCACTATCTGTCTGGGGCACTAGCTATTCCAGGAGCCATATCTTCTTCGGTGCCTGTGTCCAAAGAGACAAGCTGACGCTGAGATTGCAGCTGACAGCACTTGAGCACACTGGCTTTCAGAGCATGGGGTCAAAGTCTAGTACTGGCTCATGCAGATTTTATTAACCATTTGTATGAACATTATCCTGCCACTTCCTCCAATGAAGTGTTCCTCAAGCAATCCGTTCTGCGGCCTGAATGTGTTCTGCAAATAACTGTGCAGCTAAATAGCCATTAAGAAAATGACCTCTGTTTAAAAAGCAAAAATAAGAATATAAATAACCACCTTTGAGATTTGTCAACTGCATGGCTGTTGAACACTTTGGATTAGTGTTTCTGTTCAAAGTGGTGTACTTTTTTCGGCTCACCAGAAACCTCTGTTTTGCCATAAAAATGTACAGCATTTTATTTGAGTTATTTTTTAAAAGCAAGCATAGCTGTATAGATAGATACTTCCTTATTTAAGCAAGAAAAAGAAATTTTATCCTTCATCATGAAAATTTCTTCTTCCAATATAATAGGCTATCATTTTACTTCAGCTTTTCAGGTTTATTAGATTACAGAAATACATAATCCATGAATTATTTCTCATCTCATTGTCTGTCTCAGGCCGATTTACAGTAGCTTGGTCTGACTTTAAATTCAATTGTTGAGATGTCTGATGTCTTTAAAAATTACCTTGATACATGATTCTAGCTACCATCTCTATAGGACAATAACTTGCTGCATGGAACAGTGTCACTGGGAGAAGAGAGTCACGTCTGGAAGATGATTGTGCTAGATAGTAATTTAGTTGTCTGTGACCAAAGAACAGCTTGAGAGAATGTGTACAGATCAGTCCAAACAGTGCTTGCTTCAAATGCTGCAGTACTTGGAGGGCTAAAGTTTGGTCTTGCAGCTCTTAGACAAGTTATAAATATATACAAAATGGGGAAGTTCTTTAAATGTTCCTTAGGAGTAGCATTCCTTTAGTAGAGAAGTATAGTGAGTATTACATCTTCAAAGTAAAGGGATAGGTTATAAGCTTGATGCCTGCATCCTAGATCTACACAGAACTAGCATCAAAGGGAATAAGGGACATAATTGAATTTTAGGTGGCACAGAAGCTGTGTATAACATGCTTTATTTGTATGTAATATGTTCTTCATGGTCCAACTGGAACAACATTCGGTAATGCAGGAAATATTCAAGCACAGGAGTTAAGCTGTACTGGATTTTCATTGAGCATTCACTCATGTTTAATTATGCCTAGCATTAAAGAACAGGGACAGAGAGAAACATGTGGCTCATGGAAAGCTAAATGTCATGTGTAATGAGTAGGAAAAAAGAGACTGTTACATACTGAGGAGAATATGTACATTCTCGGACCTGTACTGACTTTAGGCAGGATTAATTTAGGTATCTGTACACTGTACTCGCAGATCTGGGAAGAGGATAGGAGGCTTCCTGCTGAGCCTTGTTTCTTAGATGGAGGTATCACTGCTTTCCGGGGGGAAAGGAAAAAGCCGGAGGGGGGGAGTAATGGCAGTGCTCTGGGTATTGAGAAGCAGTGTTGAATCTCAGCTTCAGAAAGTCTGAGGGCTACTGGAGTAGTGGATCCAACTTGACATACTTTAATTACTTCTGCTTGTAACGGCAGTCGCTTTTAGAAAACAATTTCCTTTTTAAAGAAGGAATTTTGTTTTTCCTCTTTCCTAACTAGATCAAAAAGAAACAGCAAGAAGTAGTGGGCTTTTTAGAGGCCAACAAGATTGACTTTCAGCAAATGGACATAGCCGGTGATGAAGACAACAGGAAATGGATGAGAGAGAATGTCCCTGGTGAAAAAAAGCCTCAAAATGGAATTCCTCTCCCTCCACAGATCTTCAACGAGGAGCGGTACTGTGGGGTAAGAAGCTGTTTGTAACTTTAATTACCCTCAGAGAGTCTTCTTTCACAGAAAGTGACTCTTTTCCATTAGTAGGAAGTGTCAAACAAACTCCTTAAGGCAATTTGAGATTCACTTTGAAAGAAAAATTCATAGAAAGCATTTTTTTTAGGCACAGAAAAGCAATGAAACAAAAGATTATTCCTTTTTAAGAGAAAAATACACACAGAGGAAAAACTGACTAGAGAAACTCTGCTTATCAGACCGTACGGATTATCCCTTGCAGTCCCAGAGCCTATGCAGGACCCAAAGCTCACTGCAAGGTGGGGAGTTCACTGTCTGTGGGGAGCAATGTGTTTTCCTAACTCCTGCTGTGTAGCTCACTCACAAGTTGTTCTGCTGTTGGATCTCTGCCTGCACTCTCGTTTCAGCTTCTCAAGACCAAAGGCAGTACTGTCTAGGTGACATTATGGCTTCTTCACACAATATCTCAGGATAACCAAATGTAGACTATAAGGACAGCTCAGCTGCACCTGGAGTAGTGAATGCTCAATTACGTGGTTTGACAATACTGAGCTATTCAAGACTAGTGGGGTTCATAGCAAGGCTGATCTACTATCTCTAGCTGTATTGCACTTTGCTTCTTGAACTTTCAGTTTATTTTGCATGGTGAGTGTTGATGTTTTGTTTGTTGGACACAAATTCATCTGGGCTGGTAGGAAGTCAAGCAGAGGCCTGAGGCACAAGGGTCTGTGAACAGGAAGCTTTCTTTTCCATTATATTGTACAAATAAATAGGAATCATAGTTGACTGGAATAATTCTAGTACGTGGTTTGAATTATTGAAATGATATTGCTTATTCAATAAATATCCAACTCTTCATAACAGAAATTGTAACACTCATCAGATGCTTTTGTTTTCATACCTGCTTATTTCTCTTGAGAGAGTTCAAATCAGTGATAGATAATACTGTACCAAGATGAATATTAGAAACATGAATCAAAACAAATATCTGAGTTTGTTTTTCTTTTTCTTGTAGTCTGGGTAGAAATGCATAGTCTGGAAAGTACTCTGATGCGATTGCTGAAACGAACTTGCAAAGTACTCTGAAATGCAGATCACGTAGTGAGCCCAGTTTTAAGTTACTCCACAAATCCAGTGTGAACTACTGCAAAGGTTGTTTTGAGAGAGAAGGAATTTACATGCCAGTAAGTTTTCAGAATTAACTTCAATGCTCTCAGAGCAAAAGTTGCTTGTATGAATAACTGAGTGCAGTTGTCTCCTCATTTTCTCATAGGAATCTTAAAAGAGAGCTTGTTACGTTAGAATTCATATGCATTTCAACATCCAATCTACACCAATAATAAGTGTAATTTGATTTATCTTACTCTGGATTTTATGGAAGCCAGTTGCAATAAATATTTCTGATATTCTCTGGAGAGGTTATATAGTGAATTAAAGAGTAATTACCTTGCAAAGTGTTGCAGCTAGTCAGCCTTGCCAGTAAATGATAAATACACAGTTTTTACTCCATGTCTGAAGCTATTTCAGGAGGCCAAATAATCTACATCTTGAAATTAATTTAAGTTAAAAAAGAGTTCTTTGTGAAGACACCTCCCATGTGGAAAGGGGTCCAGAAGGCAGTCGCAGCTACTGATTTAAAAACTAAACTAAGTTTACAATTAATCTAAAAGTCTTCAGACTGTCAAAGCTTATAGATAATGATCCCAGTGGGTGCATAACAAAGATTAATTTATAGCATCATTATTTTCAAATAAATAAGGTGGGGAGATCCGTATCAGTATGGAAGTCTTGCCCTTCTTCTCAGGGGAAGATGCCTTAAGGGAGCTGCACAGTGAATGCACAGTGGGATCGTGTGGCCAGGGGCTGACACACTAGTGCAAAATTCCCTCAAGTGACATGATGTCTTCTGCAACATGTCTACAATATAAAGCTGGGAATTTGCATTCTACTTCCCTGCATAACCTGTACAGGGCCAACAGACCCATCATTCTGAAATCCAGATCTGGTTTACGCTGTTTGAGGTTTACATGATATATCTCAACTCTTCCCCCATGTCCCACTTCCTTTATCCTCAACCACTTTATTAAAAATAGGGCTGAGAATTGCAAAGGTCTGTCTTGAGTCATGGACTCTAGTCCAGTACCCTGAACTCGTGAAAGTCCCTTTAAAATATGTTGGTCTTGATAGTAGGGTATTCAAGGGCCTCAGTCTCATGGCATATAGAAACCTGCAAATTTGTAGCCTGGGTATATGCAGCCAGTTTATACCCATTTCCTGGTATGCCAAAGTCACCCTTTAGCTTAAACAGCTCTAGTACAATGTATCTGTAAATGGGAACCATATGCTCTGTTAATCTTCATTTTGTTATGCTAAAAAAGTCAGGCGCTTTACACCTCTTTTTTTTTTTTTTTTTGTGAGACATTTTCCTTTTCTTGTTCTCCTTCCTACTGATTTTTTTCTTTCCTCATTCCCAGGTAGCCTTTTGATTTTAGGCCAAATGCTACATTTCATTTATGCTCATTCACCTTTCTGAGATCACTCTTTTCCCTCACTTTCCTTCCTATCGATTGTCCTGTGTGTTTGGTTCCCATTCACACATGTGCGTGTGTATACGCACTAGCTGTGTGCTGGGCTGGGAACATTGGCCTTGGGAAAAGAAAATTCAAGATAAAAGATTTCTTTCCTCACCCTGAGAAAGAGGGATTTGGAGAAAGACATGACAAACCTTCAGATATTTTAAGGGCTGCAGCAAAAACGAACTCATTATTGGTCTGAATTTATTATTGACCCAGCTTTGAGCAGGAGGTTGGACTAGACGGTCTTCTGAGGTCTTTTCCTGCCTGAATTATCTTGTGGTTTTAGGATTTTGCAAAATATGTTCTGCTCCACAGCCACTGGAGGTGGGACAAGATGTAATGAGCAAAAAATGCAGGGAAGAAAGTTTAAGTCAGACATCAGAAAAAAAAATAATGTAGTTTTCAGGAGATTGTCTCATTATCTCATTAAAGGTAATTTCCAATGGATTGGAGAAACATCTGTCAGGAATAGTGTAGTGGTTCCTGCCTTGAAAAATGGTCCTTTGAGATCTCCAATGCTGCCTTCTGCAGTTCAGTGACATTTTGGAGGTGGGTGTAAGGAAATAGGGGATACTGGGGACAGATGAGGAGGCTTTCTTTTTGTGCTGGAGTAGACTGACATAATGAGCAAGTAAATGCAATCCTGTTACTAATCTTCTTTTCAGGTTATATATAAAAGTATCTGCATCTTCTGACTGACCCTGAAAAGCTGCTTCACTTCTTTTTCTTTCTTTTTCACTTGAATTGTAAAATGGAGGTTTCTTATGGATGCGTTTCTGAGAATACACCAACTGTGAGCAGCTTTTCTGCGAGGTCAGAGAAGCTTAAGACTGTATTATAAATAGCTTGAATCTTATTTTTCTTTCAGATCTTTGGTATTGCCACTTGAAGAAATAGATTAGAAATTGATTCATTTTGTATGCCCGGCTATAGCACCAATTTCAAGTATCCATTCTAATCCATCAGTGTTGGCAATTATGTTCTTATTTGATCTTTTTCTTAAGCTGCTTCTTTGCTCATGTCTAGACAGACGTCTGCATCTGTGTCACTTTCTAAATATATTGAGCGCTTTGCTGCTCGTGTCTTTGGTTTTGCTTAACAAGAAACCCTAGAAAACTAGGAAAGAAATGGAATGAAAACTTCTGGTTCTCTCTGTAAACTGAAATCTATGCTTTTCTCTATCAACTGAAATCCATAGAATAAAATGTCCATGTACATCTTTTTTAAAAAAATCTCTGAATTATTAGGTAAGCCCTTTATTTGATGCTTCATAAAACTGCTAAAGTCAAATATATGGAAATCTCTGTAGGTCTGTAGTCCAGCCCGCTGCGCAAAGCAGGGATAGCTAGCTTTAAAGTTAGCTTATGTTGCTTGGGGCTTTGGCCATTTGGGTTTCAAAAGTCTCCAAGGGTGGTGTTTCTATGCCTTTTCTGTGTGCCCTGACCTGGTGCTGTACCACTCATGTAGGGAAGAACAATCTGCTGTCATCCAGTAGGAGTTTGCTGTTTTGCTGTCTGGCATTTCCACAGTGGTCATACAAAGGATGATACTGTAGGATGATACTTTATGATATATGTGCATATCATAAAGAAAAACTCATGGGGTTTGGGTTTGTTTTTTTTTTAAAATAGATTTCACTGTATTTTCCAAAGACTAGTTCCAAAGACAAATGATACCGCTACTCTCTGCCTAGACCATTTATGTCGTCTCATACAGCTATAACGTTATTGCTTACCTAAAATAAATTGTTACTGCTTATTTTTCTTACTGACTGCCTTGGAAACAGTTATCTTTGGTCATGCAGTGAATGGAGCAAGCCACCGTTAGGAAAGTAAGAGTGCAAATATACAATACAAAGACTATTCCATGTTCACTGTAGTCATGCTTTTACCCCATGCTAAATAAATAATAGCTTGCTTCTCAGTTTAATCAAGGTTAAGTGACCTTCCATTTACTGTGAGATATCACATTCACTGTGGGATGTCATCAACACTACCAGTTGCGAAGGAGTGCTTGGTATGATAGGAAGGATGTATCCTCTTCTGACAGGGAGTTTATATGGTCATTCACACCTCTTGCTTGTGCCCTCAGGTCCGGTTATCTACAAAGCTATGTGTCTCTGGCGACTCTTAGTACACTTGCTATCTGCTGCTTTTCCTCTGGGAAGGAACTAACAAGACATATACGATATCGAGTCCACTTCATGGCACTTCCTCTGTTTCCCAGCTATTGACATATTGTGCCATAGTTTGCTTAGGCTATTTTATGAATATGAGGTATGCAGGAAGACACAAATTTCCTGTGTCAAAGGGCCATATCAAATTCCAGCCCTTTAAATTGCAGAAAAGTTTTGTGTTCTTGTTTGCTGTGTTCTTCCTAAGTTTATGGGTTAGACTTCAGACACACTGGCTTTCTTAAATACTTTGGCCAGACTTGGGTTAGATAAGAAGGAGAACCTCACATGAAAACAACATGAAAACAGCAAAGAGATGGTTTGAGAAATGGGTGGCCTGGAGCAGCAGCAGGTATTCTGCCTGCTCAGGGCAAAATGCACTCTGGGGCTTCCCTAGGCTGGGCAGTTCCCACTGCCTGTAGATGGGTCTGTGCGAAAGCTCATCTCTCCCTTAGATAAATCAGTGAAATGGGCTGTCATTTATCCTGTCTGTTAAGCTATGTTGCCTCTTCCAAACAGGATTGAAATGTCATTGATTCCAGTCTTGTTGACATTAAGGTGACTTCTAAACCATCCACTCCAGCTTTTCTCTAGGATTACTCCTGACCAATAATTTAGTCTCTGGAAATACTAAAACAGCCCAGTAAAAAAAGTCAGGTCATAACCCAGCTTTACAAACAAGTCTCAGGGATGAGTCAGCACCTTATTATTTACAGGCTTCTATTTTTGGAGTTGTTTGGGATGAGAGAGAGGATGATAATATGGTCAAGACAGTAGTCTAGGATTCAGCAGACATGCGTTCAGTCGCCTGCCCTGTACAGAGCTGTGATGTGATTGTGGACTGGTCACTTACCACCAGAGTTTCTGCTGAGATCTTAAATACATGTTGATTTTTACCTTTATAACATGTGAGTTACGAACTTCCCAGTAACAAACTAGAGATACCAGAGCTTCCTTGATTGACAGGAAAGTTATACAGGTGAATACAGTAAAGACCATGCAAGTTCTAGATGGTAGGATAGGAGCCATCCCTCATGTCTTTTCAGTTATATTAGCACTGAAGAGAAAATAAGCATTTAATGTAATGATTTAAAACTTCAGTTCTCATGCAGACAAGACATTTTGGCTGGTACATATATGTCGGTGGGAGCAACACAGTCCTTTGCTAAGTCTGTTTGAAAAGTAACTGCATTTTCTAACCAGAGTGCCTTTCTTTAAAATAAGCAGTTTCCTCATTATCATTTCACTCGTGCTGTTATGTTGACTGTTGCCTTTTATTTGCCATAAAGCTGTCCAGGGTTTTGAGGACCTATTTTGTGTTCTTACTCATGGCAAGCTTTATTTTAAAATTTAAATGGGAATAGCTTTGCTTTGGTGTGTGCAGCTGAGACACATTAAAATGAGACACTTAATTTTATCTCATTCTGACATAGATGTGATGTAATTAAAGTCTAAGACTCTGGAGAGTTTTGCCCATTTGTTCATTTTGTCAGCCAGTGTGAAACTCCCTTTGTCTGAGTTTTCTTCCTGGGGCTTAGATAATGCTGTCTCTTGTACAAATGCATAGTCATTCTCATCAATATAAGAATATTTTGCCTGGTCTAGTCTCTTCCTCCTGTGCTTTTTGTTTGATTCTTGTTACCAATTCTCTGTTGTTTGTTTCTTTCTTTTTTAGGATTTTGAATCCTTTTTCTCTGCTAAAGAAGAAAATATTATTTATTCATTCCTGGGTCTTGCTCCTCCTCCAGGCACAAAGGTATGCAGTGCTGTCCTTCCACAGGGGCTATTTATTTGATTTTAATAAAAGATGAAGGTAGGCAGTGACTCAGCATGTCAAATAAGGGACAGTGACAAGCATTACATTAGATGCTAGTGCAACAAAGCGTACGTAAGGCAAAAAAAACCCCAAACCTGGTCGCTTCAGTAAATATCAGAAAATAGTTCTCTCTTCCTTTCTTTCACTGAAGGCTTGTTACCATCCCTCCAGCTGATGATTTTTGTTGTTGTTGTTGACACAAAGCAGTATTTTATCATGTTCAGCTTTTAAATGATGCAAAATTTCCTTATGCAATTTATAGGTTGTGTTAATTGCCAGGAATCTTCACTTCCCCCTGACTGCTTCAAACCTTGAGCAAACAGGGTTTGTACTGGCCACACAGAGGGGCTGGGGTGCGGGCTCATTCCATCCTCTGTGTGTACACGCGGACTGGCACTATGGGGTTCGCTCCCTCTGCCTCAAGGAGACAACTTAATGTCTCACCCAGGACTTTGTGAAGTCCCTTTGACAAGTCTACCTGTTGTTCTCCATTCACTGTATTTTCACAATGTTCTAATATATTTCTGGCAAAAGAAAAAGATATTTATTTGGGTGCTTTTCCTTTTTTCTTTTTTTCTAGGTGTTTTTTTTCCTTTTTACAGAAAGCAATGTGTTTTATCTTTATCAGAGTCTTCTTCTAATTAGAAGTTTTATAACAGAGAGCATTACAGCTCTCTTATATTAAGATCATGTTAGATGATAATCAAATATTGCCATCTTTAACATGGATGATTCAGCAAAAGAAATGAATGAAGAGTGATAAGCCAGGGTAATAACAGAGAACCCTTCTGCATTGTGCTGACCTGGCTGAAGAGCTAACTGCCCTGGAGCACGAGGTCTGCTTTCTGGTCCAATTCTGCTGCCGACTGTGTAGCAACTTTGGGTGAAACACTGTTGTAAATGTCTCTGGTTTTCCTCTCTGTAAAAGTGGAGAGAAAGATGAGCCTTTGCTAAGCGCTTTGAGAGCTACAGATGAAGATATACCCAGGGGAGAGCCACAGTTGCTATAAATGTCTTTGACACTGAGTCCCTGTGTGATAAGGAGCAAGTGATTTAAACTTTCTGCTTTAGCTGTGCCATCTCCCATCAAGGGAAATAAAAATTACTTGCCTACCTCACAAAGGTCTTGTGAGAATTCATTTAATTAACATCCACAAAGCCATGAAAGGCTTAAAGGACTGCAGGTATTACATATTATAATCATTATAAAAAATACGTGAAGAATCAATGAGATAAAGAAAATTACATTTTTCCACCTTGCTGCTTCATATATTATCTGCTCGTTCATGTAAGGTTCTGTTCTACAGTGTGTCTATGAAGCTAAGTAAAAATTTTTTAGAATTCATTCATTCCCAGGTGTCAGCATAGGCTATTACAGTTTTCACTTTGTAACAACTTTGTAAATGTTGAAAATAATATGTCCAGTACATTCTGCCGGGCAGATAAGTGTTAATGCTATTGACAGAAAGCACGTAGAGTTTACACTGATTAAATGGTACATTGGTGGTGGTGGTGATTGTTTCAGTCCAGCGAGTGGAAATAAGTGAGAGTGTTTTTAAAAAATCCATGTAACGAGTGGAAGTATATTTACATTGCCTCCCTTTTAGAATCTTTTGAGAGAGACACATACAAGCATTTTAGCATTTATTGCAGAGATGTTTCTCAGCATCTTCACTGCATGACAGTCTGGCTGTGCTTTGTCATACAAATAACCTTGCTGCACTGCTTCTGCTTTCCTTTCATTAGGCTGTCAATTCAACCTTAGTGTGAAGTACAATGGAGGGCTCGTGACATTGATTTCCAGCAGCACGAATCTGGAATAATAAGTCAGGTGTGGAAGAGATGGTGATGATGACACATATGACAGGGTTTCCTACTAATCCCTTCTTAAATAATTATGGTTTTTTTTTTCTGGAATATGATGATCCTTTATAAAAGAAGCAAACCATAAAGCATGGAAAAACAGGCACTAAGCAATTGCTTTCTAGGGGTTTTTACCTCACTGAGACATTACAAAAACTAATATGAAGCTGATATATGTTTTATACTCTTGCCTTGAAAGATTCTCATTCCTATTCCATCCATCTTTTGTCTCATATTGCACCAGTAGTAGAGAAGCTTTTTAATGATCACAGCATAGTCCACTAGGATCCTGACCCAGGACTGTTTTTAGCCTATTTTCTAGAGCAAGCAGATGAATTTTTTGCTACTCCCTCAAGAAACTGTAACTTCCCAACAAAATTTGTGTAAAGTTCATTGCCATGTCAGCCTGCAGAGTGCAAAATACATGTTTCAGTTCTGCAGATTGTCATCTTTGTAGCCTTGACTTCTCTCAGGCTTAGGTGGCTACAACTTGTCACCAGACCTACTTGTGCAGTGTTTACATTGAACAGTTGCTGCTAGGTATTGGAGCTGTGATGGTGCCAGAGCCTAATGTGCAAGCTGATCTACACTTACAGGGTGAGTCTGGTATGTCTAGGACACATCAAAGTTGTCACCAAGGTGTAGATTGACTCTAAGACACATGTAAAGAAGCTCTGAGTACACACGGGTATAAAGGAGATCCTTCTCAGGAAGGATCCTTTCCTATATATCAATTACATTTACATCCTTAAAGGGTGCTATGTGGCCATAAAACTCAGTGACGTTACAGGACAGCAATACATGGTTTTGGTACTTCGAAAAGGGTCAGTTAGCTCACAGTGTCCTCTCTCTCCAGTTTCCTCCTCTTCACACTGGCTATCATGCTTTCTAAAGCATCATTTAACAGGGATGAGTAAGTTTTAACAGGGATGAAGGCACAGTTTTATGTGCCTAAGAGAAGAAGTAGTTCTTTAAGTCTATTAATATGAAATAGTTTCTCACTTGAAGAAATACCTGGTCCAGAATACTTCTAAACACATTTCATGGCAGGCTGGGATTTAGAGGACAACTGTGCTTTATGCCTTTTGACCCAAAGATCACTCAAGTTAGTGATAGATTTCTGAATGATCCCATTTAATCTTGGATTAGTGGCATGAATGGTGATGTGCCAATAGTATACATGTGTACATTTGAGCTATAATCAATGTAGTTTTTATGTCTGAGGTCAGGTGTGTCAGTCTCAGCTGCCCCCAAAGTTGAGTATGTTTCTTTTAAAGTCCTCATAACTTTTATGTTTAGTCTGAGGCTGTTCTTAATATTCTTGAAATATTGGTAAGGTGCGAACAGCCCATTAAAAGCTCTGGTTTTCTAAAATGGCACAGGTGAATCATTCTGTCAATGAGATGCCTATTACTTAAACTAAGATGACAGACAGTATGTTCCTTCTGAGTATTTTAGCAAGGTTTGAATGCAGGTAGTTAATTGCTTTTAATTTTCAGGGACAATCAGGTTTTTTGAGAACTTTATTGGGATGGGATTGACATGGGATACTGCTTCCATTTCCCGTAAGTCCAGAGAACCAACAGCTTGTAGGAAGACCATTTAGGTTTGCAATTGCCCTGTGAACTCAGTGAAGCTGATTTACTTGAGCTGAGGGTCTGTTTTCAAATCTTTTATATACTTAAATCCTTAATCTTAGTATTCTTGGTCTTAATATTTATAATCTTGATATCCCCAAATCCATAGATACTTGAGCTTTAGTCTTTTAGTTGGAGAAGACTTCTACTAAGACTGCTTTGAATTACAAATTTACAGTATGTTCATTTTATTAAAAGAGAAAATGACCTGTCAGCCAATTTTTATAAATGGTACTTCATTTTGAATTAGTTAAATATTAAATTTTCTGTTTCTATGGAGAGCTAGCATAATGATGATATTCCAAACATCACAGTTCTCCATATAATTAACAAGAACTCTGTATATGTGTGTGTGTGTGTGTTCTGGCTGATAACACGCTGCTTCTAGAGTTCAATTCTTTCAGCTACAACTTCTTTTTTGCCTTATGCTCTGAGTAAGTATATGATTCATCTGAGATAGTTTTACACAATAGGTACATTTTAATTAGAATGCCATCTTCAGTCTTTATGTATTTATGTATCTGCCAAAAAATATTGAGTAGATAGATTTTAAAACGAAATGTTAATATACAAGCTGAAAATAAATATCTAACCAATTTAGCTTTCATTAACACTATCCTTTTCATTTTAGGAACAGCGACAAAGAAAGTATCTGTAAGGAAGTTATAATTTGCTTCAGAAAACAGTGTATTAACACAATGTTGCACAACAGAATTTAAATATATATCTATGTTACTACATATTTTAATCCTCAAATATTTTGTTAGCTTGTGGGGGGGAAAGTAAAATATAAATTAAGCCAAACAAATGCCTCTGTAGATGTGTTTTTAATAACAATGCCACCAGTACCAGAGTGCAGTGTGCCCACATTTTATGTGTAGTTGAAATGAGACAATATTGCCAGAAGAAGAAGTAGTCTTTTCTCATTCCTCCTTCCTCTGGCACCTTCTGCTTGCTCCCAGCTGCTCATTCCTCTCCCCCAGCATCCCCCACGTGCTGGCAAAAACATTCATGCAGCTGTGTAACGGAGTGTGCAAATTGTGTGAGATAGATAGAAATGTTTTTCTTTTTAAAGCTTTAATCTTGATCAGCCTCCTGCTCCAGTTCACCATGCAGCCCTAGAAAGGCTCTTTTGCTGCCAAGAGGGCAGGGGCAGTGCAGCGCTGGGAAGGACTGGAGGGAGGGAGATGCTTGCTGCTGATAAGTTTTATTTGCTGTTGTTTTTCTGGGCAGAGAGGAAGAGGAACTCATGAACCTACATGCCTACTCTCTTTTCATTGCAAGCTCCTTACATATGAAACTTATTTTCCATGATTCAGGAGAAAATTGCCAAAAAATTACAAATTACAAAATTACAAATTGCCAAAATCTTACAGACAGTGAATTTTCAGGAAAAAGATAAGATTACTGAAGTATTTTGTTCACCGTCACTCTGCCATGGTATCTGCTTCCAAACATTCTTAACCTTCTTTCTATCATTTTTGTCCCCATCCAGCAGAGCATTTCAGCAGGAGGGCATGTCTTATATCGTGCACCACATGATGGTACACTCGGCACTTGGCACTGGTGAGGCCCCACCTCGAGTACTGTGTCCAGTTTTGGGCCCCTTACCACAAAAAAAGACATTGAGGTGCTGGAGCGGGTCCAGAGAAGGGCAATGAAGCTGGTGAAGGGTCTGGAGAATAAGTCTTATGAGGAGCAGCTGAGGGACCTGAGGTTTTTCAGCCTGGAGAAAAGGAGGCTGAGGGGAGATTTTATCTCTCTCTTCAACTACTTGAAAGGAGGTTGTAGAGAGGCAGGGGTCGGTTTCTTCTCCCAAGTCACAGGAGATAGGACAAGAGGAAAAGGCTTTAAGTTGTGCCAGGTGTTAGGATGGATATTAGGAAAGGGTTATTAAGCATTGGAATGGGCTGCCCAGGGAAGTGGCTGAGGCACCATCCCTGGAGGTATTGAAAAGACAGGTTGACATAGAGCTTAGTGACACGGTTTAGTGATGGTTTTTTATCACAATTAGGTTGATGGTTGGACTAGATGATCTTAAAGGTCCCTTCCAACCTAGACAATTCTATGGTTCTATGATTCTATGGGACAAAGATCCCTAAGTCAGCACTCACCCAAGTCTGCTCTGTGGCTAAAGGCAGCTAAAAGCCAGATAGCTATGCCAGCGTCATGCTTCTGCAGGCTCAGTACAGGCTCAGTTTTAAGAAATCATATATGATAAGAACCCTGGAGGAGGAGTTTAAAAAACAGGAGATCATGACTTGGGGCTTTCGTTTAACTGTAGAGACAAATTAAATTTTGGAAAACAAGGAAAACCCAAACCAACTAGGTGGATGATTTGTTAAGGGCTTGGTCACAGGCATGAGAAAGGAGCTTGTCTTCTATCAGGGACATGCTGCTCTGCCCAAAACGTATAGGACGTAGGATGACACAGGAAGGGACCTCCCCTGAGCCCAGTTCTCTATTGCTGGAGGCAACCACACCAGATACATCTCCCAGAAGTTGTCAAATTCCCTTTCAATGAAATAGGTCCTTCGCCTCAGCTTCTCTACTAAAAAGCACTTCCAAAATTTCACACTGCTGATAATTAGAATTGTTATTTGCAACTGGTTTCTACTCATTTTGCATCTACCTCAGTACTCTTCTTTATTCTATCCCTCCCTGATGTTTACTCTGATCTATTTTTAGTGAGCCATCATATCCCCTCATAGCATTACTTTCAGTAGATTAAAGTAATGAAGCTTTTTTTGTCACCCTTTCATAAGGCAGGCTCTCCACTCCCTCAAATATTCCTGTAGCCCCCCTCTGCACCTGTTCCAGTCTGAGTTTCTCTTTCTTGGGCCTGGGTGACTGGAAGGGTACAGAGCGATCCAGAGGAGCTTTCGCCTTGGCCTTTTACAATGACATTAATATTTGCTTTCAGCTGCACCAGCTATACCTCACCTCATGCATCTGAGGATCACATTTATTACCTCGTTCACTGTCGCATCACATTTGTGGCTCAGTTATTCTGTGGTTATTTAAATACATCCATCTTTTTCTTCTTTGATGATCGTCAACTAACAAGCTCCCAAAGTGCAATTGAAACATCTGTTTCTGATCTTTGTCCCAGAACTACCTGTCCCAAATACTGTGACTTTGCACTTCATGCTATTGCATTCCATTCTATTTCTGTTGTTCCACTTGAGGCCATACAGGTCTCCTTTTATCTGACACAGTGTGTGATCCAGTGTGACCTTTCATGGCTACCTAGCTGAAAGTACAACAGGACTTAGAATAAAGAGCCTTCTAGGAGGTGCTTGTTCAAGGTGCTGGAATAAATAGATTTGATAGATTGGTGTGTAAATGGAAGAACAGTTTCCTGATGATTTTAAACAAGGCAGTTAAGAGACTACATATGAAATCCTTTATTACTTCTGTTTTTCTGTAGCTTCTTGATAAAGTTTAATTGGAATGCATGCTGGTTGAAAAGGCTTGCTTTCTGAAGCTAGAATGTGTCATCAGGGTGAGCATCGGTTTCTATTAAATTTTCCACAGAAAAGTTAGAGAATCTACTATGCTCTGCAGAGGAGGAAGTGCTTAAATTCATGTTTTCCCAACACAAATCCCATGCCTTTACCAACAGATCAACATGCCAACAAGTGTTTCTTTCACACAAAAATGTCCAAAAGGGTATATTTTCCTTGAGTGCAGAAGCAAAATTAGAAAAACACTTCCCAAAACCATACAGTTGAGAATTTTATAGAAATTAGCTGTCAGTTATGTGCCCTGAAGCTAATAATTACTTCTCCTTTGCTGCCAGGAGAGTGAAAAGTCTGATGCCACGGATGAAACTGAGGCACACACAGAAGACAAGGCAGATGAAGGGGCTCATGAAGGAGCTCATGAAGGAGCTCATGAAGGGGCTCATGAAGAGGCTCAGTCTGCTCAGTCACCATCAGAAGATCAACAGGTAATTTTCCTTTTACTCTTTGTGATATGAGGGTTTTATCTGTGCTGAGCGCATGAAACATAAACCCACAGGGTGGTAAGACTGATTGCAGAGTGGTCCTGCTTGTCTTTTGGATGCATTTTCTTTGACATCATGGGGATACGAAACCTAGATCAAACTCCAGGGAACTTTGCTCTGAGTCTTAAATAACAGCAGTTGTCTTTATTTAACAGTTTCCTTTTGCCACTTGTTATCATAAGCTTTTTTTTAATGCTCATTTGGAACCAGACTCTAGTTATGGAGAATAATTTAGGACTAGACATCTGAGTCTATCTGTGTGGAAAAATTTGCTGCTATCAATGGCCAGCATCTGCAGTGCTCGTAAATCTAGTTGTTAATGTTTGTTGTCACGTATCAGCATTGACTGCTGTTGCAGCAAGCCAGATTGGACAACGTCTTCTCCAGGCCATGCAGAAACCACTGGGCAGTGCAGAAATGGAGACTGCTGTTATACTTTCTGCCTGCATTATGGTCCGATATTATAGTCACATGGGCAGATCTCAAACTGCAGTGCTAAAGGTTCTTGGAAGAAGCCATCTGAGTTCCTTCAATTCCCTAGTATGATATCCCGCAGTTAGCTAGCATCAGCAAAGTACTGGTGGATGAAAGTTAGATGAATTCTGCAAAAGGGGACCATTCTGTTTTGTGATTGTGTCTTCCTCAGTGGGGTGTTTATGTAGTGGCCAGGTTCTAGACCTAGTAGAGACTAAGCAGAAATGGATCATATATCTGGAGATAGGGATCCAGCTGCTCTGACAGTTTGGCATTTCAGAATGGGTTTATTTTGATATTGCAGTGTCAGGTGACTCTCTTCCCAAAGAGACAGGCCTGCTGCTGGATCGAGCACTTACACTTGATGGTTTTTTTGTGGTTTGGAGATCAGACAGTCCCAGTGGAATATCTGTCACAAATGCATCATCTCTTTCACTAAAGACCAAAACAAATGTATTTTGGTTGTTGGTTTTTTTTTCTATCTAGCTGCAGTGTTTTTCCAAAGGAAGCACCTCTCTGTAAGCCTTTCCCCAATAGCCTTAGTCATTGTTAGGCTGGAAAAGCACCCTTTTGCACAGCCTCATGCAAGTCTCAGGCCCTGGAAAGTCCCATTTAAAATTTCAAAATGTCGATGAGGAGAGACAGTCCTCAGTGGGAACTGAAATTTCTCCTTAAATTATATCCAAGCACTTTCTATGTCTCTATGAATTTCAGCAGGCACATGAGTGCCATCCAATACCTTTTTCCTTGGCTCTTAAGAGAAGCACAGCATAAAACTGCAGTGCATCCCCTGGCTGGATTAGGTTACTTGCCATTCTGGCTGGCAGTCTACTCTAGTGTTTTTCAAATGAGAACAGAATGCTGGAACATGTCTGCAAATGTGTCAAGCAGCTGTGTATGAGAGGTTTTGTGATGACATAATGCAATACCTCCCCTATACAACAACCACCTTGCTCCATTTCTCACAGAATGGACTGGAGCTGCAAGTGGAAAATGTATGTGCCTTTAGTTTTACAGGGAGGGGAGTGGCAGAGGAGGGAGCACCAGACAAGACAGTGTGTTTGAACAGATCTTTCTGTGTTTATGAGAGCATAAAGTCTTATTCTTACAAATCCTCCCCCTTCACCTGCACAGTCTTGGCAGTGTCAAAATGTTCTTACATAAGGAGGAGGAAAAGTCTTCCGGAAATTGCCCAACTGATACACACCTTCATCATGCCAGGTATATATTAGCTCCTAGAGGAAGAAAAAAAGCACTGTTTCTGTTCCCATCTCACTCTTTTGTAGAGAGGGTACTCACCACTGCAGGCAGGCAGGTATCAGGGACTCCTGCCGGGGACACACAAAAACCTATTTTCACCCTGTTCTGCCACCCATTTCCCATGTCACCTTGGAGAAATCACTTCAGTGCATGGCATCTGTCCACCTTGCCATAGTTCATCCCAATTATCACTTCTGTTAGGATGACATGAATCATCTGTAGAAATTCTGGTATTCTCTTTCAATACAAACAGCACACAGAGGACGAGTTTAGATGAGAAGAATAACTTTGAGGCAGCTACAACGAGATGAATTCAGCCTTTTGTCTATATCCCACTCTACCCTTATAAAAGAAAGCCTTTCCTAACATTTCCTTACCTGGCCAGGGTTTTATGAACTTAAATACATTTAAAGACTGTCAGATTGCCATTGGAGTGTCCTCGCTGGATGTTATGTCCTAAAGGATGCATGTAGTATCAACATAGTATTTTCACTATTTCCCTCTCTTCCTCTCATTCTGCAGCACAGCACATCTTGTTTGACTGCTTGACCACATTGAGTAGATGTTTTCTGTGTGCTCTCCCCACCCGTGTCTTTTTTTTCTTCTAACTTACTAAGATCCGGTCTCTGTATACTGAGTTCTGAAATTCAAATCAAAATACCATAATTTAAACATCACATTTTTGTGTTCTGCTTCCGAATTATTATTCAGAATACCATTGGG
>JAOXNO010000001.1:115782348-115795593 GCA_028565335.1 Limnodromus scolopaceus
CGAGGTCAGACTGACAGGCCTGTAGTTCCCTGGATCATCCTTCCGCCCCTTCTTGTGGATGGGTGTCACATTTGCTAAACGCCTATCGGCTGGGACCTCCCCAGTTTGCCAGGACTGTTGGTAAATGATGGAGAGTGGCTCTGCCACATCCTGCAACACTATAATGAAAATTAGTATACACAGTTCATATGAACAATGAAATTAGTAGATCAGCTTAAGAGAGATAAAAGAGAGTACTTTTTTATACGGTGGGTCGGGAACTTCTGGAATTTGTTGTCACAGGATGCTATGGAGTCTGACAATGTCAACAGGCCCAAGAAGCTATTGGGCAATGTCAGGAACAGGAGGCTTGTAAGTAGATACTACAGCCCGGGATGTGTCCACTGATATCCCTAATCCAATGAACTGTGGATGCTGGGGACTGAGGGCAGAAGAAATTGAATACAGTGGATTTACTGTCCCTAAAAGGCATTGCCTATTTCCACTTTCAAAGACTGAATACCAGGTTGTGTGAGCATCATGGTTTAACCCCAGCTGGCAACTAGGAACACACAGCTGCTCTCTCACTCTTCCTCATCCCCAGTGGGATGAGGAGAAGAATCAAAAAACCAAGGAAAACTCCTGGGTTGAGATACAGACAGTTTGATAAGTAAAGGAAAATTTACGCACACAAGCAAAGCAAAACAAGGAATTAATTCCCTGCTTCCCATGGGCAGGCAGGTGTTCAGCCATCTCCAGGAAAGTAGGGCTCCATTGCGCGAAATAGTACTTGGGAAGACAAAACCCCATAACTCTGAACATCTCCCCCTTCCTTCTTCTTCCCTGGCTTTATATACTGAGAATGATGTCACATGGTACAGAATAGCTGTCCCTGCTGTGTTTCCTCTCAACTTTTTGTACACTCCTAGTGCACTCGCTGGTGGAGCAGTGTGAGGACCAGAAAAGTCCTTGACTGCTCAGCAACAACTAAAACCATTAGTGTGTTATCAACATTATTCTCACCCCAAATCCAAAACACAACACTACACCAGCTGCTACCAAGTCAGCTCCATCCCAGTTGAAACCATGGCAGTGAGCCACTGATCAGATAATTTCTTTCTTCCTGCAGGTGATTATTCTTCCTGGGGAAAATATTCCCCATCTTTCTGGCAGCTGAATTGAAGTGCCAGTCATTGTGGCAGTAGTTTTGAGCAAAAGGCTGGATTTTTGGCGGTTTGGTAGACAAAATGAAAACGGAACGGTTAATCACTCTAGAAATGTGTTTGTGGTAGCCTTGTGGCAGCCTGGGCTGCCTGAGCTTCACGCGGCTGGTGAGACATGTTCTCCACTTTTCCCCCTGCTGATGTGCAGAGCAAGCAGCCTGAGCGTACTCGGTACATCAGGCTTTGGAAGAAAACCACCATACCTTGCATATTCGGGTATTGCTTGTTAAGGCAGAAATATGGCAACCAGCTTCTCGAGAGGCCCTAATCTGGAAAGCCCGCCAGGGAATGTGAGGAATGCGAAGCCTCCTGTACAGGAGTGACGCACGCCCCTGGTCTTCAGCTGGTGACTGAGGTCTTGCCCAGCGTGGGGTGAAAAAGCAAACGGGAGAGCGGAGGGTGGTACTCGCAACACAGCTGCGTGGTGCCTTCCTTGGGACAGCGCTCATTATCATGTGATGAGCATCTTCTCCGCCAGACGAAAAGGAGGTTGTGAGTATGCAAAGGATAAATGGAAAGCTGACCGCTGCTCGGTGGTTTTAGCCGTAACGCTAATTCTGCTTACATAAGCTTGATACTTCCTGCAGCAATTTAGTGCAACCAGGCGAAGAATTAAGTATTCTTTAACTACAGCTGAATTAAAAATCTGTAGCGCAAATAGGCGAGCTATTGGCTTAAATGCATTTGAAAACATACTGTCTGCATTTTTATATAATTTATATTTTACTGGGAGAAAGAAACTGCAGGTTACCAGGGTCCACCCAGTACATGGTGTTTCACGTGCTTCAGGAAACTGTGGGTGCAAAATCATCCCAGTGCCCCCCAGTCAAACACATAACAGAACACTGCTTTCTATGGCACTTTGGTATGTAAAGTATTTTCCTCGGCTGATTGATCTAGAAACTTCTAATATACCGAAACAGGCTACAATTAGAAAGGCGTCAAGCTATGCTTCCTACAGACCGATCTATGTCATAGGACTGTGGCTATTTGCACTTTAAAACTGTCAATTGTCGAGTTTAACAGACTGTTGACGTGTAAAAGAAGTGACTACAAGCATCATTGCAAAGCAACTAAGTAGATAGGGCTGGACAATCATTTCTTTTCTAGGAAAATAAATATTAGGAGCTTCATTCTGTTGCTAGTAATGAAGAGTTCTGAATAACAGGTCCTGAAGGCAACCGGGGCCATATTTTCTCTTGCATGAAAGCACTTTCGAGCCAATAAATTTTGTAAGAGGTTTTCTTCTGAGAAAACTCTAAGGGAAATTCATGGAAGAGAAATTTAAATGTTCAGTAGTTTTGTCAGTACAGCACTACCCGCCCCCGTCAGTGTTTCTGGTCACCTTTCCAGCCACCACATCTGTTCACCTGCCTTCCAAATAATAACACTTGCTAAAAGTCTTACTGCAAGAGTATCAGTGTTAATGGAGGTAAAACTGTTTATCTGCATCTTTTGACAACTTCAGAAGGTTGGAAATACACCAGACGAACAATCGGGGAAGCTGAAAATTCAAGATAGTAATTTCTTCAGAAGGCAGATTGGAAGTTTGGGGTTTGATGTCAAATATCTTGACGAATGCTTGGTGTTCCTCCAGTTGCAAAGTCACTGCCATGCGTAAAGCAAACAGAGGAAACAACAGCTCTCAGCTGGGACTCAGTGAGTTACTGTCTCCATTGTGCTTATGGGGAAGAAAGGTACAGAGGCGGAATGACATGCTTAGTACCACAAATCAAGGGTACTAGAGTCCAAATTAGATGTGGAATATCTGCTGTGCATTTCCCTGCTTCAGAACATGCCAGCCATGGTTCTGCATGCAGTGATGGCTTTCTGTCACTAACTATTTTGCATCATTTAGGTTGGAAAAGACCCTTAAGATCATCAAGTCCAAGCATAAACCTAACACTGCCAACTCCATCAGTAAACCATGTCCCAAAGCGCCACATCTACACGTCTTTTAAATACCTCCAGGGACAAAAGTAGGAAGGAACCGTGTAGTCCTTATCTCAGAGGGAGATCTCTAAGAACACCTGGAACTGCTTTACAGTGATTACAGTTTCTTTGAGGAACAGTACCTTTCTCTTTCAGGATGTTTGATTTGTGAGGAATAAAGTTGTCATCAGGTTCAAGAGAAGTTGAGTTTTGATACCAGCTTGTTTCAAAACCATTTTTGAACACAGATTATTCAGTTAACTTCCTTGCACTTTACTTTCCCTATGAAAGTGAGAAAACACATGTAGAAAATTTATGGGAATAAAATGAAAGTATCAATGCACAGACTGAAAGATGAAAGTATAACTGCATCTTTTTCCTTTGGTAAGTTTATTTGCTTCTGAGTTGTCCATTCAGCATTAAAAATGTTAATTTCTGCTTTTCTTTCTGTCATATTGATATCTGACAGCTATCAAAACCACCTTTTCCTTTACATTATATCTTCACCTAACTCTACTATTAAACAGCCTTCAAAAGAAATGGATAAAAAAATAAATGGTCTAGTTTAGAATTGCAGCTGCAAAAAGGCTCTTTGGGATTTCCTCTTAGAAAATATCAACTGTGTCAGTGTCTCCGTTCTCTCATAATTTAACAAGCATGTGTCTACACACACCTATGTCGCAAGCTGTCCTCCAAAATATGTATGTGTTTATAGTTGTTTGAATCTACTCAGATTCATATGGCTTACGCCTTTACCAAACAATATATTTTGAAGCAGAACAGAACTCATCTGGGTTTTCTACTCTATTGAAAAAGTTTGCAGAAGCTACTTTTTAACGTATGATGAGAAGGATGTCACGGAGAGTGCCTTCCTGTTAGCTAGCTGTGATCTTGCTGATAGCTGTGGAAAAAAGCCATTAGCATCTTGTAAGTCTCTCCCAGGTCACTAGCTCAGCATTCAGCTGACGAGATGGAGGAAGTCCCCGTGCACTCCCCAGTTCTGCTGTCCCTGCCTTGGAACAGCAGACGGGGACCCCTAGAAGGGTCAACCTCCTCAGTCTCATCAGATGGCTGGGAGGTACCCAAGGCTGGGGGAGGAGCTGAAGAAACCTTCCTCCCATCGCAGACACAATGTGCTGGTAGCTGGTAAGCACACTGCTTTCAGAGTTAGAATAAAAACTATCCTGTCACTGCTGCAAACAGCTCTGGACAGCAGTGCTTGGTAGTTTAAGCTGACTTGATGGTGGCCCAAGCTGGGCACTCGAGGCCCATTCTCTTATTTGGGCTGGGAGGACTTCACCTCTCCTGCTGCCATCACGTGCTGCCTGTCCTGCAAAAGCAGCCTTGGAGGGGTCGTCGTGACATGGGAGTCTCGGTGAGCGCAGGAGGTGACTTCAAAATAGATGCCAGGACACACTGGAGCTGGGATTGCACAGAGGTAGGGGTGAGGGCAGCTGCCAAAGCCAGAGCACCCGGCTCCCAGCTGGCTGCCCACACGGAGTGCTGGCTGCAGAGCTGGTAGCAAAGCATAGCAGCTTCTGCTCCACTGACTTTAAGGACGAGATCCTGGATGGAGGCCATCTTTCTGCTGTCAGTTCGAATTTCCAGCTTTCTGGGAATTTTTGTTGTTGTTGTTGTTGTTTGACCTTCAAGCTTTACAATGTTTGACCAGTAAGGCTAGAAGAGAGTTTACATAGTTTTTCCTAATTAGTGGCTTACCTTGACGGAGGAACATTTGGGTGTGAGTGTGTGACAAAATCTGCCCCCCAGCACCCACCGACTCCTGGTGGGGCAGAGCAGAGGCTGCTGGTGAGCGCAGAGCCCGAGCAGCGTGCTGAGCAACGGTGACGCCTGCTATTGCCAGCTTTAGCCTTCAAAATTGCATTACCCTGATAAAGTTAGCAGCCCCAGGGCTTGCCAGGCAACACAAAGCACACGAGCTGCCTTCTTTCTTGCTGCCCAGCCTGCGTTTCCCCTTCCCCCTGCCACCACGGGGATTTTTTTTTCTTTCTTTTTATTTTAACAAAAGTGAATTGCTTCCACCATAAGCTCCAAAGAAACAAATAAAGCAGATGCATCGTCTTTCAGCATCCCTCTGGTCGGAGAGTTGATAATCATGGAATGGTTTGGGTTGGAAGGGACCTTAAAGATCATCTTGTTCCAATTCCCAATCAATAATCCCCACAGCTGCCGCCCTAGCTGCTGGGCTGGTAGCAGGGGCTGTGGGGTGGCAGCTGGAAAGGGCTGGGCTGATGATCGGTTCTTCCCCTGGGCCCCCCAAATATGGGTGCTGTTCCAGCCCCTACAACTAACTCAGCAGCAGCATCTTGGGTGTGAAAGCCCGGCACTAACTCAGTGATGTTTTTCAGCCGGTCTGGGGTGGAGGGAAGGAAAAGCAAGAAAAGTGAGAAAGAAAATGGAAGCAAAAATCCCATTTGGGCTTGGAAGCATCTTCTGGTCATTGCATGTGAGCAATTCCCAGTATTCAACTATGGAGCATGGAGGTTTTAGAGGAGCTTTGGCTTTCTATGTGCTCCAGTACTTTTCCATAAGAGTTAAAGCATTGCTGGATTTTAATGATGTGGCATGCTGCATTAATATTGGCTACATCCAACTTAAATGGGTCTGATACTGGCATCCATGTGCTCCTAATCAGATTTTGATGAAAGCTAGAGGCAGTAAAAGGAAATTATATTCAGCTTCTGGCCAGCCTCAGGCTGGTTTCAGGGCAGCCGCTGGTGTGGCCATTGTGGGCAGATGCAGAAGCCCAAGGAAGCAGGTCTGGCAAGACCTCAGGGACCCAGGTGGCCACAATCTGAATGGGGAGTCACTCAGCCGTGCTGATCATGGTGGAGTGGGTGATGTATCTCCTGGCTGTTGCTGGAGGTGTTGAGGACACCTCTGCCTGACGCCCAGCACTGGGAGAGGAGGAGGTGGTGGGGAAGGAGGGGCAGGGCAGCCACCCGTGGGCCCATGATAGCAAAGACCTCCCAGCATGGTCCTGGGCACCATGTTTAACCAGTGGCTCCGGCACAGGGTGCGTGTGCTGGTGAAGTTTGGCACTGGTTACCAGTAGGACAGTGGCCTAGAAAGAAGTGAAAGACCCTGAAGTACAGAAGTGAGATAAAATTTGATGGTGTGGAGCGCCAGCATCATGTGCTTTGGGGGCAAATAAGAATTTTGCCTACAAGCTGGGAGCCCGTCCTCCTAGGATTGCCACAGGAGAAGAAAGGTTTGTGTGCACAGGTTCATCTCCAAGCCACGGGGAGCTGTAATGTGATGCAGCGGTGGCAAAGAGAAATGTGATGAGTAGATGCGCTAAGGAGCTATTTTCGGAAGCGAAGGGAATATGGAGTAGCAGTGCAAAGGACTGCAGTGACACCTCCTTCGGGGCAGGTACTGTGTAATGTTTGAACCTTTAGTCAAAAAGGAAAAACTCACACTGAGCAATCGGGGAAAAGCTATTTCAGGTATCAAGGTCTTGCACTGTCCAATTTACGAGAGGAGGTGACACGACCTTGGTTGATGTAGTCCAGCAAAATTTCCAAATTTCCAAATTTGGAGTTCCCAAAAATAGCAGATATTGAAAGTTGCTTTGTACTTGGGAATAGAGATAACATAAAGCTGGAGAAGAAACTTACTCCGGAGGAAGGGGAAATAACGTCTCTTCAGCAGATGCGCACTGCACATCGTACATTACATGTCGTGAGGAACTGCATGAAAAATAAAGCAAGGAGAGAGAATGACCGTGTGACAGCATACACTGAACGTACGGGACAGGCTGCCTGGCACCTTGAGAAATGGGATCGCAGCAGGAATATTTTCAGGTTCTGGAAACATCTCTCACGTTAAGAGAGGAAGCAGCTGGTGAGTCAGGGAAGGACAGGTCCCCTCCACATGGCTCCATGGCTCTTCCCCGTGATGACACTGCTGAGACTTTGCAGGACTTTGCAAGGAAGCTGGGAACTTCCCTTGAGAAACTGGCTGCTGTTAGCAACCAGGGTGTCACTGGTGGAAGTCTGCTGCCTAGGGATGCCTGTACTGTACTGGAGGTAGCTGAAGAGACTGTATTCAACCAGTGCTATATATCCTTATCAAAGTGTTCTGCGCTCCTGTTCTTAGCAGTACCTTTTTAACCTGTAGTGATCTTTGCCTGACTGTTACTATTCCTAATATCAGCATCAACACCCTTTCTAGAGTGACACATGCTACAAACACAGGAATTTTGGTGCATGGTGTCTTAAGGGTGCCTGTTGAAGTCCTGTCCGCTACTATTCAAACATCACGAGAGCCTGGCAGACACTTGATCCCCGTCGGCGCCAGCAGGTGGGACTCAGAAATGTGCACTGAGATAATCCCCCGGGAGGTGACGAAGCCTCTTTGGGTTACAGACAGGCCCACCCGATAGTCACCCACGGGGTGCATCCCAGTCCCAAAAGCTGGCAGCAGGGCTTAGCAACATGCCATAGATGAAGGTCAGAGACTTCTAAAGGGTGGCCTGTCAGGCTGTATTTTTCGTTTCCAAATTAGATGCAAAGCCAATAGCAGAAGCTCAGCACATGCTTCTTCCTCACTTGGTACCATCACCCAGTGGGGTGGCACTTGGGCAGCAGGTCCTGCTCCAGAAGGGGAGAAGCTGCTCCAGCGGTGACAGCTGCCGTGTTCCTTTTACAGTCTCCTGTGCCGAAACGGTGAGAGCCTCTGCAAGTGTAAAGCCGTCTTCTGCTCACTAGCAAGAAGTCAAAGGTAACTTCTATAAACCAAGGTTTTATGCTTATTTGTCTATGTTTTATGAAACTGAGGGGCCATAGGGTGTAATGGGAAGGAAGCCAGCTCGTTCGTCACCTGTTGGAATTGGGCACCGTTGCAGATGTGAGGGTGGAAGGAAGCAGCCCTGGGAATACTGGTGCAATGCAACATTAAGAGGTTACTTATCTGGACAGATGGCTTCATGCTTCAACAGACACTTCCCCCTTTTGTTTGGTTAAGCTTTTGCCAAGCAAACAGCTTTTGAGGGATGGGGCCAGGGACTCGTGACCATTTGCTTTCAGACAATGCTGCCTGACCTCAAAGGCAACAGGAGAGGGTTATGCTCCCCAAACCCTCATTAGACGTTGCCGTTGAGGGTGGTGGATTGCTAACGCCTCAACTTGGGCTAATGGAAAATCACTTGTGAACTTGCGTCACCCAATAAACTCCCTAACCTCAGCGAGACTAATAAAGATAGAAGTTCAATACGATATTGTACTTGTTGATTTATTAAAGCACCCCACCCCACGGGTGTGCCAGTTTGATTGAGATTGAAGACAGAATGGCACCAGCGGGGAAGAGCCCAGTGGAAGAAACCATCCGGAAAGTTGTGTACCCAAGGGAGCAGGGGGAGGCCTTTTTCTCTCAGTAACGTGGCTTACTTGCAAAAAAAAAAAAACCCAAACAGCTGCTTTTTGGGCAAAAATAATGACTCCAGCGGTTCTTTCCCATAACAGGGATGAATTTTTTTGTACAAGTCATTTCCTCTGAAGAAGTTTGATTGAAAAAAAATAATAATTCACAAAACCAAAGCTCAATTACCTCCTCAAATTTTGCCTGAGATTTTGTTAAAGGGAACTGTTTCCTCTCTTTCCTTTGTCTGCAGGGGCCCGGAGACACCCTCTGCAGCAGGATGCTGCCAAAAAGAGAACTTATAACCCCAAAAGAGGTGTGGGGCAGGTTTTGCCTTGTGGAGTATTTTTGCCCCCCTGTGCGGCCGAGACAGCAGGGGGAGAAGAGCTGGGGTGTGCGAGCTGCCAAAAGCGGCCCCATGGCCCTGCTGCAGCTCAGCAGTGGAAGGGGACCATCCGACCGGGAATTCGGGATTCCCTGAGCTCGTCGGCTGCTCCGAGCCACCCATCCAGAGGAGCTGCCCTGCCCTGCCCTGCCCCCCCCCCCCACCTCCATGTAAGTCTTTGTGCTCCCAGTCACAAAGTTGAGCCCAGCATTGGTGAGTTGAATTAAGGGGGTTTGCTGTTGTTTCAGCCTGGGTGACAGTGCTACCGATCCATATTTGTCACAGGACTGTGCTTTAGAGGAAAATCATCTCTGAAGCTCTTGGTTTGGTGCCCGGTGCTGTAGCCTTGTCCCATAACTCTCTGGGGCTGTCCTGAACCTTTGTTCTGTCTGGCTTGATTTTGTGGCTATGAAAGGTTGCTGCCTAATGTGTGAAATTAGGGTTGGGGGGTAAGGGAAATAGGGAAGTTGACGGATGGTTTTTGTTTCGTATATGGTCGGCATGGACGGTGAAACAGCTGACTTGAAGAGTGGAGTTGAAAGTGGTAGATGGTCCTAAAAAGGGGCTTCATATTAATGTGCTGTGTAGTAAGTACATTGCAGAGGGTATGGGTTAACATCTAAGAAAGTGCATCTGCTTTTTTTTTTTTAGTGTTTTTTTTTTCTCTTCTTTTTATCACAGGTGTCTTTTTCTATATTAAGGAGTAGCATGGCCTCATGATTATGTTCAGGTGCACAAGAAGTGCAACTCTATGTACTTAGGAATTTGGGGGAAGATGAAAACGCAGGCATCTCAGTTTGATGCTTTGAGTGGAAACCTTATGCTAACTGAGCTGGAGATACTGCAGTCCCCAGTTACTTTGATTTGACGGTTTAATCCTTGAAGCCCAATACTGACAATTCAAAAACACCCACTTCTATCAGGCACCCATCACACACTGCTAGTCTGCCCTATGTTTTTGTTGCATTTTATTAGGTTTTAATTTCCCTGTGATGACTGTGCAGATGCTGGGGCGTGGGGGCAGTGAGGCTGCTGTGGGTACCCCACGGCACAGGTGTGGGTTCATCTGCCCGACCACAGCTTTTCCATGCTCATGTAGACACTGGGAAGGAGGCTGGTGGCAATCCTAGCACTGGCACCTTTTTGATCCTGGGGACCAGAAGAGGAAAACGTGAGTTTGACATCCTTAATTACGCTGAGACTTTTAAATCGTTCCGGCAGACGGGGTCTGTGTCCTCACTGGCTGCTCGTGGGCAAATGCCCTCGTTGGGCAGAGCAGTGCTTTGTGGAACTGCGGGCAGAACCAAATGGACAACATTCATTTGCTCAGTAAAATGATGTGGGATGTGTTTTGCAGTGGTTAGTGTGAGGACTGCTTTGAGACAGAAAGCATTTTTCCTTTCTTAATTACGATTCCATTTCCCAAATCCCCCAAAGCAGGGAGTTGATTTAATGGGCAAGAGGAAACAAAACCAGGTACATTTATTGCTCATCTATGTTTTACTCCGTTGCATGAAAGATTAGTAGGTTTTGAAATTGTGGGCAGCCAGTTTTCCTGGCCTGACTCACGCAAAAGAGGAGATTGTGGGGGTGCTGACACCCCCATGTCTGAGTACACACAACACATCCCGATCTGGGGCAGATCAGGATATTGCTCTCTTGGACAAAGGAAGGTTGAGAGGGGGAATGTAAACTAGAGGTAAGACAAAACACTTATAAGGAGATCAAATTGGAAACATCTGCAAATTTTTTTCAAAAATATCCCTTTTATGATTAAGAAATGCTGTTGATAAAAAGTCACCTTGCAAGCAAACAATCAGAAATAAATACATAGATACTCAGCTGGACACTGTGTACACTCCCACAATGTCCACATCTTCAAGCTCGTCTTTCATGGGCCAGAGTGGAAGTGGGCTAAAGCTAAACACACATGTTGTGACAATCCTGGCTGCAGAGAGATCCAAGCTCCATGGCTGCCTTCGGGCCGAGCCAAGCTGCAGCTGCCGAGGGGACAGAGGACAAAGATCGGGGCTTTTCAGCTTGGTGAGGTCTGCTCCCTGTCCCACCAGCTACTTACTTTATTTAGTGGGTCTTAAATACACTCAGGGTGCCCCTTATTAAAGACAAGTGCTGTGAGTGCCAGCCTAGCATACAACAACGAGGGAGATCCCCACCCCAATCAGGCATGGCCTCAGAGAAAGGAGTGTTTTAGCAGCAGGTGAAGGACAGGTGGAGGGCACCCGTTGTCATGGGAGGCTTCAACACTGCAGCTCCGGGCGGTCCCAGGAGAGCTGCCTTCCATGGGCCAGGAGCAGGGAGTTGCACCCCCTGCTCCACAGGCTGGGTCCTCATCCACGTGCCAGACAAACCCTCAAGCAACAAAGAAAAAAATTTGGAAGCTGTCCATGAAGGAGGTGTCAAGTGTGAATTGGATACCTGGGAAATCACGGGGAAGATGGACAACTGGCTACCAGTATTCACTGACATTCACCTTAAAAAAACCCACAACTACCTAAGAACCAAACATGGAAAAAAACCTATATATTTTTAAAAATATAAATATTTAAAAGGCATTGACAAATATTTGTGGGACCAGTGGTTTTGCTCAATTTACTGAATCACTGCAAATAACACTCTTAGGTAACACAAAGTATTGGAGTAGAGCAGGGTTGCAGGCAGTTGGATGGAGAACTGTACAGATTTTATTTCAGGTGCTGACATGGCAATGCATTGTAGATCAGTTCCAGGTTTTTAAAGAAATAAATGTTCGCTGAACGGCCTTTTTTTCTTTAGTGAAAAACATGTTTCGCTTCTTGGAATTAATCTTGAAACCAAGAGGAAACATTTCAAAGAGTAATGATGTAAAAATTTATTTCTGTTGAGTTTTAGGAGAACTTTATTGAATTTTCAATCTCTTTGAAAGTAATGTCGCATCCCTTGCGTCCCATTTTATACCAACGCCATGCCCGACAGCAGATTGAGTTGTTGTGTTCAGCTGGATTCAGAGCCTTCTGATCCAGGAAAAAAATCAGTATGGGAGCTGTTCCTGCTGGTGGTGTAGTGCCCCAAGTCTTTCTTTAAAAATCATGGGTACGGGCTAGTGCCACGGCCTGTATCCATCACGACACACCTGCAGTGATGCAGCTCTGCTGCCTTCAGCGCCAGCTGAGAAACAGGTGAAAAGTCTGAAGACTTAACACTGGGCTTGATTTTCATTTCTGTTGCATTGGCAGGTGTGGTCTCCCGTGGGCTGGTGGAATCAGGGTGTCCATCATAATGGCAATGAGCAACCCCAGGCTTGAGTCAAAACTGTCTGCTAAGGTGTGCTTTACACATCAGGGCGAGAGTTTTACAACACACCTGATCTACCAGTGAAATTTGAACTTGCCTAACAACATTGTTAGAGCCTTTGCTGTCTCTATGCAGGACTCAGCAGGGCCCATGCAGGTCAGAGTGGGCAACTGCCCACTCAGGCTCATCTCACCTCCCAGGCTGTGGCCGACAGCTGTGTTTGCAAGCTGAACCTCCCATTGCTCCTGGTGGTGCATCTGCCAGCCTGAGCCCTGCTGTGGTGGGGTGCAGCCCTGCTGCGGGCATGTACGGCCACACAGGGTGGCATGTCACCATCCCTCGCTCTGGACCTCACTGGGCACGCAGAGGTGGCACCCCAGCTGAATACTTGCTGCCCAATTCAGGTCGGTGCCTCTGGCTTGCTCTTTTGCTGATGCTTTGTGGAAAAGCATCCTGCAAGCTCTCTAGAAATGTGCTGGAATTGTTTCAGGAATGATTTTTCCCTCTGAGAAATACTGGCGTTTCTTTAAAAGGCAGAGAAAAGATTTAAAAAAAAAAAAGGAGAATATAGTATGTTGGTTTTTAAATTTGAAAGCTTTGGTGTACTTGGTTTTAACCCAAATGACTCGAAACTTTCCTGTTGACAGCCCTTGTTTTGAGCCAGATCAAAAATATGCTATTTGGATACCTTCCCCTTGGCATTTGCTCTCTCACCAGCCCGGGACAGGAGCATGCTGATAATAAAAAAACCAAACCAAAACACATTAAACTCAGCAGCTCAGAGGGATCCATTTGTCAGAGCCATAACTGAGTGAACAGTTTTCTGGCACTCTAGTCAAGCTCCATCAAAGCTTTCATCTCAAGCTATGTACCAGATAACGACCTCAGATCAATCAGCACTGAGAAAACATTCGCAGGGAGATAAGGCTGGAAGGGAAGGAGTAGGAGTTATACTAAACCTGGTTTTCAATCATTATTTCACAGAATCACAGAATCACCTAGGTTGGAAGGGACCTTTTAAGATCATCTAGTCCAACCAATGAAAAAAACCAA
>JAOXNO010000001.1:115804307-115849282 GCA_028565335.1 Limnodromus scolopaceus
GCTGCCCAGAGAGGTGGTGGAGTTTCCGTCTCTGGAGACATTCCAAACCCGCCTGGACACATTCCTGTGTAACCTGCTCTAGGTGGTCCTGCTTTGGCAGGGGGTTGGACTAGATGATCTCCAGAGGTCCCTTAAAACCCCGTATCATTCTGTGATTCTGTGAAATTAGCTTGCAGAAGCTTTTATGTGTCCCATATCTCTTGAACGTTGTAGGTCAAACTGTGACAAAGAAAGCCTTAGCAGTTTCCCCAAACTAAAGGAAAGGGTTTTTTAGGAGGTCGGAGCACAAAAGAGATAGTCATGCATGCAGAGGGAGGCACAGGCATTCTAGGTGCCTTGGCTAATGCTTCCTTTCTAAAGGAAACAAAAGCTACTTGGGTTTGGTTTTTGTCTTAAAAAAAGAAAAAGACACACACCCCCATGCTTTTTGGAACAGCAAATCTAGAAGTGGATCTGAACCTCTCTTCTTATTGGTATTTTTCCTGCAAACTAGAATAAGCAAACAGTGTTTTGTATGTCTCCTTCACTACATCTATCCATCTCTAGCCATGGAGTGCAGGGGGAGGAGAAAGGGAGCTGCCAGCAGCCCATAGTGATTGATTCCTCTCTTGTTTTTTATGCTGTGCTAGAACAACCTGTTTCAAAAAAGACAATATGACAAATCAAAGCAAATACTTCTTGCTAGAAATTCAAACATAGTGGGTATGTTGCTATTAAACGGGCTGCTTTATCTATAACATTTATTTGGAAGTATTCTTTTCTGCTTGAGCTTGCAGCCTCTAGGAGAGAGATGTGTTTCCCTGAAGCCATTTCCTTCAATAACTGTTATCATGTGAAACTTGCTGATTGCTATCACCGGGTGACGGTTCGCCTATGTACAAAGGTAAAAATGCTGTACTTCTCTACTTGCGCCAAGCAGTGTCGAAAGTGGCCTTAGACCGGGATCAGATGTCTCACCTGGACTTGGGTCAGCCCTAAAGCAAAGGCTGGGCTCTGCCCAGGGCTGAACACTGCCCTGAACCCAAGCTGGTGCCCAAACAGCAAAATGCCAGGGGTTGAGCAAACATGGGGATCCGAGAAGAGGGGCAAGGAAGTACCTGGGCAGAGAGTGGAGACCAAGGACTGTGAGTCGGTGTGCTGCCACCCCACCGATGCTGCTGCCCAGGGGCGAGTGCAGGGGTGGTGTTTGCTCCCCTTTGCCCTTTTCACTAGGTTGCCATTCCTCATCAGGGAAAAATCTTGTGACTTTGAGGCTGCCTCAATGCAGCCTTTTTAGCAGAGGGAGGTTTCTCTCCCACTGTGCAAATCAAGGCGGCATCGCTCCTAATTGGGAGCACGGAGCTGAACTTTCCCAGCGCTGCCAAGGGCTGGCTCTGCTCTGACACGATTTCCAGCTCCGCGAGCACCGCTCTGGCGCCTGGGAGGCCATTGCCTCCCCCCTCCCATCCAAAATATGCAAAATAAAAACGTTTGTAGACAGTTCCTAACTTTCCCTTCCCTGACGACGCAGCGCAGCGGTACAGTTGGTCTGTCACCTACGGGAGAGAAGGAGGGAGGGCGGCAGGGAGAGGGAGGGAGAGAGGGAGGGAAGGAGGAGGGAGAGAGGGAAGAGACAGGCAGGGAGCTCAGGTTACTGCTGCCGCATCGCTGCCTTCCCTGGCTTCTGGCTCGGGAGACACAGCCGATCGTGCACCGCTTGGCTGGGGATGGCTGGGCTGCGGAGGCACCGGGGGACACTTGCCGGTCTGCTTCCCGGTAGGAAGCTGCTCCTGGCTCCCTGCAGCAACATGGCCAGAGCTGCCGGAGGATGTGCTGCAGGCGTCTGAGGTGAGGAGCTCCCCGGTTCGTTCCCGAACTGCCAGCTGCAGGTATGACCGCGGGCAGGAGAGTCCGTTTGCCTACGGACGCACCCCTGGAGCCGCATCACCCACTTTCCGAAACTCTCTGCCCTCCGTGGCTGGGTTAGGAGAGCAAGATGAGAGGGGGCGGCAGGTGGAACCCTGCTTTGAAGACCGGGATTAACGTCCAGACCTCCTTACCAGGGGAAGTCACTTGCCTGAGCTGAGTGGCATGTGGCCCCGTGGTGGCCCAGGGTTCTTACGAGGGCTGCAACACCCATCCTCTGGTAAAATGAGCAATGAGGTGCATTGAGCTAGTTGACATGAGTATACTGATTTGATAGTAAGAAGGTAATAATAAGTAATCTCATTTCCCAGAGGATCTAGGGTGTGTTTTAAGACGGAGAATTATTTTGGCAGCCTGTGAGCCTGTCCCCAGACAAAGACTAGGATCAGTTAGGACCAACACACGTTTTCCTCGCTGTCCTGCGTGTTTGCTGAGACCTTGGGTAAAATGCTTAAAAAGAAAAAGATCCATGAGGTACAGGTAAGTAATTTAGAAAAGCAGCCATTGGGCCTGATCCTGAAATCATTACTGTGTATAATCAGCACTTTTAGAGCCAAGGAGTTATTTACAGAGGATTTGTCAGCGTGAGGGCCCCGCGGTGGGATTTCTGTTCCTCTGCTTTCTGCCTTAGCCCTGCTGAGCAGAAAAGGAGCTGGACGCCATCCCTGCCGGTGAGCGTTTGGCACAGGGCTGGGGCAGCGAGGGGAGCCCGAGTAGCTTTTCCTGGGCTCTGCCCTGGGTGGAAACTAAAGGATACCCAGGAATGTTATCTTCCAAAGTACCAGACTGCCTCTTTAACTGACATGTAAATGCAAAGACTTAGTTCAACTGTGGTATCGATAGGGGAAGAGCAAAGCTCCAAGCACTAAAAAACTCATGTGCCAAGAGGCAGCATGAAATGAAAGGGCGCAGAAGCGGCACGAGCATCAGGCTCACCTACTCCGTACAAGTGCTGCACCAGCTTAAAATAGCCAAAAACCCCCAACTATCTGAAAGGTACCATCCTGACAAGTCCTCACCTTATGGTGATATTGCAGGGATGAGCAGTACTCTGTTTACAACAGTCTTAAGAGTGATGTTGGAATGTCTTTATTGGTAATTTTTCTTGTTTTGAACATTATTTGTACAAACTCCTTAGCTATCTCTTCTCTGCAGTGCTCTTTTCCTTCTTCCTTCATGTATCTTGAGATTGCTTCCAAGGGAGAGACCCCCATCCTGTCTGAAATACCATTTTCAGGTTTATTTCTCTTTTTAATTGAGATGAAAAGTTCAACTTGTAGCACTACTTGTAAATAAGAGTAAAATAAATAATTTGTTGTATACACTATACATACAATTTTTGAAGCACAATGCTCCTATAGCTCAGAGAACCAGGTTTTTGGAGTCATAGCCTTGGCAGCAAGAGCTTAAAGAACAATTTTTCTCATTTCTGTATTTTCTTAGGAAGATATGAGAGTGGCCATGAGCTGGATTTTGTTCCTATCCAGCACAATGAACCACATGGGTTTATACTGGTTAAGGCTGCTCTGATTCACCCCATCATGGAAAATTGCTTATCTTTGGTGAGATCTGGAGTATAGCAAATAAAATAGTAATTGTAGTGAAATTGCTGATTCAGGAGGCAATTTTTAAAAAAGTTAAATAAGCTCATTAGCATCAGTGATAAATGGAAGATGGGGATTTTGTAGGAAAAGAGGGAGCATTAGAAGAAGCGAGTCTGTTAGCATGGAAGACAAACCCAGGAAGGGATGTTTGGTACACAGAGGGTGAAGGGAAGTCAGGGACAGAAAGGGAAGACTTTTGAGCTGAATGCTTGGAAAAAATGACTACCAATACGAGAAAAGTTCCTCCTAGGAGAACAAGGAGGGAGAGCTCCAGAGGCACTGCTGTTTTTCTGCCTGCAAGAGAGGGTGCCTCTTTGCTGGCTGCCTACCACCTGTGTTTAGATCACCTGTGGAAGTGGATTAAGTCAAAACTGTCCGAATATGCTCCTAAAAAGGACAAAAGGCGCAGGGGCTGGGGTGTGATGGCTGTCCTGTACAGTTTCTCTGTGGTGATAGTCAGAACTTTGCAACAGGTTGCGTAACAGTCCATATTGCAAAATCCACTGTAACATCTTTGTCCTTCCTGGCAATGGGATCTGGCCTTACTAAACACCCAAGCTGACATTTTGGTGGGCTTTGTAGGGCCAGGATTTATCATGAGAATTTTGCAGGCAGCTTGGAAAAGCAAAATGATTTTTTAAAATAGAAGTAAGCTTTCTTGACTTGGCTCAAGTCCCTGGAAATGCATTTCTTTTTGACTCTTCAGATGCAGCACATCTTTCCTGTGATATTACGGCAACATCCTGCCAAACTTTTTGCTGCGTTTTGGTCTGATGATGCCGTTTGGCTTTTCCAAACGAATGTCGTGAGCAAGTGATCATGGTTGGGTACACGAGATTAAGGTGCATCAAGAGCTAATGACTCTTGATGATTTTATTTAATAAAGAGGAAGATGCAGCCTCTGATTCAGAAGATCCCTGTGCCACAAATGCCGTCCCTCTTCCCTCTGCAAGAATACGCTTGCCATGACCTTAGTTCTTCTTTAGGCACTGGCTGCCTGGGTAGTCTTCAGAGGCAGAACCCAGAGGCTGTGCAACCACTGCAAGCATTTCAGTAACGAAAATCTCTGCACCCGAGGTGACACTTCCATATCTGAACTGGAAAGGCTGTGCTTTCAAGTGTGTGAGACCTGCGAATGTTTGTTCTTTCCCTTGTAATAATAAAGACGCACCTTTTTAATGGGTGAATGTTGCATGCAGAACTCCTCCTGTGCCTGTGCTTTGCCTCTGAGAGCTGCTGTGTTGTGGTTGTGTGTATACACATATACTGCAGCTGTAGTTAACCACCAGTACATTACCCTCTGTCGTACAGAAAACATGATTTGAAGGAGGAAATGGTGGCTTTTTTTCTTTGAAGACATAAGGTTAAGGAGTTACAGAGGGTCAGGGGGCTCTTCTGAAGCCATCTGTGTCATAGCACAATGGGAGGAGATCTGGGGAAAGAAGGTGAATCTTTCAGGAACTCTTACTCCTTTACTGGATTTTAAACCGATTTTATATTTTAAAGCCTCCTTTTTTGGTCACAGTTTTTCTTTGATTGCTGGGAAAAAAGTTTCTTTGCTTATTATAATTTCACCAGTGTTTAGGCTGTGTTGGTCATGCCATTAAAAACAATGCAGTTTTATGCATATATGTGTACACATCTGTATTATGTACGTATGCATGGATTTCATTGGGATTAATATTAAACTAGAATTTAACATATCACTAATATTTCCCCTAGAATTATTAAATTCAAAACTTGACTTGTTTCTACTCTTCATCTTTTTTTTTTTGTTGTTTTTTTAAATTTTATTTTTTCTTTCCTAATTTAAATCCAAAGTGGTAAATAAAACCGTCTCAACCTTCTACAGAGAAGATTCAATCTGCTGTTAAAATTACAGGGTCAATCAGCTAAATGGGTATTAGCAATTTAATGACAGAACATAAGCCAGGCAATGTGGTCGGATTTGCAGATCAGTAACAATAACGCTCCTTTTCTATCATCTGTTGTCTAATTGATCGCTTAGTGTTTGGGGATGAGGACTCCTGCTGTGGGTCTCTGACCACGGGTGGATGGCTCACCCACTCCCCAGGTTCAGCCCCCTGGCTGTAAAACATTGAGGCCTTTCTGGAGAGCCAGAGGCTTATTTTAAGGACCAAAAGCACCCACCCCTCAGAATCCCTTCCCCCATGTGCACCCGGTCATTGCAGGCCGGGAGTAGTGCAGAGGTGCCTGGGGAGGAGCTGGGAAAACTAATTTCCTCTGCAGCATTGCAAAAAAAAAAAAAAAAAGACAAAGAAACTGAAGAGATAACAAATGACCAAAGGAAAAAAAAAAAGGAAAAAAGGAAAGAAAAAAAAAGGAAGAGGATTTGACTGTAAACAAAGTGCCTAGCAACTCAGTGCTTAAATGATAGAAACTGGCATGTATGAAGCAATTGAAGAGTGTCTTGCTGTGACTTGCTGACAGGGTGACAAGGAGAGACAATCCTGATAGCAGAGACTGGTGAGAGGTAGCAAAGAGAAGAAGGTTTTCTGTGGTCTGACAGTACGGGCACCAGAAAAAGTTTCTCCCTTGTCCTGTATCCTTTCCAGGTTTCCACCCTTCTTGCCTGTCAGTCTTGACATTTGGTTTGGGTGAGGACGTTGTTGATACAGGTTGCCGTAAAAACCTCCTGCTGAAAAGTGGCATTTTAAAGTGCCAGGAAGGACACGTTTAGCCTCATAATTTTGGTGGCTGTTTGTGTCACGTGCACACAAACACGCGACACATTGGAAACGTTGGTTGGAATGTTTGGTTGGAAACAGCACCACCGGCTCAGGAGGCTCCATGAGATGCTGCCACCAAGCCCACAGGGCAGGAGGAGCCAGCCAGTGCTCCCAGGGGATGAGGCAGGGTAGTCTGTCCCCGTGTGACCCTTTATTTCGAGTGGAGGTTGACCACCACTGTTTCTGGTAGTCCTGTGTGGGACCTGAGTGGGCACTGCTGTTCCTGACAAGGTCTGGTAGGCATCAGGCAGTGTCCTGCTCCGGAGTCAGGGGACAGCCAAAAGCTGCTGGGCCAGAGGCACCTGGTCATCCCTCCCTGACTTCTGAGTCTGAGCTAAATTGGAAGCCCAGCTACCCACGTGTCTTCCCTTAAAAACAGTGGCCCGGCCACTGCTGAACTCGCTGCCTTGCCAGAGATGTCATCTTTGAAAGCTCCAAGTTAGCCTCTGCTCCTCTGAAATGCTTGCATTTAGGGAAAAAATAAACCTTTCCTGCTGTAGTTGACATTTTCTTATTATCTGTGAGTGTTTAATCCCTCTTCATGTCCTGCTGAGCTTCTGAGAAAGCAATTTAGAGGCTTTATTCTGAGGAAACCCAAAAGTTAGCTGGCATTATTAGCGCTTATACCGGGGCACACGTTACTTTCAATTATTAAGAAAGGAAAACGGGAACATATCTGCCAACTTTTAACTGTGCAGTATTTGAGGTCGTAACTCCTGTTTACGCACTGAAATCAAGCCTCTGCTTTTGGGTCTGCCTTGTCGCTGCTGCTTGTGTCTCCATTTACAAAGTGGCAGCTCTTGCAGATGCTTGAAAACACTTTCGTCATTCGCATTTTGGGTCATTCCCTGGCTGATGTGTGCGACCTCAATGCAGAGCCTACACCCATTTTTCACAGAACTCAGCAGCATGACTGTATCTTTGCCCCAGAAAAATTAAGTGGATTATTTCTTTAAATTGATATTTTCAATCTGTGTCTCGGGGGGACTCTAGACCTACTTACCTCTCTCTGCCTCAGGCCAGATTGCTTTTCCTGATCCATGTGGCATGTAGTCTTGATCTCTTGGTGTCGTTTAGATAATTATACTCATTAACAGACCTAAAGGAGGTGTCAGATTAATTTTGATGGGACAACTAGGCTTCATCACAGGAGTTACCACAGTCCTGTCCCTGTGCAACATGAAGGGTTAATGATGTGAACAGAGAGAACCTGTAGCCAACCTGCTTACCACGGCAGAACGCAGGAAGAAGTTCATGCCACGATTAGAAACAGGTGCTCGCAAAGCAGAGGGCTGCAGTTCTGCTGATTTGGATCATAGACCTTGACTACCTTCTTTTCTTCATGTGTTCGTTTCAGGCATGTGCTAGAAGAGCACCAGGCTGCAGGCTCCTGTAGCCCACATCGCTTGGGTCCCAGGCTCTAGAGCAAACCTTGTTGGGATCTACACAGAGCCATGAAACACCGCGCCAGTCAGTTTAAACAAACCGTCTTCTAGGATACAAAGGAGGTAATTTTTTGGCAATACCCTACACAAAGTATTTTGCAGTGGGAACAACAGGAGACGGGAAAAGCTTTGAGATAACCACAAACTGCAATTTCGGACCCACATCAGAGAGAAAATTCAAGTATAACTTCATGCAAAAGGATTTTCTAAAAAAACCTGAAAGATTCATTTTGATACTAAAATACTGGATGCTGTTCAAAATGACCTCTAGAAAAGACATTGGTTGCTAGTAAATCTCTATTGCTTTCTGGAACACCTCCTCTAGATAGACTTAACGTCCACTTCATGTTAACATCTCCAGGACTGTTCCATGGAGATACGTGCAAGCCGGCTGGAAATCTTGAATCACAGACTGTATTATTTGTCAGATGCAGGCAAAGGATGAAAAACACAGATAATTTAGAAACAACAGGCCTTGTCATGCCTAACCTATTCTCATATCTCTACTGTACAGGAAGACACTTCAGATGGATGGTGACGGCTTTGCTAAATGCAGTCACAGCCATGTTGACCTGTTGAAACATAATAGAAGCCATTGTTTTCCATATGTTCTTCATACATAGCATTTCTTCCAGGCGGTAGGGAAGACAGAGCATTTGCTTCACTCGGGAAGCTAAACTGGCTGTGCGCAGGTGGGGTGAGGGATGAAGCCAATACCAGGGTGATTTAATTGCCTGATATGCCAAATCAAGCAGTCCAAGGAACCGATCTCCCTATGTTAGTAAAAAGTGGCTTTTAACTTTCAAAATTTTCCCCATTCGCCTGAAAACAAGGAGAAATGTGATGGTTTTAAGAGAAAAATGGCCTCAGTGAGAGGAAGCTGGTTGTCTCTCTTGTCACCCTTCCCCTTGGTGTTTTTTCATGAAATACTAACCCTGTAACACATTGCCAAGCTTGAGACACCAAAGCTGTATCTATGCAAATGCTTCTTCTCCAACAGCGTCCCCTATTGCACTCTGGGCTCCTGCCAACCTCAGGACTATTTGGGGGAGCTCTTCTCTTCTTCTGCTCCAAGGCGGAAAAATTAAAGACAGGGCCGTCAGATGAGGCACCTGTGCGCACTCCCACACGTTTGCTGAGTTTTGCTGGAGAGGGGAGTTTGGGGAACTGGTGCTGTACTGGGGAAAGGCTATTGAGAGAGTGAAACAGGGAAGAAATGCGATTGCAACAGAGGATGGAGTGCAGTCCTGTACGGACAGGGAGGCTGATTCCTCTACTGTGCCTGGGCCGGTGGATTGCACGGCTCTGCGGGGCTGAGGGTCACGGTGAGGAGCTGCACCTGGGGCATGTTACCTGGGTGCTCCCTCCTGTATGTGGCTGGAGAGGCAGAGACAGCTGAGACACCAAACTGGGAAAGCTCAAGGTGCTACTGATGCAATGTGGGTCCTTGCAAACTCTCCCTCCAGTCCTCTCCACAAATACCTCTGTGGGTAATTGCAATTTGATTTGAGAAAGAAAGAACACCATTCCTACCAGCTCCAGATAAGCCAGAATTTGCTTTTGCTGATTAAACCGGTGACAAAAGCTAGTATTTTCCAGCTTTCACACAGTCAGAATGAAAGGAGACTTTGCCCTGGGAAGTGTGCGTTTCCTGTCAAGGCCACTGCCTATCTGCTGGCAGTAGGCAGGGACCTGCTGTGAAATGATACACATGGATGTCTGTTATTTCCAAAATTTATAAAATATATTTTACAATTTACTTACATTTACAAACATTTGAAGAGTGTGTTTATATATCTGTATAGAATTTATATATCTGTATAAGGTGTGCTGCAAAAGGCAAAACATTCAAATAATCTGACCCACTCTTGTTTTTTTTTTCTGAGCAGCTGACTGAACGTCAGATACGTGACTCATGGCCTCTCCAGCAAAAAGACTGGGAGCAGTTTCTGTATCGGTGCAAGAGCCCCACAGGACGCAAAGAAGATGAAGATGGGAGGAACCTGGCTGGGTCTGCCAGCTGGACGGCACTTGCTGGCTCTGGGACACAGATTCTTTTCAAACAAATGGAGAAACATGGTATTTAAAAAAACCCTGTTGCTGTTATTCTCTCATCTGGCATGGGCATATATCTGCTGCTTCTCCCCTCTCTGTCTTGTGAGAGCCCTGGTGGGTCTAAGTTATGGTCTGTAAGATGCTGAAAATGGAGAGGAGGTCTGAAGCATCAGCCAGGGTAACCTGGAATTGGTGGACATGCTTGTGTGGATTTCTGAGGATATGCTGGCTTGAGGGGCAGATTCAAGTAAGCACGGGTGTGAATTTGATTGCCAGCAGAACATCTTGTGGGAATGATACTAAGAGAAATGCGCCTGGGTGAATGCCCCGAAATAGGTAGCTTTCAATTAGAGATGACCTGGCTTTAAATCTCTGTGCAAGGAGATCTGTTTGGTATACAGCACTGAAAGGAACTAGATACTATTTTTTTTAATGTACTGTTCCGTTTTGTTTCTTTCAGAAGGATTTCAGAAAATCCAGGCTGTTTATTTGCCTTGTGGGGCTCAGCTGTGTTAGCTTCTGGGTTTTTTACAATAATTTGACCGAATTCTGTATATTCTGTGAAAACAGCCAATATTACATACTCCCCACGGAGACTTTCAGGAGAATCAGAGGAAACTTCTCGCAGCTCCCAGATATAGACTGTCAAGGGAACCCACCTTTCCTCGTCCTGCTTGTGACATCCTCCTACGACCACATCAACGCCAGGATGGCCATCCGGCAGACGTGGGGTCAGGAGAGAACAGTGGACGGCAAGCGCCTGGTGACATTTTTCCTCCTGGGAAGCACTGTGAACCTCAGCCAGCAGGCTGATATTGCTGCTGAAAGTCAAAAGTACAAAGACATTATCCAAAAGAATTTTACAGACACATATTACAATTTGACTTTGAAGACCATGATGGGAATGGAATGGATTCACAGATTTTGTTACCAGTCCAGCTTTGTGATGAAAACCGACACAGATGTGTTTGTCAATGTTTTTTATCTCACTGAGCTGCTTCTAAGGAAAAAGAGGACCACCAGATTCTTCACGGGCTTCTTAAAACTGCACGAATACCCCATACGGGAAAGAGAGAGTAAGTGGTACGTGAGTAGACAAGAATATCCGAGAAAGACCTACCCGCCGTTTTGTTCCGGGACTGGCTATGTGTTATCCACTGACGTTGCTAGTCAGATCTATAACGTTTCAGAGAGCATTTCATTCATTAAATTGGAGGATGTATTCATAGGACTGTGCCTTGCCAAATTAAAAATTAGGCCGGAGGAGCTTCATTCAGAGCAGACGTTTTTTCCAGAAAAGATCACATTCTCTATTTCTCTACTTAAGAAAATTGTGATGTGCCATGAAGTAAAACCATCCGAGCAGCTGAGGTACTGGAATCGCCTAGTGGCGGAGTATCACGGAGGAGTGCTCTAGCACCTCCCCTGCTTGAATTAACACACTGAAATGCTTCGTATTTACAGGGCTGATCTTGACTCCAGCAAAACTCCCAATTAACTCTAGATCCATCAAGCTAAAGACTCTTTTAATGGTTATTTCAATCTCCATTTCTGCCCAATCCTCTTTCTCTCCCATTCACTCCCACCTCTTTGCATACCTTCTCTACACAAGATACAAGCATTAATTTTTTCTGAAAGATGCAGGCCTGCAAACCTGTCCTCCAAATCTTGCTGCTACGGGACAGGGAACGCTTCTGCAGTGCCAAACTAAAACTCAAACTACTTTTCTTCACAGAAGAAAATCTGCACCCTCTTCCTGGTTCCCCCTTGACAGGTTACTGCATTTGCACCCATCTGTGCCAGCATTTAAGAAAAGGTGTTTGTAGCTGTCAGGACGTTTCCCTCCTGGCACAGGGAGCCGCAGCTCTGCCCTTGCAGACAGCTCTGTGTGGGCAGAACTGCGACCTGGCACAGATCCCTCCTTCACTGGATCTGGTCTTGTTCACTATATTCATCAATGACCTGGATGAGGGGACAGAGTGTACCCTCAGCAAGTCTGCTGATGGCACGAAACTGGGAGGGGTGGCTGTGCTGCCTTTCAGTGAGACCTGGACAGGCTAGAAAGTTGGGTGGAGAGGAACCTAATGAAGTTCAACAAGGGCAAGTGTAGGGTCCTGCATCTGGGGAGGAATAACCCCATGCATCAGTACAGGTTAGGGGCTGACCCGCTGGCGAGCAGCTCTGCAGAGAGACACCTGGCAGTTCTGGTGGACAACAAGTTGACCCATGGGCCAGGTGGCCAAAAAGGCCAATACTCTCCTAGAGTGCATCAGGAAGAGTGTGGCCAAGGTCATCGTCCCCCTCTACTCTGCCCTGGTGAGGCCGCGTCTGGAGCACTGTGTCCAGGTCTGGGTCCCCAGTGCAAGAAGGACAGGGAACTACTGGAAAGAGTCCAGCAGAGGGCTACAAAGATGATCAAGGGCCTGGAACACCGCTCTTATGAGGAAAGGCTGAGAGACCTGGGTCTGTTTAGCCTGGGGAAGAGAAGATTGAGAGGGGATCTCATCAGTCCTTATAAATATCTAAAGGGTGGGTGTCAAGAGGATGGGGTCAGGCTCTTCTCAGAGGTGCCCAGCAACAGGACAAGTGGCAATGGACACAAGCTGGAACACAGGAAGTTCCATCTGAACATGAGGAAAAGCTTCTTTCCGTTGAGGGTGGCAGAGCACTGAAACAGGCTGCTCAGAGAGGCTGCGGAGTGTCCTGCTCTTCAGATACTCAAAACCCACCTGGATGTGTTCCTGTCCAGCCTCCTCTAGGTGAACCTGCTTTGGCAGGGGGATTGGATTAGACAATCTCTGAAGGTCCCTTCCAACCCCTAGTGTTCTGTGAGTCTGTGATTCACTCTACACATATATTTTTGCATAGATGGAAGAATTTGCCCATGCGGTGCTCTGTGCTCTTGGGACAACCTCAGGTACTGCAGGTCACCTGGTGAATACGTAAGGCTGGTGCATCTGTTTCCTTATACATGCCGCCTGATGAAAATACATGTGGTAGACCTGGATCCATGCTCAGTGGAAAGTGTCCCAGTCTTTTTATTAAAATAGACCCTGGAGACATCTTTGACATTTGCGTGTCAATTTGATTGCTTGAAAGCTACTGTAAATGGTTTGCAAGGCTAGAGTCATGTACAGTGAGCTAATCTGCTTTAGACATTTTTTCATGAGGAACTGGGTGTGTAAGGCAGAGAAGACAGGAGGATTTTTCTCTTTTAAACAAGACCTGGGAAGTGGGAAGACTTGCCAAGTTCAGGCTGGGAGACTCGTTTCTTGTTTCATTACTAAGAAAAGACTTATGAAACCACTAGGATGTTTGTAGGTTTCAGAGATAAGGATATGAGTCTTTACAGTAGATGCTGTGAAAAATACATTTAGGCTATGGGGAGGGAGGAGGGAGTTTATAAAATCATGCCTTATGCGATACTCCTATTTGATTTACTTTCATGCAAAGAAAAGGTCAGTTTTACCAGCAAAGTATTGAATGCCTATACTATGTATGAAAAGTTGTTTTTTTTTTTCAGAGAGCAGTAAAAGCGATACATATACTGAATGTGGTAAAAAGCATGGAGGAAAGACAGGGAAAGACATTTTATTACTGCGGAGTTATTTATTTTTATTGTTTCTATCCTTTTTATTGAAGTCTGTGAGGACTGTCCAAGTGTTTCTTTTTACTTGCCTGTGTCTGAAGAGCAGGATAAATATTTTCAGCAGGTTTCCATCCTGGAAACTGTTTAATAGCAGTAATATTATATTATTAAATTTCTTCTGATGTAGAGGAACCTGAGCTCATGCACTTATTGTTGACAACTGATGATGAAAGAAATAATGTTTATTTTTTTGGTAGAAGAACAATCTTCTTTATTTTAAGTTTCCCATTCAGAAAATAGCTGCCTATATGGAGTTTTTAGGGATATGGCCATCCAGGTGATTGGGTGGGTGACCAAGGAGTTGTTTGCCTTTCCCTAATGGGTACCCTGTGCCAGGGGGCGAGCAGCCCAGCTCTGGGTTTAACAGCATCTCTCACCATCCCTTCCCAGCTTTGCAGGTGTATCTGCCCTTGGAGTCAAAGCCCTGCTGTAGCACATCTTTTTTGCTGCTGCCTTCAGTAAGTGTGATGGGTCAGACCTGAAAAAAAAGCCTGACCACAGCATTTTAATCACTATTTTTTCCATGTAACCTGCAGAAATTTCTTTTTGCCATTCATTGCTATCGTACCCAAGGTGCAAGCTGGCTATTACTTTAATTTATGGAAGAATGTTGAGCATAAAGGAATGCTTCCTGGCCTCTCCTAGTTCCCTATCTTGTGGGGCAGAGGGTTGTGAGCTGGGACAGCGTAGTGCAGGTTGGCCTTTTCTAGTTCTCAGAGAAATAATCCTGCAGTCCTTGTGGGTCTCACTTCCACCTCTGTGCCTGGTGCCAACCTTATTGCAGCTGGCAGGACCAGTCCAACCACGCAGTCCCAGGGAGCCTGTATCTTGGCAGAACAGCTGTTCGTTTACATACGGATGTGTTGACTTGTTCACCTCCTTTAGGTGTTGAGATCCAAGAAGTCGGGTGGTATCTGCCTCCTGGGATGGTGCAGCTGCTGGTCTTCTGTCAACTGAATTTGTGGTCAAAGGGTAAAGTCTCCCATCAGGAGACAGTATTTTGGGTTGCTTCCCTGAATGATGTCTGCTTGTGAGTGGCACTAAAATATGTTTTACTTGAGCGGTTTGTGGCTTTGTATCATCATAAAAAAAGTTAGGCTTGAGGGCCATGTTCTGCTTGACTTCTTGACTGTGGCTTTTATTTTAATTCAGGAAAGTTCCTAATTATATGAATATAGCTACTAACTGGAAAGGTGGTGCTATTTGCTGTTAATTGCATTTGTAGGTGCTACCACTATATTTTTGGGTCGAAAGTGATAGCTACTGTGCCATTGGGAACAAAGTCTTCAGGAATGTTTTAAGAAAAATTCCCATTCTGGATACTGTTTCCAGGGAGTCTATTTGTAATATCAAGTGACCCATGTAAGATGCCTGTCTTTATTACTGCTTTCGAAATAATTTGTCCTCACTGAATGTATGTTGCTAAGTAGCCAATGACCTGCCCATCTGAAGCATTTGGCTTATCACCACTAAATCTCTGATGAGGAGCAAATGAGTACAGGTTGAAATGTTAGGGGTTCAGACAGCCTGTTCCTATCCTTTTTGCAAATTATCTTCCCAAGAGAATGCTTTACATTGCTGCACATTGCTTTCCTCAACATTTTATTTTCTTTGTGCTCACATAAATTAGAAATTGATTCCATAATTCTTTCCATTCGGTAGGCTGCTTTGAATGAGAATATAGTAAATGAATAATTAATTACTTAAAATATAAGGTCATCCTGCTGGAAAAGGTGATTTAAGAAAAGTAGATGATTGTATGTAAGGCAAATTAATTTATTTAAACAAAGCCACTGTGCTAGTCAGTTTATATGTATCAGCTAAATGAAATTAGCTTTTGCATCTTAGGCCTCAGGTCATGACTTTTAACACAGTCAAAACAGTATTAGTGGCCCTTCATCTGTATTTTCCAATGAAAGACCATCACAAAATGATTCGAAATATAACTAGATCTGTAAACACAATACTGCAGCGTACATACACTTATTTTTAAAATTTTGTATAAGATAATAAAAGAATTTAGACAATTTTCAAGCAGTTTATCTGTGAAAGAAGTGCACTATCCTAACATTTTTATGCTTTCTCGGTCAGATGATCATTAAATCATTTTTTTATGAATAGCTTTGAAAACTTACTCTGAAAAATTGCTCACATTGCTTCTCGTTTAGTAGGAAGGAGTGTAAAAATCAACAGAGCTGATGACAGTGTCTTAGAGCTGGTTAGAGCTGTGGATTTCAGCATGCTCTATTTATTCCAACACAAGATCCCTTTTTTAATACAGAAAAAAGAATACATTTTTCACAACTCTAACTTGTCAACTAACATATTCTTAGTTTAGGTCAGGATTTTCAAAAATGTCCATGATGGATTCGGTCACACATCATTCAGTATTATTGAGGAGGTATAACACTTCTAGGCACTTTTGAGAATAGAGAAGATTTTTTTAATGAAATATTTGTCTTATGTAAAAGCCAAATGGAACACAAGGGCTAACCGTCTGTAATAGATCTGACAGGAATGCTGCTCGTCTAGGATTTCTGTGGGTTACTATATAATGTTAAGATAAAATGTGTGACAATGTCTGCATTATTTGCATAGAACATGAGAATGTGGAGATAAATATTTAATGTATGATATTTTAGTAAAGTATTTTGTTACCACAGTTTTGTGTGTTCACTTATCTTTTCGGTTGTGAATGTATTAGCATTTTGGGATGTAGTCAAGTTAGGAGGCTTGCTCTTTTTCCTTTTAAAACAAATTTCTTTTAAAATTAATAGAATAGTAGGATCATAGAATTGTTTAGGTTGGAAAAGACCTTTAAGATCATCAAGTCCAACCATAAGCCTAACACTGCGAAGTCCACCACTAAACCATGTCCTTAAGCACTACTACTACTATGTGTCTTTCAAATGCCTCCAGGGACAGTCACTCAAATACTTCCCCGGGCAGCCCATTCCAATGCTTGATAACCCCTTCAGTGAAGAAATTTTTCCCAATATCCAGTCTAACCCTCCCCTGGTGCAACTTGAGGCCATTTCCTCTTGTCCTATCATCTCTTACTTGGGAAAAGAGACTGATCCCCACCTCCCTACAACCTCCTTTCAAGTAGGTGTAGAGAGCGATAAGGTTTCCCCTCAGCCTCCTTTTCTCCAGGCTAAACAACCCCAGTTCCCTCAGCTGCTCCTCATAAGACATGCTTTGGACCCCTCACCAGCCTCGGTGCCCTTCTCTGAACACACTCCAGCACCCCAATGTCCCTCCTGTACCGAGAGGTCCAAAACTGAACACAGTATTTGAGGTGGGGCCTCACCAGTGCTGAGAATGAGGGGACGATCACTTCCCTTGTCCTATTCTCCATACTCTTCCTGATACAGGCTAGGATGCTGTTGGCCTTCTTGGCCACCTGGGCACACTGCTGGCTCATATTCAGCCAGATGTTGACCAACACCACCAGGTCCTTTTCTGCCCAGCAGCTTTCCAGACACTCTTCCCCAAGCCTGTAGTGCTGCATAGGGTTGTTGTGACCCAAGTGCAGGACCCAACACTCGGCCTTGCTGAATCTGTTTCATTTTCTCCCCTTTAAAATGCCTTAGTATGTACATGCTCAAATGACTGGTAGACTCCTCTTCCTAAGGCAAATCCATAATTCCCATAGAAGAGAAAGAAATCAAGAATGGGAGTGCTTTCCCAAGTATTAAGCATGCAATCCTGCCACAGTAGCCACTCTTCCCATTAATGGTCTATACATGGTGCACCTTTAAGTCAAAGGCTCCCTACACCAAAATCTTATAAACAGGCTGTGATTTGAATACAGAATGTTTTTTACAAATGACAAGAGTGTCAAATGCAAGATTGTTCAAACCATAGCAAAGGAATGGATAAAAGACAATTTTAACCACAGCTGATACCTTTTGGAAGATCAAGATCCAACCTGAAATGCTTTTGGCTGTGTCATCATAGCCAACACTGTTTGACTGTGGCTGACTGGCATACTCCTCGGAACCTGGAAGCACTGGGCTGTTCCCCTATCACTTAAAAGGAAAATATCAAGTAACTGAAGCCTATCAGTTTGTTTGCCAAACACAAGCAGTTATGAACTAAAAACCATAACTAGAAAAGATCTCCCTTACTATCTTTATCTTTTGTTTTATCTTTTTTCCTCGCTTACCTTTCTGGTGTATTTTGCATGTTTATTCGCATTTGGATTTAAATTCATTAGTTCATTTCACCAGCATATTTCCAGAAATATCTACAAATATTGTCACACTGGATAGACGAAAGCATCTGAGTCATAAGACTTAGATATATGCAGTACATAGGATATCCAGCCTGAAAAAAACAGATTTGAATTTGCACGTGTTCTGGCTGTGCAAATAGAGATTTTACCAGAGCCTAGTAATACAGTGGTTTTAAGGCTACCCTTCTAAAAAGTTCAGTGAAGTTCATTTTCACTGAAAAATGAAATTGGACAATTTCAGTGCATGAGAAATAACGTTATTGTTGTCTTACGTTTCACAAATTCAAAAATACATTATTTTTGTGAGGAAAAAAAAATCCAAGTCCCTTCCATATACACAAAGTCCCTTGTGTTCAGCTACTGACCTAACCTGACCTCATTTAATTTATGACGTTGGGTGCAAGGACAGGGGCCTGTGTAATCAGCTTCCTATTCTTCCGCCACCAAAAGCACTTAGAAATCACAGCCGCCCTTACACTTAGAAACCACCAGCATACAGCTGTAGGCTCAGAATGTCATAAATTAGTTATGGGGTGTGATTTACACCTCCAGCTTGTAGATCTTCCAGGCGGCTCTATTCCCTTCATGTTTAATTTAATTGTTATTGCTGGAACAGCAGTTGTAAGTAAATGTTTGACTCCAGTACATAAAGGGACCTGAAGCTTTTACATGTGCTTCTGCTAGTAAAGGTTCAACGAGGGAATTAAAAAGAAGAGTGAAGTGAGCCGTGAGGCAGGAGTGGGAGTGAGCCGCGGTGTGTGTGACTAATGTAGCGTGCTCCTGCCGGGGGTGAGGAGGTGGCAGAACAGCAGCGCTTGCTGCTGGCAAGGAGAGCTCAGTGCTAAGGGCGAAAGCGTCCGATGCACCTCTGTGCTCACCTGCCCCCCAGCCCATTTTGGGGAACCCATTCCCTTACGCTGAGGCCAGACACATCGTGCCTTGCAGGTATGAGTCAAGTGGCAGGAGGTTTGCTGCCAGAAGCCACAGTAACTGAGCGGTACCGTCTTCTTCAGCTTTAGGAAGTGCTGCATGGAATAGAGGAGAAGAGGGGACTGGAAACTTTAGCCTGTAAACATACCAGTTTTCATTATATTCTTGAGATCTTTCAGTACTCACCAATTCTCTAAGCTTTTAGGGAATCTTATTTTGTAGACAAGTGTTGCAAAGCAAATGGTTGAATATCAAAATAAAATTCACTGCTCCTCTATAAGAGAAAGCCAAAATACAGCAGTGCTCATGAGCACTTCCATTACCCTGCTACATAAAGAGAAATTGAGTATCTGGAAACATCTCTGCAAGGTACTTAAGCTCTTTCACTGCAAAAGGGCAGCCTTCAGTCACAGATTCCGTATCACAGATACAGCGCACAGGAGATGTTTATTTCTAAGAAAAAAACACCTGCCATTTCTAGTTGGTGATCTTAACTGTAAGCAGTAAGATGTCAGTCATAAGGAAGAATTTAATGAAAATGCAAAAAAGGCACAGCTCTTCCAATATAGTGCTTACTGTTATGGTGATAATCTACCCTCTCATCATTGCAGTGTCAGTTTGGATCATGCCTGCAGGTCACTTAGGGAATATTCATTAATATTCTGTTTTCAGAGGTGTAAGTATTAACATTCCTCATAACTGGCAACCTTGCAAAATCATCAGGAAATAAAGAAAAGGGGTATCATTTCATAGTCTCAGGGTAGTTCTCCTGGCTTTATCAGGGAACTCCTGTGGGATTTGGAGCCCTGGGCATAGTGCTTGTGTGTGCATGTCACTGACAAGGCTTGTGCACTGTTCATCTGACATGTCTAGAGCTGGACTTACCACGCACTGACTGATAGGTGTTGAGCACACCAATTTTAAAGGAGCTCTGAATAGATTTGCGCTTTGCCTGAACTCCTTGAAGAATCTAGCTGTGCATATAAAGCTCAGGAGGGAGTCCAAAAATCATGACCCTAAGCAATAATGAAAATTGTAATAGTGATTATAATGAGTGTAGAGAATGATGTTTACATTTTCTTGGCATGCTATCATACATTGAAAAGTTCCTTAGAATAAACTGAATGATAACCAGAGCAATTAAGCTAACTGTTTGGACCAGAGACAAAACATTTCTAAAGCTAAAGAAAATGTTGCCAGGGCAACTGATGTATCAGAGAGCACTAAAAATCTCCTTCCTTGATTTACACTCCTCCTTACAGCATGAAAGCTGTATCTTCTTTCATTCTGTGTTAAACTTTCTTACTTATTGTCGTCTGGACTCCATGATGAATGTCTTCATCTATGTTCCCTGAATTATGCCATTTTCATTTTACCAGCTACCGCTGATTTCAGTGCTGGAGAGGAGGAATACACCTGCCAAAGGGGTAACACGAAATGCAGTTCAGAAGGAGTACTAGCAGGAAAGTATTGGAGAACTACATTCTAATTGTGCAGATTTATTAAGGCTGAATAAAAACTGCAAGGACATTCATGCAAATAGAGTGTTTAACCTTGTGGCCTCTTGTGTGTGAAAGTCTGGAAGAAGACTGTATCCAAAGCTTTCCTCATTAAGGACCCACAGCAATTCTGCACAGAGGTCTGGCTTTATAATAATCAACAAGAAAAAAAAAAAGCTGAAGGAAAAAATCAGATGAGCTATATTGGTGTTAAAAGGTTTTTTAGGATTTACCCAGGCCTAGATTCATGATAGAATCACTTCATGAGTCTTTAGGTCAAGACAAAGATGACTTGCCTTCCTAGGAAAGAGATAAAACAGGAGTCTTCAAATCAACGGGAAGCATCTTCTGTTGGTGGAATTGGTCTCAACTAACTTCTCTGGTGTAAAACAGGATGTCCAGTCTAACCCAGTCTTTCAGACTACTCTGTAGTGAAAATAATGAGGCAGGCCTCAGCAAAGGGTGACATAGAATCATAGAATGGTTAGAGTTGGAAGGGACCTTAGTGATCATCGAGTTCCAACCCCCCTGCCATGGGCAGGGAGACCTCCACAGGTTGCTCAAAGTCCCATCCAGCCTGGTCTTAAACATTTCCAGGGATGGGGCATCCACAACTTCTCTGGGCAACCTGTTCCAGTGCCTCACCACCCTCACAGGAAAGAATTTCTTCCTAATATCTAATCTAAATCTCCCTTCTACCAATTTAAAACCATTACCCCTTGTCCTGTCACTACACTTCCTGACAATGAGTCCCTCTCTGTCTCTCCTGTAGGCTCCCTTCAGATATTGGTAGGCTGAATATAAATATGGTAGACATATCTTGCCTTCCTTAGACTCCCATATTAGGATAGGTGAAGCATCATCTGGTACTGCTCTTATATCTTTAATGACTACAGGAAAAATCCTTGGTAAGTAGTTTAGATTGATGCCTGTGTCTTAGCTGGTGAACAGTGAATGAGGAAAGGGTCCTGCATGCTGTGTATAGTTACCAGTATTCATAGGGACTGTAACTCCTCTGGAAGTGCCCCCACAGCCTCACTTTGTATCACATCGACTATTCAATGGGGAAGTCGCAGGAAAGAGACAGTATCTTTCAGATAGCTAATATATTTGTCCAGTAGTTCTTGTTTGTTCACTCAGCATACCACCTTTTACAAACAGAGGTTTAATTTAAAATGGATACAAACGTTAGGACAGTGTTGGGTAGAGACATTTAAAGTACCTTAATTTTTCACATAAATATATATGCAGCAGACAGCAAGCACTGAGTCTTTGCTGTGCTTGATGTTGAAAGCAGAAAGGGTTCTTCAGAGCTCTCATATTCTACAAAGTGGAAACAATGTGGGGAAAAATGCGTCTCATTTTTGTATTACCTATGCATTCACATAGGTAATACAAAATGAGAGGAAATGGCACAGCGCTGTTATTTCTGGAGCTTTTCCTCTAGGGTTCTGATTAAAGAAAAATTTGAATCAAAGCTTAAAACTGTGATGAGTCTTCAATATATTAACAGACTAATTAAAAGATTTTGAAAACTAAAGCTTCTGAGAGAAGGAGAGGGGTCTATGTATCTCACTTAGACTTCTATAGCTAACACTAATAAAATCTGTTTTGAATAAGAATCACGTCTTTCAGTGTACCAAATATTTTGGTCAACAGTAGAGGAAAGGAGTAAGAACACAGAAAGAAGAAAAAAATAGGAGGCAGAGCTGGAAAAGTTACGGCTTAACATCTCTGTGGCCTGACTGGCTACTAGACAGAAATGTCCCGTAGGCTTCAAGATAGAAACAGCTAATTTGGTCACTAGGTCATCTTAGTCTTTTGTAGATGTTTCATTTCTCCTGTTCTTCACTAGAGAAAAGAACATTTATTTTTTAATAGGGAGACATTTCTCAAAATCTTTGTAATGTTCAAACCCCTTTTCAAACCAGTTTTCATGGGAAAATTAAGAATTTGATTCCTGTTTCTAGGACTAACCTCAAATCAGCTTTAATGTTGTGTCTCCTCTCTGCTATTGTAGTGCTTGCATCCTCTAATCATATTTTCTTTGACTCAGCTGAGTAACCTAATGTGCAGCATGGAAGTATAAGGACCGGTGATTTCCCTGGCTGCCTTCTCACTGTAAAAAGTAATTTACAAGTGAAGGTGTCTAAATGCACTTCATTTTTCATCACGACAATTTTTCCAATTCTCCTGTGAGAAAAAAAAATTAAAATTACACTTAAGGCCACAATGACAATGACAGACAGCTTCACTAAGAGACTCTCAGAAAGTCCATTTCACTTGGAGCTTGTTGCGTGGGTTTGCACAGCAAGATGTATAGACATATGTTTCAGACTGACACACCCCAGAACAAAAAATGTCAAGGGTTCTCCAGCAGTTTACACAGTCTACAAACTATACAGAAGAAATGATATGGTGTGCAAAATAGAGTTTGGAAGGGTTGGGGAAGAAAAAAAGAAAAACCAGTAAAAATCCTCCTACTCACAAGCGGAAGAAAAAGGGAGAATTGGAAAGAAGTGGCTAGAGAAAGTGGAGTGGGAGGTAGGAATCTGCCTGGTATGCAGGCTGATGATTCACAAAATGATTTTCCATTTGCATCACACTGACAAACTTAGGACCTGATCTTTTGAAGAGTCATGAACATGGGTAACCTTGTATGTGCACGTTGTTCTCAGCAGTTGGGGATTTGGACACTTTACCATGCTGTGTAATGTCATATCCCACGCACATCCTAACTGATGCCAACGGTTGTATTCATCACGGTATCACAGTCCATTAGGAAAGTCAAAGTAAGGAAAGAACTAACAGGGGCAGTAATAAATAATTAATAAAATATTAATACATGTGTTGGTTGCCTGAGCAGCCCCAGGGAAAACAAAGGACATTTGAATCTAGTCACTGTGCACCAGATTCACCCAGAAGGATTTCAGCTGATGAAGCCAAACCAGCATGTGTGTGGGTGGAGGTGACAGGTGCTCTCCTGATGACTCCCACTGGGGTCAGATCTGGAGCAGGACATAAACACAGTGGATGCTCTAGGCCACAACATACCCAGTTCCCACTGTGGGCTTCAACCTGTCCTCTCTACGTTGAAAGGACGGGAATTAAATACCTGCAATGCGGGCCATCAGAATGGTGTATGCATCTTTATGTGCATACATGTTTAAGGATACGGCTAATTTACAGACCATGACATACTGCAGTGTGGTAAAGTGATAGTGGATCAGCCTGTGATTAGCTAGTGTTATAGCAACAGCTGTAGCACAGGTGCAGCAACATGACATCCAAATGGACCTTGATAGGCTTGAGGACCGGGCCAACAGAAACCTCATGAAATCCAGCATGAAGCAGCACAAAGTTCTTCTGTACATTAGCTGCAATAACCTCAAGGTATAGGCTGTGGTGGTACTGCCTAAGAGACAGTGGGTAGAAATCTTGATGACGAGACCTGGGTGAAAAGAACACCAGGGTGAATACAAGCTAGCAATGCCCTCTCATTGCAAATATGGCAAACCATGTACTAGGGAGCATTCAGAGAAGCATTGCCAGCAAATTCAGACAAACTATTATTCTCCTCTACAAGGCACATCTGGAAATCTGTGTGTGGTTTTGTGCTCCTCAGTTGAAGCAGGATGTAGAGGAGCCAGAGAGGGTCCAGTGGCAGGATATCAAGTGGACAAGGATCTCGAGCACAGCACCATTGAGGAGATGCTGAGGGAGCAAGGCTTTAGTCTGGCAGAGAAGGGGTTAAGGGATGATCTAATAGCAGCTAAATCCACCTGAAGAGCAATTACAAAGATAACAGAGCCAATCTCTTCTCAGTAGTGCCAAATTATAGTTTTGTAAAAGTTTTAAAAGCAGCTATTATCCTTTCCAAAGAATTTTTACAAGGAGCTATCTTTATTAATTCAAGCTGAAAAGCCAGTCAATCCATTATAACCTTCTACACTTTTCCTACTTGGGCAACTAAAGGTGGAATCTGCTCATTAGATGTTACCCTTTTCTTCCTCTGGCTTTATTTGGACATAACTATAAAGAAGGTATTTCAAGCATATTGTTATGAAAGTAGGTCTGTTGGTGGAACATGAGTGTGAGATTTCAGACTTAAAAAAAGAGATGTTTGTAAAGGCAAGGAAGCAAAAACTTATAACTGGTCAAAAAAAACTTCCTGCAGGTTTCATAGGTTTTTTTTTTTTTATTATTTAAACAAGTCAAGCTGATATTTTTTCTAATAAAGCAAAGTTTTTGAAATTTAATTTTGGAAATTGATCAGATTTCCCCAAGCAGAATGTTTTAGTTCCCTTTGCTGAACTGAAACTTTTCATTTTCAGGCAGACATGGTTCTTAGGGACACAGTTTAGTAGTGGTTTTGGCAGTGTTAGGTTGATGATTGGACTTGATGATCTTAAAGGTCCCTTCCAACCTAGACGATTCTATGATTCTGTGATTTTGAGTCAGTGTGGCATTAATTTCTACTTGCTAGAACTGTTACTGTGCTTAGTAGAAAAAATAGTTCAGTAAAGTCCCTTCTTTACAATTTAAGCTTCCCGGCAGATGTACTCATGATAAAAATCTGATGTGCCACATCAGTTCAAACTCACCGACCAACGATAGCGTAATGCAAAGGATGCAGTTCAGCTCTCAGAGGAAGACAAAGGCTGCAGCTATGGAGAGAGCACCTCTCATGAGGCAGTACAGTAGCTTTGGTGGAAACACACAATTGTCAAAGTGGTAGGAAAAGGTGTGATTTAACTGAACAAACAAACACAAAGTATTACAGAATTTATTGAAATGTTTTAATGAACAACTTCTTGACATAACAAAAAATTCCTCAAAACTGAACAAGGAATATGAAAATAAAAAAAGGGAAAAAGAGACTGTGTTTACCATTAAAATATGGAAAACCAATTCAGTTTTCTCACCAGCTGCCTATAAAGCTGTGCTTCACAGTAAGGACCCATTTTGCCGAGGCCCTGAGGGCAACCAGCAGGCTGGATCCTCCCTTGGCAACTCCCCCTAGGGCTCCCCTGCCTTTCCCATGGCCCAGGGCAACACGTCTGCCCCCCAAGGCCATCAGACCCTGCCTATGGCCCAGGGCACCATGTCAGCCTTGCAGGTCCATCAGCCTGCCCCATCCCTGTGTCTGGCCCTGTTCCTTGGATGGGCCCCTTGGTGCCATGTCGTGGCCTTGTCTCCAGCCCTGTCCCTGGCCCCATCTCCTTCAGCTTTTGACTGGACTCCCTGGATGGTCCCTGGCCCTGGCTCAGCCCCTCACCCTAGTGGGGGCTGCTGATGGACTTCAGCACTCCCAGCCGTGGGTGACAGCCCCCTTTGGTGGGGGCACAGATGGAGCACAGCCCCCAGGCGGGTGCTTCTGCCCTCTGCCATGTTGTGGGCCACAGATGCACTCACCTGCCCAGTTATAATCCGGGGAAAATAAATCGTGTGCTCCCTTGCATGCCCCGCACCGTGTCCCAGCACGGCCTCATGGCTGTCCCCTGCAGAGGCGTCAGGCAGCGGCACCCATCCAGCTTTTTGGGTTGGGAGGGCAGCGTGGAGTTTGCTCCCGCATGTGTGTGTCATCGTCTGTGCCTTACTTCCTCCTGCAGGACCGGTTAAATATTAACACAGCGACAGGCGTATTTGGGCGGGGGGAAGGGGAGAGGCAAGCCTTACCTCACCGTATTGCTGGGGACGAATGTCAGGGCGGGTGTCGGCCCTGGGGCCCGGAGCGGCTGAGAGGCACTGAGGTCGGCGTTCCTTCGCGGCAGCACCTCAGGCAGCTGCCCCAGCACCTGAGGAGGGTTTCCGTGGGGCAAGGAGGTGAGGGCCGGCCCGGGGCCCCTGGCTTTGAACGCCGCCGGCCTCCTGTTGCGTCCCCCTGGGCCGTCGTTGGAGGGAAAGCGGTTGGAGACGCCCTCACGGTGGCTGGGGAAGCCATCCAGGTAACCCCTCTGCAGCCATTATTTGCTTCCGGAGACTGAAAGATAATTTAACCCTCTCCTCTGCTCCTGCCCCGGTGGGGAAGGTAGCCTTGGGCCAGTGGCGGTGGGGCAAGGAGGGGTGTTTCGCCACCCCCCTCTCCCACAGCACGCCTCGGCCCTCGGGGCAGGTCTCCCCTGCAGCGCAGGGTGCCCAGGGCATCCCAGCCCTGCACTGTGCCGGGCCGGCTCCGGCTGCCGCTCCTTTAGAGCCACATGATCGATATTATCCCCTTGCCGCAGGCGGGAGGGAGCAGGCTCAGAGTGGGGCCACAGGCCGGGGCACAGTGCGTGCCCCTGTGTGGCAGTGCTGGCCATGCCAGTCACAAACACCCCCCCCACACTCCCCCCCGGTATTTAATTCATCATTGGCCAAAATATCCTGTTTCATCTGGGGATCAGGTAATATTTCCTGTCCCTTTTAAAGTCCCTTTTGAAATGAAGCGAAACAAAACATTACAGATCCCTTCCTTTCCCTTCTCGCTTTACTTCACCTCAAGCTATTTACTGATTTTGGCCTGAATTTGGGCATAAGATTCTAGCAAGTTTATTCTTCTCCATAAAACTTCACTGGGCTCGGCTTGCGTTGGTGCAGCCGGATTTGTAAGGGGAGGTGTGAGGGCTGCTGCCCGGGCTGGTGAGGTCGCCTCCAGCCCTGCAGATCCTGCCTGGGATCGCAGCTTCCTGGAAAATGACACGGCCCTGGCTTTTTGGATTTGTTTCCTGGTGCTTTATTTGGGCTGCTTCACTTCATATGACAGAAAATACGAACTCTTAAAACCCACTGACTGGTTTGTGTATGTGCTGAGAGCTATCTCAGTGACAGGGCAAGGAGAAATCCCTCCCAGCCCTGCATGGTGATCCTCCTGTCCCAGCTGCCTAGCTGGGGACACCTCCACACACCAACCATGGAAGTGAGAAAAAACCAAAACCTTTCAAAACGCACTGGGCGAAACCCAAATCAGCCTACAAACTACCCTCCCCACCCCCCTCCCAACACAGAGGTGGAGAAATCAGCCCACAGGTTTGGCCTAAAACGTTAATTAGTTGTCAGGGCCATCCCTGAAGTTCTCAAGGTAAACTGAAACCTTGCAAAACGGGAAAATGCGGAGCAAGCTGCCAGCCAAGCCGAGCTGGCCAGGTCGCAACTGCTGCAGGAAACCCAGCGAAACCCCCTGCTTAAAGCATCAAGTGGTGAACAGAGCTCCGGAATAACTTGATGCTGCAGCTGAACATGTTCGGAAAGACAGCAAAGCAGGGAAGGTCTGGGTGCGGGACATTCCTCCTACACGGGCACTCCATGAGAGGCACTGCAACCCACCCTCATGCCATCCCACCACCACTGCTTTCACAGAAGCCCTGCTGGGAGTTAATGCAAAGTCTTTGCACAAAACTGCAAAATTAACTGCTTGCTTAAGGGCAGCAAAACAGCTGGTCCAGGGCTTTTGTGTTTTGTGCCTTGGTGTGGTTTCAGTTTCAGCGAAAGAGCTGTTAAAGAAAGGTACAGGAAACTCAAGGGTGTCTCTGTGGTGTTACTCGTGTTTAAGCATTGCAGAGAGCTGCCACAAAGAACACTCCTGAAATCAAAAACACTTTCCTGACAAGAAATTTGGGCTGACCACAAAACTGCATGCTCTGGCCCATATCTCTTTCATGAAGGCAAGCTTCAGTTTCCCAGCTGAGAAGTTTGTAAACCAAGCAGTGCTGTCAAACTCTCTCCCACATATTTTGAGGGGGAGGAGAATAATATCACACAAGTGAATCACAAACCCTGGAAAAGCAGAGAATGGAGAAGCAAGGTGATGGCTCCCACCCAAGCTCTGTATCTTATCTCTGACTGTGGTGGAGGGCTGTTGGTGTTTTATTTTGGGGTGTAAGAGGCACTCTCAGTTTCAGAGGAATAATTCCGAGGACCCTCTTTGCACCAGCAGCCTTTCTAAGTGCTCAGTCTGGGGAGCTGGGAGGAGATTTGATGTTTCTCATCCTTGCCCCAGGGCAGGTGGGATGGAGAACCAAGGGTGGGAGGAGCTCTTCCTCCCAGCTAAGGTGGCCCCTGTGCAGTGAGGGCCTGACGGGACTGCCACAGCAGTGGTGGTACCAGATTCTCCCTGGAAATGTATGAATAGGAATGCTGGTATCGAAGTAAAGTACACAGAAAAACATCAAAACAAAGCTTTTGGGCGTAATGGCACATTGGGATATATTCCCACTTGCCTTCCCGAAGGCTGCCTGGCACAAGAGGTAATAGCTTCCCAAGGCGGGGTAACAACCCCTCTGAACGGAGGTCTGGGCCCCTCCAACTCCAGGGTAGTGGCTGGTGCCCTGTGCAGTTGCCCTGCATGACAGTAAGTGATGGAGAACAGGGTTCATTATTCTGCCAGGACACCGCCAGCAGCATGGTCGTCTCACCCACAATACACATGCAATTGAGGGCAGCTTGGAGAATTATTTTTCCCAGCTGCTCATGATTAACTTTAATGATGCAGATGGAACTCCCCTGACACAGTCAATCCTGAAGCAGTGGAGTTGTAATAACCAGGAGGGACTAAGCGCAAAAGATGCAAGGTCCATAGGGCGAGGCTTCTCTGCTGAAAAAAAGCTCCTCTACTTCTTTTGAAACAGTTGTTTTGAGAAAATATACTGCTCTCCTTCCAAACGCTCCCTCATTTAATCTTCTCCCTTTGTTGGTAATACAGGTCACATGAAGTCACATTTTATCACAGGACGCAAAGCAGCAGCTCATTACCGAGTTTTTTGATAAGTTCTGTCCTTCAGCTTCAAGTATGCAGTGACCGCTGGTGGCTTTCTGCCTTAAGGACCAGGAGAGAATGCTCCAATGGAGAGGTTCCAGAAATCCATTTTGCTTCCTCTCATCTTAACTGCCTCACTACCAGGTAGGACACATTCATAACCCACAGAATGAGCCACCGTGGACAAAATGTGTGAACTAATTTTAAAGCTGTGTAAATGGCAGTTACGGGTGATAGCAGATTGAACAGTCAGTCCCAGAGGGGGATTATTTAAACTGTTTGAAATGGTTAAGCTTGCATTTCAAGCCTGAATGATCTGATGGCTTAGAGTGGGCTTCAGTATGCAGGGGTTGAGCAGTGGATGGAGTGGGGAGGAGATGGGGAGGCTGCCCTCTCTTGCTTCCAGTGAGGAGAGATGGCCCACTTATTGCTCCCCGTCCTTGCACTTTTCTTCTTCCTCTCCCTCTCTGTTTGGGACAGCTTTTGAGGGGGCATCTGCAGAGAATTCAATACCAGCAGCTGATTTTGCTTCCAGAAATACATGCAATTTTGCTAGTTTGCCTCCAATTTACATTTCACATGCCTAAGTCTCAAAGTGAATTCAGATAAAAGGTATCTTGGTGGCAGAGCTTTAAAGGAAATGTGAATATAAAGTGACTAGTTGGATAACAGAGACAAGGCTGATTTTTTTTTATTATAGTCTAGCTGGGCTTTTAACAGGCTCTGAAAGTAGGGAGCTGCAGTGGGATGAGGGGGCAGGTATCGTCATGGCTTAATAATTGGTGAAAAGAAACAATGCAGGAATAAACATTGAGTTTTCTGAGCAGAATGGTGTTCCAGTGGAGTTACACAGGATGTGTGGTATTCAACAAGCTCTTAATCTAGTGAAGAGGAGTGAACTGTGAGGTGGCAGACTTTGCAGGTGGTGCAGAATTACTTAGGGCAGCCAGATCCAAAAAGAGACTAGGAAGATTTGCCAGAAAATGTCACGATGCCAAGTAAGTAATAAAGGAGCAGAAAACATTCAATGCAAAGCATCGCTTAACTGATGTCTAGTGGGGGAGAAGAGTAGTTATCTTGGAAAGAGAGTAAATTGCTAAAAAAGAGAGAAAATTTCACCGCAGCAAGGGAAATACAATGAAACTTGGCATTATATAAATCTGCAGAAAGCTTATATCTTGAATACTGGATGTTTTGCTAGCCCTTCCATTTCCAAAAAGTCATGTTAGTTCTGAGAAATGTATAAAGTGTGACAGAGTTGATCAAAGGTATGAGGAGGCCTTCATTTCACTGAGACATTTTTCTGCTTGTGAAAAAGAAGAAGTAGTAAAAATTTATTAAAATGATTAATTATATGGAGGTGAATGGTGAAGTGGTTATTCACAATGTCTCATAACAAAAAGAACTAGTGGCAACCAGTAAAACTATCAGAAAGAAGATTTAAGGCAAACCAAAGAATGTGCTTTTCTTCACAGTATCTAAGCAATAAAGCTCGTGGTCGCTGGATACGGGGCATACCAAATTATACATAGCTGAAAAATGCTAGAAACAAATATCATGGAGGGTAGATCCATAGGTGTAGATGCAATTGTTGGTTCAGGAAGTCCCTAGATCTCTTATTTTTGGACACAGAGGGGTTACAACAAGGAAGCCTCACTTTTTAATTTATTCTGTTTCTTGCACTGTCTTCTTAAGCCTCCAGAGCAGAGTGCTACATGTTTTTAAAGTTTTCTATAACCCTTCATTAAGGCTTTTAGTCAAGTATGCCCGCAATGGGTGTTTTACTGCCCCACCTGCAAGCTGTGCTGGGGTAGCAGGCGTTGCCCACACTGTGCGCTGCAGCCACGGGAGCACACCCCAAAGCAGAGACAAAAAGTATATTGCAGAGAGACAAGTGTTGCTCTTGAAAGAAATATTGCTGCTCTAGGGGTGTCAGGAGTTGCAAGGACCAGGGCTAGTGTGGCTAGGCTGCCGAGATGGTTGCGTGGCACAGCTGGTGTGAGCAATCCCCCTGGGCAGGCACAGCATGCCCTTTGGCAGCGATAGCATTGCAGATGGCAGGGCTGACATGCAGTGCAGGGTCCCAGCCTGCTGCCAGGATATTGTGGTGCTGTGATGCTCCCAGCCTGGGGACCCTTGCCGCTGGAGACAAGAGATAGTGCAGGAGGAGAGGAGGAGTAGTCCAGCAGCAGAGTCAGGAGAGGCTGCCAGGGACAGCTGTCAAACAGTAAGAGAAGAGATGGGAAGACACACTTGAGGGCTGTGGAGAGGTTTGTGTGCAGGTGGGTGGAAATCTGTGTTGCTGAGTACCAGTAGACTGGTATTACTTAACAGAAACATCCTTATAAGCATTTAAAGAGTCTTGTTAACATAAGCAAACAAGCTAGTCCTTTTCTGCAGCCTTTGACAAGCTCTAACCTATTTTGGTTTTCAAAGAGCTCATCTCAGGGCTGTTGCTTTTTGAAATAAACTTGAGATGTGCTGATGAAAAATCTTACCAAATCCAAAACAATTTATTGCAGAGCTGTTGCTGGCCAGCAATGAGGCAACGAATGCAGAAGACAAGGTGGGATGAGCAAGAGAATAAAGACAGAGTGAAAAGAAAAAGGAATTTAAAACGGACTGGAAATAAAAAAAATGTAGAAATCCAAACAGAAATAGCAGAGAAGGAAGGGAGAAAGATAGACTAGATGCAAAAACAAGGATAAAAGGCAGGGTTTATGGAAGGCTGATAGGGGTATAGAGTGGGAGATTATTTTGAAATACAATAATGAGGCTGAAAAAAAGGAATCATTATGGCAAAAGGATAAGTCCATCCTGCCTTTCACTGCACTGCATCCAAATAGGTCACTTGTAAAAGAGGAAAGACAGAGTCATTAGAGGAGAGGAGGGAGGGAGGGAAAAGACGGTAGCCACATCTGAGTGCCCTTGTTGCTGAAATCTTCAGCATGAAAAAGTGGTTCTTTAGAGTTCAAACAGGGAAGAAAAAAACATTGGTGATGAAGGGCAAGGGCTGTTCTTTGGCAAATGAGGCTCCTTCTCTGCAGGCATCACCCAGGGAACAAGATGCGTTTATGTTTCTTCAAAACGCTCAGTGATGCAACAGTGAATTTGTGTGGCAGAGGAAGGAATAAACAGCTCATAAAGTTGTTGGTGTTTGCTCTGCATGCTATTGGGAAGGACTGAGCAACTTAAATAACATCAATACTTTTCAGTTTACGCTACCTTTCACCACTGGTGATTGCTTTATAAACATATAGTGATATACCTTAAAGAAAGTGTCCTAACTCACCTTTGTTCTTCAAAAGTGAAGGGGTAATGCGGTATCATGGAGACAGCCTAGCGTTTTCCTATTGCAAAGATGATATTTGCCTGGGTGGGATTTCTTATTGGTTGTGCACGAGGAAGCAGATGTTAAACCAGCTGTTAAGAGCTGAACACGTAATTCCTGTAAAGTGCAATGGCAATCTAGCCTGAGGCCTTAATTTGTTTAAAAGCAACCATCTGCAAAGTATTTTTAAAGCAGTATGTAAATGAAACCGTATTGCAAAAAACATGGCCCAGCGAAAGGACTTATAGCACTGGCTTAAAGCACTGGTAACTGGGTTTAGATCCCATTTCTTTCATGAATGTCCTCTTTGACCTTACACAAGTTACTTTATCACTGTTTGTACATGCGTTGGACAATGGAACACACTGTTATTTCAGGACTCCACGTGCTATTGCAGGATACAAAATAAAAGCAAAAAGATAAAGACGCAAAGTTAAAACCACGGAAAATGTTTTGGCAGCAGGTGGAGAGGCTCATGAAGCTCCTTTTTTGGTTGGGGCTTTTCTGAGATCTAAATGCAGGCAAGATTGAGCTATGCCCCACTCCTCAGTCCTCTTGACACTCATAGGATCCCCATATAAGGCTTACGGACCTGTTCCCTAGCTTCAGAAGTCAGTGAAAGACCACCTGTTGTCAGGTGGTCAGCATGATTGGTGGAAGAAGATGTAAATCCTACCATACTTATGGACTGGTAAAAAATTATTATATTAGATAAATGAAGGAATAACTCATACCTACCTGCCTATATTGTCCTGACTGTCTGAAGAAAACAGAAGCAATATTAGCCATGTATTTTTAAAGCTGATGATCACTGATTACTTATGTTTAGGGATAAATTTCAAGACTATAATGGAACTCACAGACATGATCTCATAGCAAATGATTAATTAACAGCCAGCAGTGTACTAAAAGTCACATCATTTAATCAGAGCCATGGCAAACCACGGCTTCTAAAGAAAGTAAAGTGTTTGCACAGGCACCAAATAAGTTACAAAATGTGCAGAGATCAGTTTGCTTTAAGAGCAGTAGTGTGGATGAGTACTGTGGCTCCTGTTTCATGAGCAAATAAATGCATTTTGGTGTTAAATATAAGGAAATTTGTTCATGGCTGCGTCTATCATCATTGTAGCTGTTTATGTCCATTTCAAGCAGTCCAGAAGAATTCAAATAAAGTGTAAAAATAAAAAAATTCAGCACACGGATATGTTATAGACAGCATAGAGGTACAGGGAGTAGTATTGCAAAGCCTGGCTACAATATGAGTCAAGAAAAAACAGACAATTCAAAGTCATATTTGAGCTTAGGATAGTGTCTCAACCCTGGTAATATAAGTTATGAATAGAAATCATGACAACTGGATGTTGGATATCAGGGAAGAGTGCCATATTATGTGATAAATGGTCTCACTATAATGCACTTTATTGGTGCATGTTCATTAGAAAACTCATAGCTCTGTAAATGATGCCATCCACAGACATGTGGCCAATCCCTAACATTCAGAAAGTGACAAATAGAAAAGTGACTAAATGGCTTTTAGGCATTTTGTTGGATTAGCTGTTTATAAAGCAATGTATTAAGGTATGCACATAGATTTGATTACTGAATTCATCCTCAAGCTGTTTCATGTTTTAAAGCATTTCAGTTCAGCTTTACAAGTCTGAAGAGAGCTTTGAATAAATGCTACTGGAAAATTTAACAGAAATATGCTGTACTGTATCTTATCTGGCTTTATTAACTATCAGTAGAAGTTAAGTTCTCTTTTTGTTTAATGTTTTATTGTTCACACACAGATATATGTTGGAGAATGAGGTGCGTGGCAGAGGTAACATAACCCAGGAAGGTGGAAAATTTTTGTAAACGTTTTTGTAAACATGAGAGAACTCAGAGTCAATCATACAAAGGACCAGGGAGAGCTAAATTTGTATAATCCTGCAAAACAAAGAATGAAAAGGCTCTTGTCTGTAAACCTATGCAGCAGGTGGGAGGAAAGAGAGGAGCTATTTATATTAAAGAACAATTCTTGGCACAAAACTGGTTAGATATACACTGCCTAGGATTAAATGTGAGCTGGGAATTTGAAAATTATGTTGACATTGGAGCAATGGGATTACAGACCTTGTGCCCTGGGTGCTTTCACTGAGGGTCTGGTTGCAACACCGTGACTGAGATTGTGTTCTGGTTCAATTTATACAACTATCAAACATCTCTTCTGAGTGAAACAATACAGCATATTCTCCCCAGGCTCTTCACAGTGGTGAATGGCAATAGGACAAGAGACAACAGGCATATGTTGAAACAAGAGAGGTTCAGAATGGACAAAAGGAAAAGGTTTTTCCCCATGAGAAGAGTCAGGCAGTGGAGCAGGTTGCCCAGAGAAGCTGTCTACTCTCTGTCCTTGGAGGTTTTCAAGTCCTGACTGGATAAAGCCATGAACAACCTGCTCCAACCTCAGAACTGATCCCACTTTATCAAGGGGGCTGGATTGGAGACCTCCTGAAGTCACTTCCAATCTGAATTACTCAATGGCCATTTGGTCAACTATTCCTCCTTGAAAGGCATCGATAGTACCTCTGCCTTTGCTGTACTTCACATGGGCATAGCATGCTCTGGGGAACTGAACCAAAATACAAAGGGATTCACAAAGAAAAAAGACACAAAGAAGCAGGTTCCTAATTTCACACAACACTGCTCTCTCAACTCCTGTTCCCTAAAACATCAACCAAATAATCTGGGTTGTTCTTACAGTTCGAAATTTTGTCTCTCAGGAAGACTAGGGTATCTGATGCTCTGTCTCTGAGAAATAGTTTAAGATTTGCCCAGCTTCAAAATTGCACCTATTTCCCCAGGCTATTTCAGGGACTGAAGTCACAGCTGCTGCTTTGGTAAAAAAAAAGGTCTCTGCCTTCATCCTTCCTTCACTTTCTGCTTGGTAGAAGCAAGTGCTTCTGTCTTCCCACGCACAGGGGATCCACCATCTGCCTGGGCAACAGCTGCACATTCATTCCTCTGAGGGCCACGGAAGGCCCTGTGTCTGTTGAGGAGGAAAGGAAAACAGAGTGCCTTCATTAGAAATGAGCTTCAGTTCCTGGCAAATAGTAGCCAAAATTCTTAGTACCTTTTAAGAAGAAAAACTCATGAATTACAGCAGCTCTGGCTAACAGAAATCCTGAGAAGGTGAAGAAGGATATATGTGATGTATGCATGAGAAATAAGGGAAGAGGCAGATGAATAGGGGAAAGGATGGAAGGATGTATGCTGGGGCTACAAAAAATCAGTGGCAATCTGAGGTATGGAAAAGGGACCAGTTACATACTTCTTTATTTATTTAAAGTCTAGAGAACTCATCTAATTTCCTATTTAATACTGGAACTTTTTTCTTTCAGCAAAATGATGTCAGCTGTTTAGTGAATTGCTGAAGAGAGAAAGTTGAGTGATTTTGGAGTGGGAGGAGAAGAGATCAAAGATCAAATGTATCTTTAAGAAAACCTTTTAGTCTGAGCTGGAGATGAAAGGCTAGATTGTACATCTCCATCTCTGATCTGGTTAAGATCTTTTAATCTATATCAACTTGTATTTCTTGGCTTTGTAACGATCGGCTTGGGAATCCATTATAGCAATGCAGCATTGTTTACTGCTGTGGGATTAACATTACTCAGTTGCAATTTCAATTCACCATACATATCTTTAACTGACAGGCATTATAGAAAACGAGACAAGAATCTTTTCCTGAAAGTATCAGGTACTGACGACTGTCAGAGGTGAAGTGCAGCTCAGCTGAATCAACGGCCTTTCCTGATAAATGTCTAGGTGCTTAGTACCCCAGTGCTCCTCGTAAATAATGCTACTTGAACCTGAATGCCTAACTTTTTAGCCTTAAATTGTTGACAGTAAAAACTAACTCAAAGGCCTTTGGTGGTGGTATTGTATTTGCATTTACAGACTGTGTTTTTTATTCCTTCCAGGTCTTGCCTTTTGTTACTCTATTATAAATGGCCCTACTAATGCGACAGTCCTTGCTGGTTCAGAAGCCCGGTTTAATTGCACTGTGTCGGAAGGATGGATAATTCTCATTTGGCTGTCTAATGGAAGTCCTGTCCTCACTGTCTCCAGTTCTCAAGGACCTATTGAAACATCAGACCGCTTCACGTCACGAAATTATACAAGTAGCAGTGGGTTTACCTCGGAGCTGATCATCCACAACACCCAGCTGAGTGACTCTGGAAAAATTGAGTGCAGCATCCAGCAAGCTGACAGCAAATTTGCATTTCTTTCTGTTCAAGGTGTGTATAGCCACCGGCAAAAAGCTGTTTTATTTTACTGCACTTAAAGGAATCCTCTGAGAAATTATTCAAATTATCCCTGTGAAGGAGTACATGCTCTCATTTGCCATCCTTTGCCTCCTTGTCCTCCTTGTCTTAATTTTACTGTCAAAGCAGGTTTCAGAGTCACATTGAGTGCCATTGACAAAGGTTATAACTGTCCTTGTTTTTTCCTGTTCTTTATTGCATTGCATTAAAGTGCCTGAAAGCTATATCAGGCCTGCCAGCAGTCAGTCAAAAATTATCTTTTTATTAGAAACAGTATGGATTACCCCTGTGCACACGTGTGTACATGGACCTTCTGTTGTCTTTAGGGCAGATTTCCCTCCTGCTTTCTGACTCAGGAATCAGTATGTATCCAGTTTATTTGAGTTTGATTTAATGGTGTGTAGACGTAAGGCCCTTGAGACACCATACTCTTCATATGATTGCTGCTGCAAGCTACCATTTCCATGGAACAAAAAGTTCCTGCGTATCAAGCCCCTCTAGATGAGACCTCTTCTTCCTCACTGAAGCATCAGTAGTGACAGACCGCAGCCAGTAAAGCAAGATCTAACCACCAGACACTATCCATTTGTCAAAGAGGTGCTTCATGCAAAGAGAACATCTCATCATCTACCCATAAATGTTTCCTGATAAAACCCGAGCATACTTAAAGGTTAGAGAGAAATGCTTTTATTTTGTTATGTTGTCCTTCAGCTGGAAATATATTAGGATAGCTAAAAAGTATAATTTCCTGCTTTTTATTAGAAAGGTACTGAAAGATGAGACTAATGCTTTAGACATACTGGACAATGTGTCCAAGAAGTTGCAATATCTGCATGATTATATCATGCATGTGGTATATCTGTGTTCATAATGGTTGTGTTTGAATTCATATCTCAAGGTATAGCTATTTCTGGGTAGCACAATAAATTTTAAAGCTATCAGCAGGAAAGCAATGCAGCCGAATATTCTAAAGGAACATAACATCTTTTCCCTCCTACAGTTAATGGATCTTTATCCATCAAAAATAGCACCTTAACAGTAAAAGAGAACGAAACAGTTGAAATTGTTTGTGAAGCCTTGGGATGGGCTCCAGCTCCAGACATTACATGGATGACAAATGATTCTTTCATTGATAAGTCGAAGTATGTTACCCAGCAAAGTCAAGGATCTAATGGCCTCTATGATGCCCTGAGCATCCTTACTTTGACTCTGATGGACACTGAGATTTTGACTTGTTTAGCTGACATAGAAGCACTCCCTAACCCCCAGAATGCAACTGTAACTTGTATTTTTGTCAACTCTACTTTAGGTAAGTGAAGTTTGTTGTACTTTGCCTATACTGTAGTGCCTGTACTGTACTGTCTATACTCAGAACGGTGCTTTTTGTTTTGTTTTGCTTTGTTTTATTTTGAGAAGTCTTATTTTCAAATGAAATGCTATGAGATGTGCAAAGGTGATAGAATTCAGACTGAGTAGTCACAGCCTGATACATAGGTAGGGTTAAATTCACATACGTGAGAGGACTGTTAAAAGTCTAATGAACCACACTTAGGACTGAACAAGACAAATGAAGCAGTACATCCGCCACTGACTCCTTACATGGATTCACTGCTAAGAAAACTGGCCTTTGCTCCTTGACCAAGTAAACATCTAATGAATTTAGATCTTAAATATTCTTGATTAGGCTATGCCTACCATATTAACATAATTTGTTAGACCTCATTTACTTAAAGCTGAACCCTCAGGTGAAATAATTCTCCTTAATATTCAGTGCCATTTTTTTCATTTACTTGAAAAGACCCCCTGGATTTTACTCCCAATTTCTGCACACAACCTAGAATAGATTCTGTACTAGCATTTCAAGGGCAAATAGAAAGTTCTCCATATGAGCAGTGACCATATATGTTGGAGCTGTTGTAGTATGGTAGTAACATCCCCAGGGCTGCACTAAGGCTGGTACCTATTTGCGGATGGTAAATTTATAAGTAGGAACTTCTATACTATATACCTATCACCAATCTGCTATAAGAAAATCTTTTTACAGAACAAGAATCAGGTCATCAAGAGAAGCTGCGTATTCATGGGCTTTATCCCATAGTCTAGTTAGATAAAAAAGCCACTGCGCTTGCTTTCCTCTTCCTGGCATGGTCTCCTCCATCAACATATGTGGAATTCTTTGGACAGTGCATTTGGTTGCTTTTTATTGCCTTTTATTTTAGGAAATTCAAGGTTGCTTTAATCCAAGCATGGATGTTGGAAAAATCTCTCAAAAACAGTTAGCATGACCTTTGATAACCCTAAATATTTTTGCTAAGGTCATCAGCATTTTCTGTAATGATGCTGATGATTGGCCTCACTGACATCCTATGAAAATAAAATTCCGTAATTTAACACATCCATCGTACTAGGAGGCTTATCAGGAAAAGGGTGATTTTATCTGCTCTGTGGAAACAAAGCAAGTGGGACTATGACTACAGATCTGCCTCACAATCCAGCAGAATCCAGTGAAAAATGTTTTTCTTTTCCAAGCTGTAATACAGTAAGAGCAAGTAAAAGGAAGTATCTCCCTGTGGGTTAGCAGTGTTTAATGTAGATGAGGGAGACAATACCAAACCATCCCTCTGTCAGGACTAGCCAAGTGTCTCAACTGTCAAGTAGAGGAGTCTCAAGGCAAACTAAACTTGAAGCACTAATTGCATGGCAGGGAGCTGAGGTTACTGGGTATAGGTACACTGCCTCCTGTGGTGACAGAGTTCACCTTACAGTGATGTCCCTTTTATCAGCCTTATCCTGTGGAAGGGGAAAGGCATAGATTATATGGATTTTTTTGCAGTGCATCCCCAGCTGTTCTCTGCACAGAGCAAGGTCTTGAATCTACGTTCCTTTTTATGATGTGGTGAGCATTGTGAACTTCTATAATCCTGCTCACAGCTTCTCTTGGTGAACTGATTCTTCTCCTGTAATGGGTGAACACAGCACATACAAAGACATTCTTTTAGTGGATTGATGAGGGGTTTGGTATAGAAGTTTCAACATAAAACAACTGAGGAGGTTGAGTAACTGTGCCTTTTATTTTAAGTATGAGTCATTATTAGAAAGCCTTTTTCAGAAGTACTTGCTTTGTAATACAGTCGAAAAAGGTCATTTCACCATTCTTATTAGGAATTTTTTGTATTCACATTGATTCTAATTACTGACTAAGCAAAACAGAACTATCCTGAGGAAATTAATAAATTACACTGCCTACTCATTTGTGAAGCACTGAGGTATCCACCCTCAGTTTCCATAGCTACTCATTGTAAATCAGAAGAAGAGAAAAACAGATGTCATGAAGCACAATTAGTGTATAATTAGTGATTGTATAGGACCGTCATTCATTTCTCTTTGGAAGAATCATTGTGCAGCAGCAGACACTCAAAATTTGTCAGGATATGAGAACATGAAGACTTTAAATTATTAGAATGAAATAAAGACATGGCATTATGACAGAGGAACATATATATAATGTATATATGACACTGGAAATCTCAGAGCTTATCTGACATTTTATGTACAGACTCAGCCTTAGCTAGCTGTTGTTAGGAAGGAATATGACTAGCTTCAAACATCTAAGGAGTCCTTCCCAAAACTACTGTAATATCAATTTCAGCCCTCACTTAAAAGCTTCAGAAATTGAATTACTTACAAGCAATACCTGTCTATTCACAAGAACTGCAACCAAAAGTCGGAGCCCTCTTCAGCCAGCCATCTCCTGGTAAACAAATATCCTACTTTCCAGCATCTCTAGATCAGTCTTATTCTTAGACCTTTCCATACAATGTGATGCATTTTTATGTCAGTGATTCCTCATCCAGAGTTGCCTCCCTCCCAGTCGTGTTTGGCTGAGCCCTGCATTTGGGAACTCCTATGGAGTTATCCTAGCAGATGCATTCACAGAGCTGTTAGCGGGAAATGGAGTCTATGGCAGAGTCCCTTAGCTGGGCCCAAGCTCTCTTCGGCTTCAGTGTTGATGTCATGTGGCCTTTGACCTGCAAAAGATAAAGGTAGGGAATCTGCCACGAGCCGGATCTTCCTTTTCTTTTAAGTTAGCCAGAAAGTTCCAAAGTGTCCAAGAAGTGACGTGCAGCTTTTTCCAGTCTCTCATTTCTCCTTGATCACCACAATGTGCCAGAGAAAATCCTCTTTTCTGCAGATACTTAGCCCAAGTTAATTTTTGGGAAGCTTTGGGAGGAGCCAGGGGTCTGGAGAGCAGCAGAGGATGGGCCCTATAGAATGAGGAAGTGGTTTTGTCCCCACTAAGCATCTCATGTAACTTTACATAGATTTAATAAGGAGGTTAAAAGGCATTTAATGCCCTCATGCCTTAGGGCCCTCTCTTGCACCCCTATTTGCATGTTGAGCTGGCAGCTTCTACATTCATACCTGCTGGCCCCAGGTCCAGTTTCTTTCTGGATCCTTCAAACCTGGGGAGAAACTACAACGCTGAAGTGCTGGGTGTGTTTGTGTTGTATGCTGTCCTCACTTCAGCTCCATAGATCTTTTGGTATGTAGCCTGAACCTGACAGGGAGTGAAATACCTTGGTGTGGCCATCAGCCTGGAGGTATGGGCCAGTGCAGGTGTGTTTAGCGCCTCCCTTCACACTAAGGTTAAGATTTCCCCTACAGCTAAACAGCTGTGTTTCATATTTTAGGCATCTTGAAATCCCTATGGCACGTTTTACGGAACAAAATATGATAAAATAGAGATATTTGTTGCAGTTCTTCTAGATAAAAATATTATGAAAAAGTTTATAATCAATTATAATCACAACTGATTAAAGCCTGTAGAATTAGCTACTAGTTTGCAAGTTACTGAGTGCTTGTTTTCTCTAATAGTCAGAAGAAATTCAAAACATGCTGATTGAGCGTTAGGACTAGGGAAGACTGGAACAAATTGCTTGATCGTAATGATCTGAGCTTTGGAGAATGCAGACTTTTAACAGAGGTGCAAGCTTTATAGTACGCTCTGTGTCTTTGCAGCCTGAAACTTCCAAACCCCAAACACATGCCCAGGCAAAGTTGTAGATAGAAAGGAATTACTTTATTCCCTGCCACAGGTAAATCAGCAGGTACTCTGGTTCACATACCAGGGGAATTAGCCCTGCCACTGCACAGCACAGCACATTGCTGCGGTCTCTTTTCCAGAGAGTGTCAGATAAATGTGGCCACACAGTCATTAACTGGGACCTCTAATGAGAAAATGACAATCATAAACCCAGTGTGACAGAATGGGTTTTGTCAAGTTTGGATGTGTCTCACACCTGTAATTTGGATTGGAAGCTTGTTTCTAAAAAACTGTCAAAATTATTTTGGGGCTGTTTTTCAAAGGGTAGCCAAATTAGAGGTGCTTCTGAAATATTTGATCAAAACTAAAAGGCAGGATGATGTAACAATCAGAACCAACACCTTTCTTCTGCATCCAGCTACATGAGAAATACAAGATATTTTTAAAATTCTGTGCACGTGGGAGCTCTGTAGGAAAACTCTTTGGTCACAGCAACCCATTTCAGCAAGACACTAAATCATCTTTAAATCACCTCATTTAATTCTGTAGATTACAGCAAAGACAAAGGAATAAGTTAACATGAGAAAGTCAGTAATGAAGTTGGTTTAGTAGCTGCATATTCCCAAACAGTGCTACTATTAACAGGTTTTGCTCTTCGCTGCTCTTTAAGTGGATAACAGATGCCCTACTAAAATCAAACACCTGCTGAAATCAGTGAAAGAAATCAAAGAATTCATCAGAAAATCATATCTACAGGCTAGAGATCTCGATCTGTAATGGTCACCTAAAACTATTGCTATGGTCTGTGGGGAGAAATGGACACTTCTTGAGAGCTGTGTCTGAATTTTAACCCAAAATAGCTACTTTCTTTCCACTGACAAGAGCAGCTAGGCAAGACAATTAGTACCTGCAGTATAGACATTTAAATTGAATCTTAACCCCTGCCCCCAACCCCAAATGTCTCCAAAGGATGTTGGGAGGCCCAGCATAGCTACAAAATAAAGTTTAGGTTGGAAGATTCCAACCCTGTGGTTTTCGGAAGAGAAGTAGATGTGGGAAAAGTTACAATTGCAATAAAGAATTTGCTTTTGGAAACATTTAAAATTTTGGGGTATCATCCATAAGTACATTTGGAAAACACAGACTCCTTGTTAAATAATCAACAAGCTGTTAATAGCTTCTCACAGAAAAGGTAAGTATTCTGAAAAGGATGTTTTGAGGCTCTGATAGTGCAATGTTTCTCCATTTAATTTAACAGAAAATGCTTACAGTGAAGACAGCAGAAGCACGTGGGTTATTGTACTTGCAGTTGTGCTTTCACTTGTTGGTATTATTCTTCTGATTATTATTATTGCGGTTATCGTACGCTGCTGTTGTCTAAAGAAAAAAGGTAAGTGGACCTTCACAATTGGTCTATATGTTAAAAAAGTATCTTCAATTAGATATAAATCTCCTGGTTGTGTCAGCTCTGGTGCTGTGCAAATACCCGTAAGCTGAAGTGTGAGCAGACAGATCCTGCTCTTAACCATGACCTGGTTAGGATGCTCCTTAATTTCACCTTGCTGTTTCTCTTATAAATTGGTTCCAAAGTAATCAGTGTCAGCCATTCACATTAACTACAAGGGGGTCATGTTTTTCAGGAGTACATTAACTTTCAATGACTTTTAGTTCCTACGCTGAGATTCTTTGTTGAAGCATACTTTCAGTGCTGTGTGCCTAATTTCCAGTTTCTGTGTGAGGTGTTCTACAGAGGTCTCACACAGTTTTGTAATCAGGGAGGAGACATGTGGTAGCTGGAACACAGTGCACCCTCTAAGAGGAGCTCTCTGGTAGGTCACATTTTATTTTCCTGCATTTTAAAGGCATTCTTTTTTTCTTCTTTTTTTTTTTTTTTTTTCCCCTCCCAGAATCTACGTATCAAACTGAAGTAAGGTAAGCTGGATGAGGTGGGAGAATTTTTCCTTTTAACTGAACTCTTTCAGGCTGCTGCAGGATGGTGAGAAGAATGTGGCAGTTTCCATGCCCCGCTGTCCAGCACTCCCAGGATGCGTGGGTGCTGCCTTGCTGAGTGACCTTGCCCATTTCTGTAGGCACAGCAGGGGAAGGAGGGCCAGTATGCAGGGAAGGAGGCTGACCTTAGGGGCAAAAAGCAAGGGCCAGAGCTCACAGCAGGTTGAGAACTCTGTTTCCACAATAAACTGGGAAAAAAGAATCAAATTCCTGTCCTGTATGAGAAATAGTGTGGCCAGCAGGACTAGGGAAGTGACCGTCCCCCTGTACTCAGCACTGGTGAGGCCCCACCTCAAATACTGTGTTCAGTTTTGGACCTCTCAGTACAGGAGGGACATTGGGGTGCTGGAGTGTGTTCAGACAAGGGCAATACAGTTGGTGAAGGGTTTAGAGGACAAGTCTTATGAGGAGCGGCTGAGGGAGCTGGTGGCATTTAGCCTAGAGAAAAGGAGGCTGAGGGGAGACCTTACCACCCTCTGCACCTACCTGAAAGGAGGTTGTAGCGAGGTGGGGGTCAGTCTCTTCTCCCAAGTAACAGATGATAGGACAAGAGGAAATGGCCTTGAGTTGCACCAGGGGAGGTTTAGGATGGATATTAGGAAAACTTTCTTCACTGAAAGGGTTATCAAGCATTGGAACGGGCTGCCCAGGGAAGTGGTTGAGTGACTGTCCCTGGAGGTATTTAAAAGACGTATAGAGTGGTGCTTAGGGACATGGTTTAGTGGTGGACTTCACAGTGGTTGGACTTGATGTTCTTAAAGGTCTTTTCCAACCAGAACCATTTTAAGATTCCGTGAAAATCCTGCACACGCTGCCTCCTCTCCCATTCGACAAGCACAGAACCCACAAACTGCAAACACGCTCCTACTGAAGCTGACGGGCAAAGCAAGTACTTAAGCACCGGCTGTAGCCCCGGGGGCCGCGGGGTGGGCAGGGAGGGAGCCCCTGCCTGGCACCGGGCTGGTTGCCCGCAGCCTGCCGGGCGATTGCCCGCGCCGCCACAGGGGGTCACTGCGAGCCCAGCAGCGCCGGTGGGGCTGCGGGCCGCGGGGAGGGCGGCGTGAGGCGGGAATCCCCGCACCCTTCTGGCCAGAAAGCCTCGCCGCCAGCTAATAGAGAGAGATTGGCAGGCAAATTAGACCCTCTCCCCGGCTCTTTTAAGGTTCGCTAGCGTTAGGCTGGTAAAAATCAGTTAAATAAATAAAGCTGCCCCGATGATGGGTGTCAACGCCTAATCAAGTGATTATCAGACGCACCTTGAGTACAAAGCTGTTGGATGGTATGTTACTGCATCGAGTTGGAAAATGTTAAAAATCATGAGCTGATGGTTATCAGCATTAAAATGCGCCGGTGTCCAACAGCATCCTGGCCTGTATCAGGAACAGCATGGTGAGTAGGACCCGGGAGGTGATCGTCCCCCTGTACTCAGCACTGGTGAGGCCCCACCTTGAGTACTGTGTCCAGTTTTGGGCCCC
>JAOXNO010000001.1:115849382-115912289 GCA_028565335.1 Limnodromus scolopaceus
GGGTTGTCAGGCATTGGAATGGGCTGCCCAGGGAGGTGGTTGAGGCACCATCCCTGGAGGTATTCAAGAGACAAGTCAACATGGTGCTCGGGGATATGGATTAGTGTTGGGTGGTGTTTTGTGTGGTGGGTGTGGTGTGTGTGTTGTGGTGGTGGGGTTTTTTTTGGGGGGGGGTTATTTATTTATTTATTTATGTTGGTTGGACTAGATGATCTTAAAAGGTCCCTTCCAACCTGGGTGATTCTGTGATTCTGTCGGTGGGGTTATTTGGAGTTATTTTTTCTAAGCTTCTAAGGGGCATGGTAAATTCATATTCTGCCTATGCTTGTGGGGTTTAATCTCTTAATGAGTTTACAAAATGTTACACCACCTTGCCTCACACCTCACTAATACCTAGCTTCATTAACGGCCTCTTGTGGGGAAATTGTGTGAAGGTCTGTTGACAGATTTCCATTTATACAGCATTACTGATACAAAACAAAATAATGAAATTAGGTAAACACTATTTTCTCCCGAGGAAATGGTACTAATTATGCCATGCCATACCAGTAAACTTCCACGTGGTTTCTGAGTTTGTAATGCTTAATTGATCATTTTACCAACTGCAACTATATAAATAGCACAGGATTAAATGAGCAGGGAATGGGAGGTAAAAATTGCTTTTTTTTTTTTTTTTTGCTATGAATAAAGTGCTACAAAGCCTATTTGCTCGGTTCTGCCAGAAGCCCTCTGCACCTCTGCAAGGGTCAACTCTGCTAAGGCAAAATCAATTGAACATGCAGGGGTACACCTGCCCAGAACTGGGGACTGGTACGGCTGGGTCCATGTCCTTTCCAGGACCCTGTCTGGCTGATGTGTGTCTGCAGACTGCTTTCTTGCAGACAACCTGAACGGGTCGAGGATAGGGCATAACATTACTTTTGCCCTATGTCTTTGAATCTAGTCTGGACAAATACAATTATATCTTCAAAATAGAATGTGTGGTTTAGATCTCAGTACAGTAAAATTCCTATTTTCCCATTAGACATGAGCTGTTTTACTGACTTCATAAACACTGCTTACACTTTGAAAGTTAAGCAAAGGCTTAAGCAAATACTTAAGCATTCAGATGAGTCCAGGCTCTATGGCTCAGCTTGGACTTAGAAACTAAGAGCTGACAGTTCTGCAAAGTTTTAGCATGTATAAACAATGTCACTGAAATCACAGGAATTATTTACAATCACTTACAGATTTTGTAGGTTTGGTGTTTTTTTTATTGGGGGGAACCTACCTGCAGAAAAAAGAATGATGGTTGTCCAGATTTTGGAAGCTGTGTTGTAGTAGTATTAAGTGGTGAGACCAAAGATATATTGTGTTACTTCCCACATTTATTTTTGACTTGGCTGGCTATATTTCTGTGCCTCCCACACTTTTTTTGTAGCTGCTTTCAATTTGGCTACTACACTGAGTTTGTTAAGATCTAAGGATCAGATAAAAAAGACAGTACAGTATCATGTAACAGGTGGAGGTGGTATTCGTAAACAATTGCTCTTGTCTTCTAGCAACCATAACAGGTTTCTTAGTGATATCTAACATGTTTGTCTCCTAAGAAAGCCATGTAGTCATAGCTGGCACATCAGATTTACGTGTGCATGAGTAAGGCTCATCTGAAGCTCTGTGGCCCTGCAAAGTAATTCCTACTAAAGATTTACTAAAAAGTAAATGCAGCCGTTTCTACAAATACTGCTAACTGACAATATTTCCTCCTTCTCCTACAAATCCCTGGGTTGTCATAATCCTGCCATCAGTTTGTACTTACCACACCAGAAACCTAGGTAAAGATAGACCTGGGACTATCCTGGAGAGGAGTCCATGGTAGGAGTAGATGAATAGTAGCATCTCTTCTAGAAAAAGCGTTTTGAGTAACAAGGCACTCCTTTCTAGCTGTGCAGCTATGCAGGTTGCTGTTCTGCAAATTCAGAGGTGTATACCTTTAATCAAGGAAGTTCTGTCAACTTCATTGTGGCTACGCTCATTTGTAAAGTAAATTTCAAAGTGAAAGATTAACTTTAGAGTGAATTAATCACTTGGGAGCTAATTGTGGTGATGTGAGATAACATGTGGCCATCCAGTACCTGAAGGGCACCTACAGGAAACATGGGGAAACACTCTTTATTAGGCAGTGTGGCAAAAGGATGATGGTTTTAAACTGAAAGAGGATAGATTTAGATTAGGTATTAGGAATAAATTTTTTACTCTGAGGGTGGTGAGACACTGGAACAGGTTGCCCAGAGAAGTTGTGGATGCTCCATCCCTGGAGGTGTTCAAGGCCAGGTTGGATGGGACTTTGAGCAACCTGGTCTAGTGGGAGGTGTCGCTGTCCATGGCAGGGGGGTTGGTACTCAATGATCTTCAAAGACCCTTCCAACACTAACCATTCAATGGTTCTATGATTCTATGTTTTTGCAGGTGGGAGAGGGGCTCAAATCACAAAAATTAAGAGCTATCATAAATGACTCCGTGTTCCATTATCGGGCCACTGAGTATCTTGTAATTCAGAATTATTATTATTCAGATCAAAATGAATTTCCTACCAAACCTATGATCTGGAATTGTCTTCACTCTTTGAAGGTTGCTCACTTTATTTTCCTGCTTTCTGATAATGCAGCTGATGGGAACTTTCTAAACAGAATTTCAAAGGTAATGCTTGTATGGGACAAGACTTGTACCAGCTAATTACTTGTAAGACCCAGATATGTTTTGTACCTATTTTTTTTGCAGTAAGACATACAAATTTGTCTCTGTGGACTACTACCCAAGAGTTCTTATATCATAATGAAGTTCTAGTGACAAATCTTTTTGTTTCTAGAAAAGTCTCAGCTGAGAAGAAAACAGATGGTTATTTGAAAAACAGGCAAAGGCATGGTAGTGAAAATGAGGGATACATTCCAGAGGAACGGTGGAACACAGAACACATCTCAAGTGAGTCTAAGCCATTGAATCACATAGTGTCAAACTGCTTCTCAACGTAGGCATTTTGGACAACATGTCAAGAAATTACATTACAGAATTTCACAATACTTTCTAGAAGGACTTGTGCTCGGCCTGAACCTCTTCAGAACATTTTGGATTTTCAAAAGTCCTTCAAAAGTTTTCAGAAGGCATCAAGGTTCTTTGCAGCTGAATTTAGTCATGGGTTCATTTTTTTTAAATGCCTTTGTTCTTTCAAATATCTTCTGGGGTCGAAGGTGGGAGTACTGGATTCCCATATGATAGTAAATTTAGACAATATTTTGCATTTGGTCTCTTAAAACAAAAAAAATCCACCACCACCAAAAAGAAAACAAAAAAAAAGGAAAGAAAAAAAAAGGCGGTTAGTGAATTTACTGATGATTTTACTGATAAATGACTAAGGCATTATAAATTCTAGTCCTTACGCACAAAGACTCTTCAAAAGCAAATGTAAATCTCCACCAAATCATTACCCACCACTTGCATTTATAACCACATTATTATCAAAACGTTTAATCAAACACTTAATGACATAAAATTATCGTGCAGTCTATAATCCAGGCATACATCCTTTTCTCTCTAACAAATAAATTGTGAAATAAGTGCGGTGGAAAGATTTGAAGAGCGTGCGGTATTGTAAAATGTAGCAGTTATGAAAAAATAAAAGGAGAACTAAGTAAGCCTGGACAAATTGATTCTACTGGATCCTAGATGGGGTCCTTTCATATTCATTAGTGTGCTGTGTTGACCTTGGCTGGCCACCAAGTGCTCACCAAGTCGCTCTATCACACTCCCTTTTCAACAAGACCAGAAGAAATTAGATGGAAAAGCTTATGGGTCAAGATGAGGAGGGGGAAATCCCTCACCAATTTCTGCCACAGGCAAAGCAGACTCCACTTGGGGAAGATTAATTTGATTTATTGCCAATTAATAACAGAATAAGATAGTGAGAAAGAAAAACAAAACTAAAACACCTCCCCCACTTCTTCCAAGGCTTAACTTCCCTCCTAGCTCATCTACCTCCTCCCCATAAGCAACACAGGGGGATGGGTAATGGGGGCTGTGGTCAGTCCATAACACATCATCTCTGCTGCTCATTCCTCCTGACACTCTTTGCCTGCTCCAGCGTGGGTCCTTCCCACAGGAGACGCAATGCTTTGTCAACTTCTCTAATGGGGGCCCTTCCCATGGGCTGCAGTTCTTCAAGAACTGTTCTGGCCTGGGTCTTTTCCATGGTACAGTCCTTCAGAAATTGAGTGCTCCAGTGTAGGTCCCTCATGGGATCACAGTTCCTGCCAGAAAACCTGCTCTTGCATGGGTTCCTCTCCATGGGGCCACAGCTCCAGCCAGGAGCCTGCTCCCATGTGGGCTCTCCACAGGCTGTAGCTTCCCTCAGGGCACACTCACCTGCTGTCACATGGGGTCCTCCAAAGGCTGCAGGGTGGGTATCTGCTCCACCATGGTCCTCCATGGGCTGCAGGGTGATAGATAACCTGCATCACCATGGTCATCTCCACAGGCTGTGGCGGAACCTTTGCTCTGGCACCTGGAGCATATCCTCACCTCCCTTCTTCACTGGCCTTGGTGACTGCAGGGCTGTTTCTCTCACATTTTCATATTCCTCTTTCCCAGGTCCTGTTGTGCAGCACCTTTACCCTTTCTTAAATACATCATCACAGAGGTGCTGTCAGTGTTGCTGACAGACTCAGCTGACTTTGGCCAGCAGCAGGACCATCTTGGGACCAGTTGGAACTGGCTCTGTCTGACACGGGGGCAGCTCCTGGTGTCTTCTCATAGAAGTCACCCCTGCAAGCTCCCCCCCACTAAAAAAACCCTTGCTATGTTAGCCTGACAAGTTAGCTAGAGTTTGGCTCACAATATTAAATCATATCTAGCTGTATTCCTGCATGGCTTGTGCCATGTTCGTGTCATGGTGGACACCAAATAACAATAATCTTGCATATTGTTGTTACAGGAATTCCCTCTTATTCCCTAGTGTCTTCAAAGATCACTGCTCCTGCTGCAGATTTACATACCAGTTCTGTATCAAAGGTAATTGTAATGCTGAAATCTTGACCTTTTTTTTCCACACAGTGTGTATCGTACTATATCCAAATATAGATTTTGGGTGGAGGTAGACATTTATAAGTCAATTACAGCTGTAATTGTGTAAGTAGAATGTCCCTTCAAGATTCCTGAATGTTTGATTTATAAGGATAAGTGCCTTGAGTGTTAGCCTCAGACTTAGATTGATTTGGGGGGAGGGTGGGAGTTGAGGGAAAAGTAGCTCTGATATTTGGAAGAAGTGTCTAATGAAGCTTTTGTCACATCTGTTCCCCTCAACACCCTGCTACATCTTCCTCCCTAGACTAAAGTTACGAAGTCACAGACTTCCCCTCATGTATTCATAGAATCAGAATATCTCAAGTTGGGAGGGACCCAGAGAGTCCAAATCCCTGTTCCTCACAGGACAACCTAAAACTAACCCATACGACTAAGAGCATTATGGAGATGCCCCTTGAACTCTGAGAGGCATTCAGTCAGTGCCTCTTCTTTCCTCTCGATCACATTTCACCTCTTTCCTTCTCCAAATGTCAGCTAGGCCTTTCTGCTGGCCAGCATGATGGGTAGCCCTGGGTGGGACAGACTTCCCGTAGGAAAGCCAATTGTCTTTTCATCATCGTCATTCCTGGGATTAAAAGTCTCCTTCTCTCTCTCCACAAGCCCATTTCTTACCATTAATTAATTCTTTCAGCCTTGCCAGCCAGAGTAACTCTGGCTTGGCTTTTGAGAATTTACCTCTGTGTATATTATACATTAAACCATTATAATGTGGAAGTTTGCTTTGCTCTGGGCATGTAATAACTCTGGATAGCTGTTAGATAGGTGCCTTTGCCAAAGTGGAGGTCTGCAATGTTTTTGCTGTTCTCCCCGGTTGCCAGACTGGAGGAGATCTGGATATAAGATGAAGGCACTGTTGAAGGTGGGGTTTGAAGTCCCTTTGCAAACAAAATCCATTGCAGATACAATACATAGATATGCGTTTTCTCAGGATCATTTCTTGATTTTATTTTCCAATTACACTTCCACATTGCAGAAGTTGATTCAATCAGAAACTTTATGCTGATCTTAGAGACCTTTGGTATCTGGGCAGTAAATGATGGAAGGGGAAGCATGCAGCTAACATCCAGTTTGCCCTAGAGCTTTGCCCCTTTTCCACATGTCTAACATGTAAAGAAGTAGAGCTCAGTGTTTATTCCCCTACCTTTTCCGTTCTCAGCTACTTCTGTTCTGAAGGGGGTTGCTGGGCTCTCTTAGCTTGTAGTACAACAGCAACGTGGATCTTAATTTATGCCACATATTTGTAAAATACATTTAGCACCTCCATGTTGGGTTTTGCCAATATTCTCTTGGGAAAGCAGCAGCAATGTGGTACTGAGTTCACTCCTCAACACAGCGACAACTCATTTATTTTTGAAGAGTTGTTTCAACATCTAAAATGCAGAAATCTGTCTTGGGATGACATTACATATAAATCATAGCAGAGTGTGTCTATTTCTTTTGGCACACAATGAAATTTAGGATGTACTCAATCAATGATTAAAACAATGATCAAAATAATAACAGTAAAAATAATAGCAATGATACTGATGGATTTGTGGCTGGTAGTTATTATGTTTGACATTAATTACTTGTCAAACAAAATACTATTAAAGCAAAGCTGAAAAGCGTGTACAAAACAGCTGAGGGTTTAGTGTGGATCTATAACCCTGAGCAACAGTTTCAGATAGTGTTTGATGTGCTTATGAACAGGATTGTAGGGTACTGGCTATGTTTGCATGCACAAGGCATGTGGCACGTTATGGTCTGCTCTAAGAAGTAAAAGAGATTGTGGTGAGGACCCTGTACCCTCCCTATACACATTTCAGGGGAAGGCAGTAACTTCAGTTAGCTGTAGTCATTTCCCACTGACTGGGCGCTGCTTGATGGTTGATGTGCACTGGTTGTGCACCAAGAGGGCATCAAGCTGTTTGGTGTCATCTGAAAGGGATCCACTTTGGGTGCTCTCAGACAGCTCCAGAGTGAGAATGAGAGTGCTGTGAGTAAGGTCCATCAAGTGGCTGGGTTCACAAATGGTGGGTTTGTGCTCCTGATTCAAACTGTAACATGAATGTAGGTGTAGCCCTCCTTGTCAAATGCTAATTAGATGGCCTAGGTGGTCCCTTGCAGCCCAATGGCTAAGGAAACATTGAAATACATCAGAGGCATACAGCATAAAGTTGAACTGTTGAACTGTTAAATCAGTTGCCCCTGGACAATATTTGGTACGAGTATGCTACAGTAGCTTCTAGCTGCATCAGTAACTGCATGCACATTTTTGAAAAGTATCAAGAGATAATCTAGAGGTTAAAATAATTTGTAACTGTTTTCAATAAGTTGGAGGAATATTTAGCAATCTAAAAATGGCTTGTGAAAATGAACTATTTCAGAGTTTGAACAGGGCTTCGCAGTATATTTTGATGGCCCCATCTTGTACGTACAAGAGCTGATACAGGTGAATGGAGGTTTACCTTAAATTGTGCATTTGCAATTCATGATTTAAGTTTGTGGAATAATATATAAACATAGTAAAACTTTTTCCAGACAAAAAAAAATTGTGTTTTTCTTTTACATTCATAACCTTCCCCGTTAACTGCATAATAAAGGTTTTCTGACATGGATGCATTTTAATAAATTTCAATCACAGCTGTTGCCAATATATTGCATAATAAACATTATGGTGCTCTTTCATTATAATGTATTTCTTGTCAAGTAGGAGAAATCAGATGGCAAGCCATTTAAGTGTTAGCTGATTACTGCTGAATCAAACAATTTCTTCAGAAACCACCTGCTTTCCTACCACTGCATTTTCTGAGCACAGAAAGTTGTGTTTGTCATTTGACTTTTCCTGACTGGGTACTGGAAACATTCCAAAACACTTTTCATCTTTATTCTTCTGGACTTTGTAATGAAAAATAGAGGGGAAAAAAACAGGAGGAAAAGGAGTTATCCAGAGAATTTTTTCCACAGTGAAGGAGGTCATCAAAAGATGAACTCCAGCAAATTGCCTCTCTCTCCCTGGATAATCAGGAAGCAATGTCCTTGCAGTGCTTCTATGGAGGTCAAGAAGGAGTGAAAAACCCGGGTCCTCCCTCAGGAGCAGGGTGGGGAGGGAATGAGGTGGTTTCCAACTACTGGTGGAAAGAGTCACAGACATTGAAGACCTAAAGCCTTGTCTCGCCACCTCTGCAAGGTGGAAGAAGTTAGGGTTTTTGTGGTTGGCTTCCTTGTTACCTTCTGGGATCAGGATTAACCACAGCAATAAGGCAAGAAAATGTTTCCATATGGGAAGTTTTAATGGAGAATTTTAAAATTAGAAGAAGCTCATGGATGTAGGGACAAGATGAAAAGCAGGGCAATTGCAGTGAATGAATATTTTTCAAGTTAGCATTTTGACTGGGCAGAGGCAATCATGCCTGCTACACAGCCCATTCCTACCACTCTCAGGAGAAAACTGGATGGAAAGTTTCAGCACAGGTCAGAGGCATTAGGCAGTCTCCCTGGGTCTCTGAGAGTATCAGCTTCAAATTTCATCCCTTCTGTTGCATATGTAAAAAGTTACAATTTTAAATAATTTGAGAGATTAAGGGAGACTTTGTATCAAAGTTTTTGTTTCCTCACAAGTCCTTGCCCATGGACCCAACCAGGTACAAAGCCTGAAATATCTGCTGGGTCTCATTGTAAAAGGTGACAACAGAAAATCACTTAGGTCAGCTATTGGCCATTCAACCTCTTTGAATCAGAAACTAATGCACAATGTTCACAGAAGATAAATGTTGTGCAGCAATTGTACTGATCAATTCACAACATGAACAAAAGATTTGGCAAATCATCTTAGGGAAAAGTAATACCTCAGTGAAGGAGAAAGGGGGAAAAAAGTGTGTGAGACATTTAAAAAATGATGAATATCGAACTAAATTATTGAGCTGAGGAAAAAATTACCAGCCACTGGAAGGGGAGGCCAGGAGCATCAGTCAAGGGTGCTGGGAGGTCTTCATTCTGATTACATTAGCTAAGAAAAGGTCAAATAGAGAGTAGAGTTACAAGCTTCTATTTAATTGCATATTTTGTTACTGTCAGTGATGGGAGGAGAGTGATCCTTGCTCCTAGTCCCAGAGCTGAGCTGCAGGCCAAATGAGTGCTAGGGACTAAAGTCCCATCTAGGGGAGCTGTTGCTCATACCCTGACCCATTATGCAGAGCTCGTTCCAAAACCCAAGTGCAGCGAAGGGGATCCCTTACCTTGTCTCTGGCAGGTTTGGGGGCAGTCCCACAGACAGTTTAGCCTCAACAGGGGCCATTGGGCCAGTTCTGCAAGACCCTGGGTGCCACCTTCAAGGAACTGCATTTTTTCAAGTCCCACTGGTACAAAAGGAACTCTGAGAACCCAGCATCTTGCAGGACTGGACAATCTCCTACACAGGCCTCGTAATTAGTCCATTTAATACACCATAAATGTCTCTATGATAAATCAGAAGACCATTTCATCAGAGGGAGTGAGTTCTCATTTATAGCGGGCCAGGTTCATCCCTGGTGTAATTCAGCTGACTTCAGCACAGCTACATGAGGCCTGCTCTTGCCACCACAGCCACACTCTTCCTCTCCAATCCAGAGTGAGTCATGGCTCTGTTAATGGGGAAGGATCTATTTTTCTTCTTAACTACTCCAAATGACGGTCTATAAACTGGAAATATTATTTAGTTGTGGTTGTGGTTTTATACTGGGAAGGAAATGAATGATGAATTGTAGCTCCATTTATTGCACTGTATATAACTGCTCTGACTCTGAGGATTGTTCGAGAAGAAAAATTAAGCTATCAAAATCAAATTAAAAGGCCAATAAAATAGATATATAAACTAATGACAGCAAATAATTTTACCCATACTGATGAAATGTACTGTAGAGTATGCCATGTTATGATATTCATTGGTCAGCATATCTTGATTAAGAGAATAATAAACAGTGATGATACAGATATAGAAAAGGCAGGTGCAGTTTATAGTATAATTTTTTGAAGTTTCTGTGGAAGAAGGGGAGGAGTGAAGTTACGTGGGTGGGATTAACTCATGAAGAAATGAGAAGGAATTTCTAGGCTGTATGTCTACTGATGGACAGGGAAATGTGCTGAGTGTACAAAAACTTGGCAGGCTGGAACTGGTTTGCTATTTGAAGTAGTGATGTATCCAAGTTATTTTGAGGGTATCCAGAACTTTTGGGTGGGTGTTTTCCTGTAAATGACGTGAATTTGGAATGTGAATTAAAAACTGAGGGCAGGGTGAAAAATAACCTTCAGAAACAGAAAGCTAGGTCTCCCTGTTTTTTTGTTCTAACAGTTAGCTAAATGTGTGATGCATGCACACACATTAATTTCAGCAATTTGTTCTAATGCAGCTAGACTCGGATTTTTTTTTGGCTGGCTAATAGCAGGCAAAGCCTTCAGTTTATCACACATTTCCACAGCGTCAGTGTGTGAGGAAATGCCATCTGTTAAATCAATTTAAAGATCAGAGCCCTGTTTCATAATGCCAGATGTGTGTTCATCATTCATATCACTGATGTCATATGGGTTGCAGAAATGACTACAACATGCTTGTAATAGCAGAAGTCCTTCTTTCATTGACTGAAGATCAGTATTCAAAACATCACTGAAGGATTCAACCCTGAAATCAGCTGATACACACACTCATTTTACCTTCTGATTCATCCATGTTTTACTAGCTCTTTTTTTTTTTTTTTTTTTTGTCTGGCTCAAGAGTTGGAAAGATCTGGGCATCAGTTTCCCTAACCAAACCAACACACCATGCAAAGATTTTCCAAGCATAATAGTCCCTTTATAGTAATCTCTATAAAAAGGCATGCAGGGCAGATGATAAGTCAACAGGCAGGCTTTGAAACATGTAACTGTCAAATATCCATGGTTAACTAGATGCCATACTGATGGTATGAAGAGACTTAAAAGTATGTAAAAGAAATGCTGATGATATTGCATCCTCACTGATGGAGGGGACCACCTTAGAAACTCTCTCCTTTAACCTTGGGCTGTGCAGAGAACCGCTAGAGTTGTCTATTGTCCCTTCCTATGTAGGATGTAATGAATAATAAAACCATTTTTTTCTCAGTCCAAGACTGATGGGATGAGTAGAGCACTGAATTGATCTGAAGAAGAAATAACTTTGAAACCAAAACCAAGCAGGGACTCCAGCAGCTGTTGAATATCAAGGTTTAAATATGAAATGGTTTTTGTGGTCCTGCTCCTCTGCGTTTTGTATTTGTAATGTGTCGTATGAGATCTATAGCATCAGAAAATGATTTTTATGTCACTGACCAGCAGCCAGTGGCCTCCATTTCAGTGAAGTTATATCCAGTGAACTGCAACCTCCGTGAAGCTATGCTACTTCAGAGAAAGCTCTACAGAAAATGGGCCAGTACACAGCATGAGTTGATCGAAATTCATGAAATTATTCATTAATTGGGATTGAGCACAGTGAGAATGAAATATAAGTAAGCCAGGGCATTTGTGCTAAAGCGGATAACCCTGAAAGATGCAGCAGGGCAGAGGAGAACCAGCGTGGGCACCGTCCTCACCTCAGGGCCAAACTTGCTGCTCCGTTCCTCCTTTGGTGTTGAGGAGAAATGGCATGACAAGGCAGGGGCAGGATGGCTCATTCTTGCAAATGAGATTTTTAGAGCAAAAGAGGCATCCTTGGGATTCACTTCCCCCGGAGCTGTCAGGGAAGAATAGGACAGTCTAGATCCAGTTGGTGCTAGTTCTCTGTCTCCCTCCTATTTAAAATCACATGCAAACCAAAATCACCGGCAGTGTTGCCTACTAATGGCTATAAACACTGTGTCTTTCACAAGATTACTTGATGAACTTTCTGATTAATGTCTTTTTTCCTTTAGTAAATCTGAGTGCGATGCAGTATTTTTGTGCAACAAGTTCTGGGAAATATTCTCACCCCTGTATTTTGCTAAACATGGGATTTAAATAATGACCTATTTCAAGATGTTTCAGAGACAGTGTTCAATGAGGTGGTCTTGGATGCCCTCTGAAACTTTCTGGTTATTCAGTAGGCTAACTAGTTCAGTATACTTCATACTTAAAGGAGAGGCTAGAGTATCTGGGAATATTTGCTTTCCACAAACATAATGCTTGCCTTCAGCTTTATTTAGATCTCTTTTTCCATTCTACTTGTAAACTTGTTATTTTGGTGGGGAGCAGTAGTAGAGAGCTTCTCAAAACCTCTGTCCTAGTGAGAAAGCCTGCCATAACAGACCTGTAACTGAGCAGTCAGGAAATGCCAAATAACTGTTCTGCCATAAATGGAGCAAATATCATCATATATTAATCTCCAGGGTAACACAGACCAGAGGAAACGCTGATGTGCTCTGGAAATGAATGAGTGATGTCTCTGTTGAGCACCAGTAAGGTCTTTGGGCTGAACTGCAAAAAATTAGGTGCGGGAGAGAGATCTTGAAGAAGGTCTCTTGAGCAGAGACAGGCAAGCCTGTTACTTCCCAGAGCAGCTCTCCTCTCTGCAGAAGTAAACAGTAAAGAATGGTAAATTTAGAAAACAGCAGCATGTTCTAGAAACAAAAAAGGTGGGAAGAGAGGCGGGGGGAGGTGGAAGGGGGGCAAGAAAGAGAGTTGTGTTTAAAACAGAAGGCAGCTGTCTTATGAAATGTTTCTAGGATAGTTATATTTATCCCATGGTTTTCCTTGAGGTGCTGGGACTCATTAAATACCAGAGACGTGTTGTCCACATTTGTTATCTAACATTTTCCTCTGTGGCTTACTCAATAATGTATATGTACCAAATGCATTATTTAATATGTTTAATACTGGAAGAATACCAAGGCAATACAGACTGTACATGATTAATGCTCCAGAAAAAAACACACACGAAGATTGGTCAATAGTTAGGAACCAGCTTGGACTTGACAAAAAATTGAAATTTCCATTATTTTCCAAGGGCTTGAGACCAGGTGGGGAAGTTGCAAGGAACAGTAGCCAGCAGATCACATTTACCTGGAGGTAGATGAAACCAACGCTAGGGCTGGCTGCAGCAAAACATTGGGCTGTAGAGTTACATTTAGGAAGCTCCGTGAAGATACATATTTATAACTTTGGAAGAAATTTTCGTTCCTTAGAGCTACTTTGTAATTATCTAGGTGGGGTCTCGCTACTACATGTAAATATTCATAGTGTATATGTCTTGGATGCATTTGAGAACGAATTTTTCTTTTTCTTTTCCTCTGCGATGATTTTTTGTAAAAGTGCATAAATAATTAGGACTGGAAATCGACTGCAGTGACTTCAAATGAAGATAGGGTTTTCTAAACTGCTGAGCATTTGCCCTGCACTGATCCCACTGGGGTCAGTTTGAAAACAGGCTGCTGTCGGTGGAAGCGGAATCATGCCAGCCATGGGAACTCTAAAAAAAGCTTACCTTGAATAAACACTGAGATGTTGAGTGTGGTCTTTCAGACACATGAAATAGTGGCGTGCTTATTGTTGCAATTTCTGATGTATTTGGAAAGCAATGTCAGATGTTAAGTTATTCTTACAGCTTAATGGGTAGTTTCTTTAAGAGAATCAGAGGAGAAACGCCCAACATCATGTTGTGCTAAAAAGAATATAGACTGCAGAGTCCACAGAAAGTTCTCAGATAACGTAAGACCAATTAACGAATTCCCAGAACTGCCATCAGTGTGTTGCATGTGAAGCTTTTGTTTTGTTCTGCTGTTCATCCTTTCCTTTGTATTTAGAATTTGAGTGGGTTGCTGATGATAGATTTCATTTTGGTATAATTTTTTGGGGTGGGGGGTTGGTAGGTAACCCCCCTGAGTACCCTTGCAAGACTGCTTTTCTAGGATATTTTTAGTTCTATAACTGCTTTTACTCTCCCATAGGTGCGACCTCAAAGACGTACTGATTATCCCATCAGCCCAAAGAAAATCAGAAATGCGACACTTGTTTAGGATGTGCTTCTCCGGGAAATTTCTCTATCAGTTGCATTTTACACATTTGGATGGCTTTGTGCAAGAGAGAGAGGTTAACACCAGTTGTCTCAGTTTAAGCTATAAGTTATTTTTCTTTTTGTCCTCATGCATTGAAACAAAATTGCAACCTTTATAATGTAGTATATGATACCTCAGCAAAATAATGGACATAAATGACAGCATTAACGTCAGAGACAATGAACTCGATGGGACTCAACAAGAATCTGTGCTTCGGGGCCCAAGGAAATCAACAAAACTGCTATCAGACCAAAATGTTAGCTTACCCACAGCAAGATCAAGAACTGGAACTGCAAGAGATTTATTAGTTCAGAAGAACTGGTTAATAATAATACTGGTTACTACAACACCTACTGTGGGTTTGGTTTTTTTTTTTAATGTACTTCCTGTACAGCTGATCATCTTAAGTTTATAGATCAATACCATTTTTCAATTTCTTTTCTGTAATAAAATCAAGGGAAGTTTTCATGAGGACTTTGTCAGAATTTCTAACAAAACTATCTTTGGATCTGAAATGAATTTGTTTCATTTCAATGCTTCTGTCACTAAAGGTGTTTGTCTTAAATCTGATGTTCCAGTTTTAAATAAAAAACAATCACCCATGTGCCAAAGAAAATCCTATTTTGATTGAAATGCAAAAATCTTAAGCTAAAAAGTGTGGATTTGAAACTCTGACTTTTAAGAGTTGTTGCTTGAATGCTTTATGTCTGTGTTCTACTTGTGGGCTGAGTTTGGCAGCCAAATGACTGGCAAATGGTGGCTGCTGGTGTTCCTGCTGGACCCTGTTGGTTCATCAGGGGTAGAGCTGGTAATCACCGTAGAGCAGATCTGGCACACGGACCCTATATGCACTTCCCAATCTAAAGATTATGATTTCTAGTGACATGTTTTGTCTGAAATTTAGCATTTCATAATGCAAGCTTATTATTTTTTTACAAAAAGGTGAACTTCTTCCAGAAAAACAAGTTATTTTCAGTGTGCTCGTCTTTCTACCCACTCAAAGCATTCTGAATTATTCAGTGCTTTGCGTGTTAATCTTTTGTATGAACCAATGCAGGTGCTTTTTGAGTGCTGAGAGAAGCTGCTACAAAGAATTATTTTCAGTGATAATCTGTGCAACTAAAATAAGAAATTTGAAACCTGTTCTCAGGAAAAAGAAGTTCTTTTGCATGTTTAGCAGTTGGCATCTCATTAAATAGTGGCGGATTTTGCACTGCTAGTCGCATTTTCGGTCAGTCTGTCAGAACAAGTGCTGAGAACAATTAATGGTCTGCCATATGCAATTGTATGCAAAGCTGTTTCAAATTCTGGCCATCTACACTTTTTCTGTCTTGTTTGGTTGAGAAGGATCTTTGAAATGCAATTGTACCAGCAGTATGGTACGTAAATAGCTGTAGTGTTATACAGAGAAAATATAAACAATTTACTTTGTGGAATATCTGTGTTTTTTCCTTGAAATAATCATGCACCGAGAGAAACATCTACCTTATTCTGATACAAGCATTGGTATTGCTGACACCTCCTAGTTACTATTGCAGCTTGATGTAACCTAAACACAAACAAAAATCCACTTTATTAGAGGAATGTCCATGGCATAAGAGAGACAGGCCCAGGGTTACACCATTCTGTGGCCTGGGGATGAAAACCATGGACCTTTGGCTTTCTGTGCATGTGCATGCTTAGCAAGCCTTTTGGTTCTCGGAAAAGTAACCCTACAGTGCAAAAATGGGAACTGCATGGAAGCAGTAGTATCCCAGCAGAAAATGTTAATTCATTAGAACGTATTTTGAAATGGAATCAAACTATACTCTGGTGTTTATCTCAAAGCCTGTAGCTTCAATATTATTTGGTATCATATTAAGCAGCCAACCTAGAACTTAACAAAACCTTTTCTCCAATTGATCTATATCCTTCCATGTTAATAAAATAATTGTTATGTTGAGGACAGGGGAAAAAGGGGACATGCTCTGAGACAAAAGACAAACTCCCGTATCACTAATATGGTGCTTTCCGTGCTGGGGAGTCCCCACTGAGATTCCTACGCTGTGCTACCTGGTGCTTAAAGCTCTTCAGAGGACACCAGCGGTGCTTCCCAAATTGTTTTTCAGGCTGCGGTTGGGCAAAAGCATCTCCTGGCACTGCTGTTTGTCATGGTTTAGGCTGAACTGGCCTATGACAGCGACAGATGCTCTCCCCCCACGTTCTCACTCTAGGAGAAAAAGGGGGAGAGATAAAGAGATTTATGAGTTTAGAATTAATTAAGCTACTTTAATGAAATATTAATATTAAAATTAAAAAGACAATAATGAAATAAATAGGTACATTTTATACAAAACCTTATCAAGCTCCCAGGGTGACGTCACTGGCAGGCACTGGGGAAGTCCCAGACTGGACTTAGTGATGGATGGGAACTGGATTCCAGCTCTGGAGTCAGGAACACACGGATCGGGATCAACGGCAGATGAACAGACAGGGTCCTCTTCAGATGTCGGCCATTGAAGAAAGAGGGCTGACCTTTTGATCCCTCAGCTTTTAATACTGAGCATGGGCCAGATGGGATGGAATACCCCAGTTGGTCAGGTTTGGGTCACCTTTTCTGTCTGTTCCTCCCCACAGGTGGGACCCCTCTACGCTTTTCTGTTTCCAACCCTCCAACAGGGCAAATAACGAAATTGGCTGACCTTGGTTGTTATAGCAATAAGTACAAGCAAGAGCCTCTCTGCATACCGTTCCTAGACATGAAGCACAAACATTGGTCTTATCACTCTGAGAACAAACAGTTTTCTCCACAATATGCTGTTAATTTCAGAGAGTTAGAAGAGGCCCAGCTAAGATGTAAAATTACTGAGCAGAAAGATGGTTCTGTTTTGCCTCAAACCGGGACACTGCTGAATGAATGAGCTGATGAGAGACCTCTAATCTGGGAGCCGTGTGGGAACCCCCTTCCCTGCTGATAGCTTCTAGCTGTCGCAGGGCAGCCAGGTCACCTTCCAGCAGTACATCTTGCCTGGGCACTGGAAGGGGCTCCAGCATGCCATGCTTACCTCAGGGACCACTTTCCAGGAGATGATTGCCAGCGGACAACACACAGCAGCAACAGGAATTACACCCCACTGGCTGCACATCCCACTGACTCGAACAAACGAAGGTTTTTTGCACAAATAGGTACCACAACCATGGAAACGTGCACATTAACCAGAGTCTGGAGCTATTTTCCTTCCTGCCAGCTACAAGAATGCATCCCACACAGCTATGGTATACTCTTAACAGCATTAGCATGAGGTTTAAAATTCTTATGGTGTCCTTGAAATTCATAGTTGGGGGCATTTGTATGCTACCAGATTTGTTTTCTTCAGGCATGTTATACATCCTGTATATCATCTCCAGTACTAGCTGTTACTTATGTTTGCAAATAGAGCTCCACAAATAACAATACATAAAATATAGAGACAATTTTTAGCACACAGGGAATATAAAATATGCAGGCACTTTCAGAAGACACAGTAGACTAAAAATATTGAATTTCAGCCACTTTATGGAGACACCAATCATTTGTACACATGCATATTGATTTATAATTATGACTTGAGGGACATTTTAGTAATCCAGTTTTTTACTGCTCACTAACTGTGCACAGTTTGATAGTATAAAACCCTTCTACGTTTCCTTACAAAATGTTCTGATTTGAATTCCATCCGTGTATATGTGGGAAAAAAATGCACTGGAGATAAACAGTAATTCATTCAACAGTAAGGCTTCCTAAAGTTTTCTCACCAGTTTTATATTTCACAGAAAATTCAGGCTACCTTTAATACAAAGCCACTTAAAAATAACACTGGTTTCATGTGGAGGTTTCTTTTTACAAGAAAAAAGCACCTCAGGTTTGTGTGGGCTGAGCAGAACCAACAGATGAACTCTTACGGAAGGGTACTCACAATATTGACTAAACATTTGGTTTCTTACTGATCTGATTGAATAGAGCTTCTAGTTTCAATATTTATTTGGTAGAATGTATAATATGTGGTGCCACTAACCTGAAATACACCATTCTTGAGTATTTGGCTCTCACAGTGACAGAGACGGGAACCCTTTCGTTATTGGCCTTGCTATCTCTTTCCTCAAAAGGATCCTGCAGGAGGCAGGAAGGACACAGCTTCCTACAAGCTTCCCCAGCAGAAGCTCCTGGAAAACCAGAGGATGATTCCCTCAAAGCGCTGTGGATAACTCAATCTGGTACCCTTCTGTCTCCACCCAAATAGATCTTACCTATCTAAAATGGGGCCCACCCCCAACTCCCCCTTCCTGAATTTCTCTAAATCCCACACCTACATTCCCAGAAATACAATAAAATTAATCCAATGGCCTCACAGTAACTGTGTAAGTAAAATGAAGCAATCAGTACAGACCCAAATGGTCTCATGGTCAAGCTGTAATAAGAAACCACCCTGGCTGCCAACAGGAAAACACTGCTCCCAAAACACGTTCGGCATCTTAGTACTCTTTTTCCAAACAGCCTCCAAAACTCCTTTTAAAGATGAGGCTGAGAATTGAAATTCATAAAGCCACTTGATATGGAGGAGCACGCTCTCAGTAGATGTGACTTTTATGATTAGACTCTCCTCCTACTCACCACGATTGACTCTTGTTCCCCAGGCTATAAACTACCTGTCTCTTCTTCCCCCTAGGTGACAAGCAGCTTCATTTAACTTTAACTTTCTCTGTCTCTCACTTTCCTCCCTCTTTACCATCCTTTCTTCTCCACAGCTACCAAATATCTTCTCTTTAAACAAAGGCCTAATAGATACATGCCTAATTAACATCTGAGCATTTGTTCTCAGCTTGTATTTAGCTCTGAAAATTGCTGCTTCTATTTCAGACCTGAATAAGGGCTCGCATACCTGAAAGTTTGCCTAGTATTTCCAGCAATACCAGCTGATCCAATAAAACATACTACCTCTACCTGCAAACTTTCTCTGTCCTAATGCGCACACACTGTATTTCCATCATCCCACCCACCGGGACGTCAGGAGGACACTATGCAAATCTCAACTGACCTTCCTGAACTGCTGTTGGGAAAAATTGGAGAAAGAAAGAGAAGCCAAGTCGGGTCCACGCTGACACGTCTGCAGCAAACCTCCTCAGCCAGCGGAAAAGTTAGCTGCGTTGTTGAGAAGGTGGGATTTGACCAGAGCTCTCTGCATTGCTGCAGTCTGTAGCTCTGAATGAGGTTCCTGCCCTTCTGCCCTGGGGAACTCGGTTTTCTCTTACCCATTCTTCACCCTGCTCTCTGTTCTTTGGGAGGTGCGGGCTCGTAAAAACTCCTTTACATTAGCCTAGAAATCATGGATTATTTATGCTAGATTAGCACAGATAGTTATTTAAATGAATGTGGATATTTGCTGGCTCAGAGGAATATTGAAATAGGCTATTCCTTCTCAGCTCAGAGAATTAATGTCTGGGAGCTTCCAGTGTCATTAGGCATTAGCTCTCATAGCAGAACACACGTCACACAGATGTTATTTATATTGTTTATTTTCTACTGAGGTATGATCACTCCCTCAAATGAGGCTTACACTAAGTGCTTTTTTAAAAAATCATGTTCCAGCAAAACACTCTGTTTGTTTTTGTTTTGAGGAAGGAATGCCAAAATCCAGGGAAAACAATAATGAGATGTTTTTTTTAGAGAAGCCACCTACATCCATCTTAGCTCTGCCTCCAACTCATTAGCTTCCCATCACAAAAAGCCTAGGGGCTGCTCTGACCTTGGATGGGCTCACCTGTGCTATTGATCCCTTTAGTCCCGATGACTTTCCAGTCAGATACGGACGCTGCGGTCTCAGCTCCGCTCTCTCGGACCACGTATGCACGCACCTTGGGTCTCCGCTGCAAACACTGGTGTTGTTACCACCCATTTTAGACCAACTGTGAAAGGACGAAGGGAGACTTGTGGGTCAGGCCTCCTGTCCCACAGCTGACAGTCTCTCAGAGATGGTGGCAGACTGTATTTTTCTTTCCCAGAGGAGGAGGACTCACAAGGTGTTGCGAGCTGTCAGATGCCGGGACTGTTCCGTATCACTCTTCAGAGACACTGGGTTTCATTTAGATCTTACCCTACTGTCCTTCTAAAGGACAGGCAATGAATCCCCCTTGATAAGGAAATACTTGTATTTGGTATTACTACGAAGCCATACAATTTGTTAAAATAAATGCTACGCCTTTTACTTTTGTCTTAGCACTTCTCTTGCATGTTGCAGCACCTGTGCAGAAGCCAGTAATCTTCTTGATGATTGCTCATCCACACCAAAAAAAGTGATGGGGTAGTAATTCCTGCTTGAAAATTAGATTTATGTACTCTGGATTGTGTTATTTTCCGGCATAGAGCAGTCAGACACACTCAAACCATGCAAAACAGAGACTGTTTTGTTAAAATACAAGCAAATTTAGCAGACATTTTTGCGTCTTGGAAATTTGCAAGGCTGCTCCCTGATCCTCTAATGACATCTTCACTAAGATCTGCATTATCAGCTACGCCCTTTGATGCTGCCTTTGAGGAGGCAATACCTCAGCCTGAGCTCAGAATAAGTTTGATCACTGCTTCATAGTCTTCATTTGTGAAATGCAGTACTCGAAGAGGACAAAGAGAGACACGGTGTCTATGTCGAGCCACCAGAATTCATTGGGGAGGCACCGGAGCTGGCAGAGGAACGGTTACTTTCCTCTACTCCTTTTATCCAGAGCAGGGGACAAACACAGAGGAGCGACAAGGATAGAAGTGCTCATCACCAGGAATCCTCCCTCACACCTGGTGGCAGGGCAGCGTGCCACTCCCCAAGTGGAACACAGCAATATATCTTGAGGAACAGCTGTAACTGCAAAACAGGTTAAAATAAAATTAACCCTTTCTGCCCTAAAATTATATACGATGTTGACATCGTGGATACTGTCATACTGGGGCTATAATTGAATTGTGCAATACTTTAAAGCATGAGGCAAGGTTTTACTCTGGCACTGTGTTCCTGTGGCACAGTGTTCTGGTGAAGAAACATCAGCTGAGTATAATCAACTGAAATATCAGCAATAGGAACATAACACCTAATTATTTATTACCTTTCACCTTAAGATCCTGAAAAGAATTGTGACATTCTATATTGTATTGTGCAACCAAATTCGAGGAAATTTTATAACTTTGTATTAAATCACAAGTCAAGATTCTATTCCCTTTGCTCATGCAAAATCTTTGCTGATTTCAGTGGGATGTCTATTTTAAAATTAAAATACCTTTCTTATTTGGTAGGACTGTCTAGAGTTCCAAATAAACATATTCCTTCTGAGGCTTCCGTATTTTAATTTTTTTTCCCAATGTATAAAGATTAGCTGTGTGCATTAAATGTGTTTATGATATGCATGTACTAAAAAGGATGGAACATTGGGAGGTGCAAGGGCTGGAAAGTACAAGGTAAAGGAGGAGGTGGCTGTGGTAGCACACCTGTATTTCCACTGCTCTGATCTGATACCTAATAGCTGAGGTCTTGGGACATCTAATGAGATGACTTGGATGTCATATGCAATTTTCGTAGCACTCATAAGAAGTTTGTCAAGGCCTTGAATATGTCAACAGACTCTGTAGCCATCTTTCTCCGCAGTGCTCCTCTACACCCTCTTCCACCCCACACATCTAAGGGTTTACCTGCCTGCCTTTGAGCTCTGCTCTGATACGGTGATGCTGTGTGTCTTTCCAGCATGCTCCTGTGAAAACAGCTGAGTTGTGGGAAAGAGCCATAAGAAGCCTCATGTGTGACCATTGCTCGTGCACCCCACGCTCCCTGGCTGGGGACCTCCGTTACCCACCCCACAGGCAGGTACACTGCCCAGCCCTTGCACCTCGCTGGCCCTGCCTTGGCTTCATTTGTCACTGGGACCCTGAACCTGCCTGTCACTACAGAGCTGTGTGGTCACCTGCTTTCGGCTGACCTGGTGATGCTCACTGCAGCTGCTCTGTTCTTTCTCCCTTGGGTCCCATGGGGCTGTGCACCTCATTGTGAGGACCCAGCCCCTGCCTGCCCTGCTGTCCCTGACAGCTCGCAATGTGCCTGCCTGGTGGAGCAGCCCCACACTGCTGCTCCTGACACCATGTGCTGCTGCCAGGCCCTTTCTGAGCTGCATGGAAGTCCTCAGTTTCCTGGAAAAACAGCTGTAGGGATTCCTTGGGTTGTAAGAAAGATTATTTTGAGGGCAAATTTAAAAGTTGTTTTTAGAGATGCCACACACTAACTGGCTAGGATACCTTGTGTAGTTTCCCAGTGACTGCACATTACAACAAGGAACTGTTTAGGAACTCATTTAGTGTTCCACTTAGTCCACCCATTTAGGAACAGAATTACTTGCAGATAGAAGCTCAGTCCCACCATGAGGCAGCAAGGCACAGCATCGCCCTTGGGTGGTCCTGCCACAGCGGCTCTTCCTGCAATGACCGCAGCACTGCTGCTGCTCTACATCAATCCCAGGCCACAGGTGGGAGCGTCCTTTACCCAAACGGAGAAGCCGGGCAGCCACTCACTTTGTCCCACAACATGGGAGCACAAATAGTCTACCAAGTGGTCATACAAGGAAGACAAGCCATTTGTCTTTATTAATCTCCACATTAGTACAGGATGTCACACCGTGGTACTGCTCCTAAGCAGATGCCTAAAGAAAATTTGCTGTGCCCAGAAACTTTTTAGGTGCAAGTCCTTCCCTGCTGAGCACCTGCAACAAAGTCACATCTGAACTATGCATACCTAAGCTGCGCTACTGCAAATAATGTTTTATTCCCCTCCAGGAAAGTTTTCTTTTCCCCCTTCTTTGCAGATGCTTCTTTTCTCTCCCTCTGCCCTCAGTTTGTTGTCGCCTCTCACAGCTTTACGTGTTTAATCAGGAACCCAAATGCTTCAGAGCAGGTGCCTTGACCCCGCAGCTGCCTGTGAAGCTCCATGAGCAGCTACATGGCACTGCAGAAATAATAAGGAAGGAAATCTATATCCCTTTACCCTCAGTGGCCAGACCGCTGACAAATTTTGCCCTGCATTGCAGATGGGATTCAATTATTGCAATGAACCCAATCACAAATAATTAATGAAGACTTTCTAATGCATATTGGGAATATCATCCACCAAACCAGGGAGGTTTTCTTTCTTCTCTTGCTATATTGCTACACTCAGCAGCTTCACAGGTAATAAGTTACAAAGCCTTAGTTCCTTAATTTCAACTGCTAATCTCTTTTGATAGGGCAGAGGTAGATACAATTAATGTCAGATGATTATGAAGTCATTGATGGTGCTCCGAAATGGAAACTGTAAGAAGAGCCATGAGCTATGGTTACCAATGTTACATTGCTTAAGTCACTCCTTTGCTTGTATTTGTTAATTTTGCCGTGGGGTATGATTTGCCCAATAGACACCTATGGCTTTTGTGCCCTTTGTAGCTGCTTAATGATAACAGTTCACAGTGGGCAAGTGAGTGACGGTGCACGCCATCTCTCATCTTCTGTGTGTTTATCTTCCAGGGAAGCACTGCCTTCAGATACACTCGTGGGTCATTGACCAAGTTAATTCAAAACATCAACTAAATAGCCTGTAATTGCAACGATTTACACGTAGGTGCCAGGCTGTAACCATACTGTTTTTCCTACCGCAGGTGCAGAGTGCAGAATATTCAGCTCACGCTGCCCGAGTTGATGTTATGCTGGAGACCTCATAGGTAAGAGTTCATTGAACTCAGTTTGCTGTGTTTTCTGCTTTGCAAACACAGTTGTCAAATGTATATAATTACTAGCACAGGGTTGTTGGTTTTTTCCTGTCAAGCAGCAAGAGGACTTTATGAAGGCTTAAAGATCTAACTAAAAGGTCAATTGGCATAATCAACAATTTAAGTAATAAATCTATTATCAGGCTTTCAATTTCATTACCCAATTAATGATTCCTTCCCCTGGGTTAGAACTGGCATTTCAATGTGCAGAGCATGGCAATTCTCAATAGCCAGGTAAATTTTTTAATGTACTTTATGGCCAAGATAATTTATAACACAAAAACTCCAAAGGACATAATGGTTACTTTGTTCTCTAGGCATCAGTCATGTCCTCCTTTAAATTATAAATGTGTATAATGGAACAGGGAAACAAACATCTAATATGGAAATGGACTTGAGCCGGGATGTTTATATGCTTGCACATCTCTTTGCAGGATATTTATTGAAACCAGCAAGAAACATATTCTGGCAATGCTCTTGGTCCCAGTCCAAAATAGTTGCCCCTCTTTTGCAGCAGTGAGGGAGGAAGGTGAACAGGGAGAAGGAGGGAAAGTTACGTTTCAGCAGCAGAAAGCGGAAAGAAGCTGACTCTCATGTCTTTTCTGCTGTTGGAAACCGAACTTCATTCATTTGAAACGATTTCGTTTAAAGACACTACATTGAAGATCCTCTGGAGTGACTGAGACAAGGTACTGGCCTATTCTGCTAACGGCTCTCCCAGGAGCCAAATCCTGCATTACTTTTTTTCCACTTTCATACTAATCATAATTGCCTTTTCCCACAGAACCTCATATAGTGCTGATACATGGTGCATAGGTTAGTGATAGTATTTTGTCACTGCTTTTTAATACTGAATCTAAATGTGGTCTAAGCAGATAAATAGCAAACTGTTTATAGATGCAGTACTGAGAGTGTAATTAACCATCCTGCTTAATGAGGTATTAGTAAGTATCACCCAAGAGCCTGAGGATATGTATACAATATGCTTTCACCTACTCTCAGTTCTTGCCCTGATCAGTGCCTCGTCAAATTGAGCTCTCAAGAACAAACAACAGAAAATCCCATTAGGAAGTAAAGCTTCAGAATTCATTGAAGATCCTGACTCAGCCATACAGGCTAGTGCAGGACTGGCAGGGTTTTCCTCCCCCACCAAGGTACCAGAGGTCTCACAGTAGGCAGCCCTTGCCCTCAGGCCCTGCATTTGAAGGTTTGCTGCCTCCCAGAAAACCTGGGCATACTCCTAAGCTGAAGAAGTGCTGTGGCCTCTAGAGATGGACCAGTAAGAGGCATGTGCAGGGGGAGATCAGCACATCCATGTTCTGATATGACTCCACAACCAAGTAACTACATAGGCTGGTTCTCCGCCCAAGGAACAACTTGGGACCAGATGGCAGTGGGAGCCCTGATGGTGTGCATTAGGACTACTGAGATATTCCTGCAAATACAGAAAATGTGCTAGAGACGGGTAGTATTTTATTTACTGTACACACGGAAGCCCTCTTTACTCATCCAAAATTTGTATAAAAATATTTTCCCATATCTAATTCCATGCCACCTGGGAACATAACAATGTGGTATTGACAAAGCTAATACACACATGCAAACAAACGGAAAACTTCCAGGCTCTAGGTCAGAATCCCTTGCACACGGTGTCCAGAAACTTATATCAAATGGTTGCACTGTGTTTCTTTATGTGGGCTGCATTTCATAGCTGTTCCTGAGGGAAGAGAAGGATCTCACCGACACTGGCCCTCACTGAGCTGGGGACCCTGATGACCTCCAGAGATTTCTTTTGACCTAAATTATTCTTTGATTCTATGAGTCTGTTTGAAAAATGAAACAAGGTAGATAAATGCTCAACAAAATGGCAATGTCCTCTGTAAAAGCAGCTAGCAAGTTTTTGGTCTTTCCTGGATAAGAGATATGTTATTTAATACCCTTCCCTTCCTCAATATCAGGTGAACTCATCTGTTTACAGCTGCATAACATCATTAAAGTTTCAGCTTCTGAAACTTTAAATACAAAGAGATGATGAACTAAATATTTAAGAGAACCTTGGATTAGATTCCACTGACCTTCACAACCTCCTTCGAGTAATTTATATAAATGAACCTACTTATTATTCATAAAAACAAAATGCCTGCAAAAATGTAAATCTAGGACTACTACTGAATTGTGCAGCTGAGATCAGAGCTAGTTAGTCCATTAGGGCCATAGCCAGTGCTCCATCATCCTGCCAATTCCACTGTAGTGCCTGAAGTGCTTCTAATTGGCTCAAAATTATTTTCTTTCTCATCATTTGAGGGACTATGTACTAGACTGTTGTTTTGGTGAAATCACAGTGTAGTAGGTAAATGCTAGACCCCTCTATGCTTTATTGCACTGGAGCTGCACAGGGACAAACAAACTACATAAGAATGCATTAAATCTAACTGTGCTTTTTTTCTAGTCCTAAATAACACAATGCAGCTATTTTTAATTTCTGTGCAGCGGCAAGCATTAAACAAGCTACATGTGATGTAGCTTGCATTTTAAAGAGGGAGTATAAGAAGAAAAAAATGTAGAAGCTGCACAGTGCCAGACACACGGCCTGTGAGGTTGGAATTGGGGGATCCCACGGCTTGGCCTTGTTCTCATCCTCCCCCATTGCCATCCATAGCAGACTCAGGGGAAGGGCTTCTGCTCCAGAGCTTAGGGGTATATCCACAATGGCTAAAAAATAGCTTTGGGTGCTTCCCTTTCCCTCATCTAACTAGAAAGTTAAAGGAGAGGCAGCGGGGAGGAGACAGATAGAGATGTTCTACTAAGATATAAATCAGGGTGGTCAGTTATGTCCTGGAATTCCCTCAGGTGAAACTTGTCCTTTCATGATCCACAGGGGAATCCCCAAGAGCCCAGCCCTTGCAAGCTCACCTTCTGGCAGTGCTTTGGAAATACCACCAAGGAAAACTCTGTGCTGAATAAAATGGCACTGCAGTGAGTCAGGACAGAGAATCACGTCTCTTTTGTGTTCATGAATCTATTTTAGAGTTATGTTGACCTTTACAAGAACTTTTACTTAATAACACCTGAATTAAAGATACTGGGTCAGAGAGAGAGCACTTTCTAGCAAGGACAGTAGATGGACCGGGCTCTCAGAAAAGTCACCAGCCATTAAACTGAAATGTCACTGTTAGCCCATAGGAAACAGCTAAAAGAGGTGTTATTATTGGTAACACAGACATTGTAGAAGAGCGATGAAGGAAACAGAACTAAGCATTTCTTTCTGTTAAAAGTAAGGTGCTTTTAGTGAGGGGTCATCCATTCCCATCAGTCAGCTGGGAGTTGCTTTGATTTCCATCTCCATTTTTTCTCAACTTAAAAAATGCAAATAATTTCATTTAAAAAGATTCAGCCAAATTAGCCATACCTATTCATCGGCTTAGGCTTTTAGATGCTGAACATGCAGAGCTGGCGTTTTCTTGCATACTTTGTGTCTCCTTTTCTTTCCAGGCCTCATACTCCTCTCAGCAAACTAACTGTTGCTAAAAGGAGAGATTTAACTCAGAGGCACGGAAAAAGCTGTATTAAAGTTCCTGGGTTTGGGCCTCTGAGCATGCCCATTACTAGATGGGTATTTCTAGAAGCCAGCACAATCTGACTCAGTCTGTTGTTGTCCTTCAGGCTCAGAAATTTAAAAGTTGCTCATCTTATGTTCTCCTTGACTCACTCAGTTTCTGAATATTAAGTAAATATCTTCACCTTGATAAGTGGAAGATACTCCATTTTGTGAATAAACTCAATGTAGGAAATAGGCCTAGGGACCTCTTGAAGTATCAAGACCATATCTTGCTTCCTACCTCCAGCCAATGTTGTATGTAATATTAATTCTAATCAGCTTCCTTTAAAAACCAGGTACATAAGTGTCAAAAGGCCCCAGAAGCTGAGGTTGAGAACTCCAAAATTTCACATATCAATCCACAAATATATTTTAAAGAAGATATTTAGTAGTAGAGACAAATCCTCCTTTTTATTGACCTTCCTATGTGTGAGCCCTAACATGGATAAGGTTTTTCCTCTCCAGCTAAATGCTCAGTCTTGATCCATGCCCTAAGCTGGTCCACCCTGTGCAGCAGAAGCAGGGTCCTGCCCTCTGAGAAAGCGAAGAACACCAACATGTATTTGCATGAGGGAACAGCAGAGACGGAGTATGTTCACATTGCTATCCTTATTTTGGCAGCTGCTAATTATAGACCACTTGACCTGGTGAGTTTAACTTCCTTTTACTGGAATATGTTATGTGTAATTAGCATCAATACAGCACTAAAAGGTTTCTGGGGTAAATGGAAAAAAAACGGGTTTGAATGTCTTGACTTCTTATTTTTTCTGTAAAATATCTGGCAAAATTTGGGAGTGTTACAACAAAAAGATCAGGGGTTGTTTTGAAGCCTCTGTTCTGTCTAAAGATGAAAAGCAAATAGGGTAGAAACCTTTCTGAACTTCAGCTTTATACTGTTATAGAGACCAAGGAAAAAAAGAAATCTAGCAGCTCCAGCAGTCACAGCAGTTGTGCTGGGTGGTGCACAGTGGAAGGAGTCTTGTAGCACTACCCTTCAGTTTTGGTCAAATCAGTTTTCTGCAGCTGGAGTAGGAAAGAAAACTGTGATCCCTGATTTTCATGCAGAGGCTAATACTGGCAGGGTTGTTACCCTTACAGTACACTTTAGCCCTTTTGAAGCTGGGAGCCTTCTAGAACCATGATCTGAGCTGAATAAGGATTTAGGGTGTATACAAAGAGGAAAAGGCTCCCCGAACCCTGATCCTGGTGCAATGGTCAAGAACCAATGAGACTGTCCTATATTTCCTTTGTTTAATCCAAAAGGCACAGAAAGAGATGCTGAGCACAGGGAATTTTCCCTTAACCATAATTTCCCCAAAGTCACTGAAGTAAAGTAAGGGAAGGATTATACTTTAAACTTCTTTCTCTCTCCATACTGCAAGTTATAATTGTTGTGGATCTTTATAATCACATTAATTCCCTTGTCTGTACAGAGATTGAAAATTGTTAACTGATAATTATTATGTCTTTTTACCTTTTAATTAAAAAGTTAACTGCCATGGGTAAGTGCCAAGTAACATGTGAATACTCTACATTTTCACATCCTCTGGCTCCTGTAAAACAGAGCCAATCAAAAAGTCAAAACCCACAACCCTCTTCAGGATTTGAAAAGTTTAGGGAATTTGGCTTAAACTGAGAATAGCTTGCTTTACACCGAAGTTAAGGACACCTCTGTGAATTACATCCTTCAAATTTCTTTGGCCAGACTGAAGAATCCATGCTTATATTTGGGTGAGGTTTTTAGGGGGGGGATAGAAGATGACTCACACTGTACAGTAAGTCATGTCATACAAGTCTCCTGAGAAAAGATTCAATTTTTCCAAATTATATTTGATATTTTTGTGACACTAACAGCAGTAAGATTTTGTTGGAACCATTGACTCATTCTTCTTGCATGGGAACAAAGGTTAGATTGTAACAAAGGCCTTAGGGCCCAGACCTTCAAAGGTATTTTGTTGCTTAACTACCCACAGCTATTAGCTTCCTAATTAAAAGGTAAAAAGGCATACTAATGGGAGTTAAGCCTGTGGAAACTGTCTTTTTTCTACATTTTAATTTTTTTACTTGGGCAAATTAGCTGATATATATGATACGACCAGTCATACATCCTAGAGTGTCTAGGGCTATGCTTGTTAAATCTATTACTATAAAGGAGCAAACCAAAGCCTATAATTACATCCTATTCTCTGTAATTGAAGTCGCGTTCTAGTCCCCTTCTATTTTCCAGTATTCAAAGACACATATCTTTCTGAAATGAAAGCTTTCCATTTGAAATCAACATCCTTGATTTCAGCTGCAACGCAGACTTTTTTTTTTTCCCCAGAAAGTTTGTGTGAAATTGTTCCTTCTCTTTAAGAATTCATAGAGTGTAAAACCAGCAAGAGACATAGGTTTCACTTCAGTGTACCAATCTCAAGCACTGGGAAACTTCAGTTTTTGCAGTCACAGCCAAAATTCAAATATATTCTACCAAACAGAGTGGCTCTGCTCTGGTGGAATATGGAACACCTTTCAAAGCACAGCAATATTTTCATTTTGTTCTTTTTGGGTTTGATTTGAATCAAATTTTGACTGAAAAATATAGCAGTCAAGCAGTCATCTTCCTCTGCACTCTGTGTTAGTGTCTCTTCTGAAGCGATTCTGCAGCTAACCATACTTCTAATAAAACCACTTCACTTAGTAGGCACCATCAATGGCAGGATCTGAAGTGAAGCAAGAGTGTGCAATTGTGTGTCCTTGCCAATTACAAAGACTGAAGGTACAATTAGCTCTTTAGTTACCTATATGCAACACACAGCTCTCCAATTAGGGATTGCTCAGGCTTGCAGGGGAGAGCTGTCTTCAGTCCCCTTGCACAGGTGAAACCCCTTGGAAGCCTGTGAGCCTTTCTGTTTCAGGATCCAACTCAGATGCTCTCCCCTCTGCTGAGTTTTTCAGGTAAGTGGGAGTAAAAGGCAGTAAAATTGCAGTCATATGCCAGCAGACAAGATTGAACACATACTGAGTGCAGACATGATGAATAAGAAGGTGGTTTTTTAATAGTCAATTTTCAGAGTATAATGGCTCTTGAAAATAGATTAGCTTAGAACATCTCTATTTAGAAGTGTCACTACTTAGATGTGCACTTAAGTAAAAGCTGAGCTTTGGGGCACCTTTAAGTTAAAGGATCGCCATAGGTTAGAAAGGCTGCCAGCAAAGGGGTACCTCAAAACTAAAACTTGATGCCATCAGACAGCATAAATGACAGAATATAAATAAAACAAATATAATCTTTATTCTAAAAGCCTTCTGAAAAATTCAAGTTGCTGATGCGTTTCCAGAACTCAAGATATATTGAACTAAGCTTGCTCATAAATTGAAATGTCGGAGCTCAGGCTGTACCCAAGATTAGGACGTATCTGTGTGTCTGTGTTCGTTCAAGAACTATTAAGTTCAGTAGGTACACGCTAAGAAGCAGGAGAGCCATGTAACATTTCAGCTCACAGTTTATATCTAGATTGCTTTGGCTGGCTGTGGAAGTTTTCTCCAGCGTATGATATGCAAACCTGGGAGGCAGGGAAGAAGATTTGTTCAGAGGAAGACAGAGAGAGAGAACAGATGCATCTCTGCAGGTCAAGGGCTTTCATCAGGGAGAGGGGAGTCATCTGCTTACTCAGGAACCTGTCTGAGGCTGGGCTTAGGCATCTTATACTGCAACTGCATGCTGCAATACATACAAATTGTCCTCAGAGCAGAGAGTCATTGCATGGAGGGCACTGCCATCACCATCAGCATCATTGCTGTAGAAGAAGAGACCATGCCTGGTGCTGTATTTGAAAAGAGTGGCACCTGGCTATGCACTTAAATTTAACACAAGGCCCTGAGAAGGGAGGGATTTCCACCCTTCTCCACTTTTCCCACTAGCTAATTTGGGCAGCTCATTCCTCAGAATGCCAGCTCACATCACTCCTGCGCACAGGTACTGAACTGAGATACCAGGGGTGTCCTGCAGTGGGTGGGCACTGCAGTGAGGGGATGGGCCTGAGTACCATGGGACCTCTGGGCTTCTTCAGACATAGCTCAGTGTGCTCCTCAGTGTGCCTCTCTTGGAAGCTGTGAAATCCTCAAAACAGGTCAGAAAATAAAAGCATTATGTGTTCTCCTGCTGAATTTAATACAAAGAGCCTTCTCTGCTGATGTGTTGCTCTGTGCACAGTGGAGTACAGCCTGAATTACCACCAGGAGATTTTCTGCTTGAATTTGACACGCTAATTTTAATGGTGAAGTGAGACCAATAGGACCCCTATCAATGTCAATAGGAACCAAAAAGATTTTTGTCTCAGTGGTCTGCATCACTTACCATGTCATTGTGACCCCTTTGGTCAGAAATATCCCTTTAATAATTTGTGCCTTGTGCCCATAAGCTAACAGACCACTGACACTCCTGTCAGAATTATGAATCCTAATGCATTGTACACACAATTATTGTTCACTAGAAAATGTTGTCACATAATCCAAAAGCTTCTTCAGTGGCTGAACTCCATCATGTTCACTTTGGGTCCTTACACTATACTGACACTCCTGAGGCTGCAGAACAAACTGCTACTCATGCAATGAACTCTTACTGTGCTTATTGACCACTTGGTCTACTCAGCAGAAGAGCTGGGACAATTAATGTAAATTGTGAAAAATGCCAGATACTGCTGGAGGTCCTGGGAATATTGCCATAATAAAAGAGGACGAAAGATGATATTTAAATGGGATCTTTCTCCTCTATTTTATTACCATAATTTGGAGAAGCCTCAAAAAAAACCAAAACAAAACCCAACCTAAAAAAACCAAAACCAAACCACAAAACAAACCAAAAAAGAGGAACCTCTATTCAGGCTTCAAATTCATAAAAAGTAGAGTCCCTGCAGTGTTGTGATCCCCAGTTGTGAACGGCAGGACTTATACTTAACCTATAGATAAAAATCATACATCCATGTATTTGGTGAGGTGATTCTTCTCCAACCACCTCATGCTGTGAACTGTTTTTTAAAGGAACTATGCATATCTGCAAACATGACACTGGCTCAGGTTGAAGATCAAATACTCATCAAATAATATCACAAACTGCAAATATGCCACTGTGTTTAACAGGGCAAATGAAAGCCCTCCTCCTGCTGCTGGATCAACACTGCATGGGTTCACACAATGCTGTCCACCCCTCTACTTCCCTGAAAGGCAGAGATCTCAGATATCCTCAGTGAAAATCAAGACTGTGAAAGTCCTAGTGGCTGGCTCAGGCTAGTAATCACATCAGTGACTGAGAACTGTCTCTCCTTGTCAAGAGCCAGCAAGTTTCTCCAGAGCAAGAATAAATCACAATTTAGCATTTTGTTCCTTCCCAGAAGTCAAGGCAGCAAGTTTCTGAGCTGATACAAGAAGATGTTTATCAGTCCAAGTAAATGGATATGAATGCATTCACAAAAGTAGGCAGCTTGGGTTTTGCCAAACTGGGAAATCGAGCAAAATAAAAGGCAGCACTCTTTCCTCTTCAGGGACAATTTACCTCCTTCTCTGGCTGAGGACTCCAGTGCCCATTTTCAACACATGCCCTCAACTTCCTCTGCTTTCCTAGCACCCTGAAGGAAGCAGGAGGCAAACCACACATCTACCATCCTCCTGCTGTCAGTCCCTGCCCCAGCTTGTGTCACCACCATATCCATAGCCCTATCCGGGCCCTGGTAAAATGTCTCTCTACATCTTTCTTATAAGCCCCTTTAAGTATTGAAAGGCCACAATAAGGTCTTCCTGGAGCCTTCTCTCTGCAGGCTGAAAAACCCCAACTCTCTCAGCCTGTCCTCATAGGAGAGGTGTTCCATCCCTCTGATCTTCTTCATGGCTTTCCTCTGGACTCGGTCCATGTCTTTCCTGTGCTAAGGACCCCAGATTTGGGCACAGTACTCCAGATGGAGTCTCATGAGAGTGGAGTAAAGGGTCAGAATCACCTCCCTCGAGCTGCTGGCCACACTGCTTTTGATGCAGCCCAGGATGCAGTACACATTGTTGCCTCCTGTCCAGCTTTTCATCCACCAACACCCACACCCTCAAGTCCTTCTTGGCAGGGCTACTCTCAATCCCTTCATCCCGCAGCTTGTATTGATCCTGGGGATTTCCCTGGCCAAGGTGCAGGACCCTGTACTCAGCCTTGTTCAACCTCATAAGGTTCACATGGGTCCACTTCTGCCACATGTCCAGGTTCCTGTGGATGGCATCCCATCCTTCTAGTGAATCAACTGCACCACTCAGCTTGCTGTCATCTGCAAACTTGCTGAGGGTGCAGGTGATGAAGATATAAGTAATACTGATCCCAGTACAGACCCTTGAGGGACACCACTCATTACTGGTTCCAGTCGGACACTGAGCCATCAACTGTAACTCATTGGACACAGCCATTCAGGCAATTCCTTATCCATCTAACAGTCCACTCACCAAAACCATATTTCTCCAATTTAACAGCAAGAATGTTGTGGGAGACCATATCAAAGTTAGATGACATCCATAGTTATTCCCTTGTCTACTGATGCAGCCACTCCATTGTAGAAGGTCATTAGATTATTCAGGCACAATTTGCCCTTGGTGAACCCATGTTGGCTGTCATCACCTCCATGTCTTCCATACGTTTCGATGTCTTCTAGGAGGATTTGCTCCATGGTCTTATAGGGCATAGAGGTGAGGTTGACTGGTCAGTAGTTCCCAGGGTCCTCCTTTTTAAAAATTGGTGCGAGGTTTCCCTTTTTCCAGTCACCACAGAGTTTGCCTAACTGTCACTGTGCATCTCCTGGTGGGTGGTACGGGAAGGTGAAGCTGCAGTGCCTGTGCCTCTGCAACTCAAAGGGGAAAGGTGGTTTCCAGAAAGGTCCCTCAAAATTTGTTTTTATCATCTCTATTAAGACCGGCCCTGAACATAGGTTTTGATGAGGAGAAGCGGCTGCTGCAAGGTAGTCCCTGAAAGTGGAAAGGTTTGGCAAGTTTCTCAGGCTCTCCGAAATAATGCGTTAACTTTTTTATTGATTTGAGAAAAATTTGAGGGAGTTAAATGCATTCCCAGTGCAAATTGAATCTATATTTCTCCAGATACATGAGTCAGAGCATCTGAATGTGTATTGCCAAATATAGTCATTGTGCTCCATCAAAAGATGGATGCTGGAGTATAACAGCACACTTTCCAAAGTTTTGTTTTAATTACTCGTTTAGAAAAATTACCAAAAGGGCTCTTTTCCATATACCTGTGAAAGCAGCTAGATGAAGAAAATGCTATATATTTCAACAGAAATGGCAGTGAGACTCACATTGTGACTTGCAGAGCTCCTCAGTAACTAAGAGCAAAGCCAGGTGGTGAAGAAAGCAGCGAAAACTTTGACCCTTTAATCCGATCCGTACGCATTAATATGCGTTTTCAGGCTACCTCTGGCACACGCTATTTGCAGGGCTGCTCCCACCCAGGCCTGGGTGCCGGACTCCATCCCCAGCTCCCAAGCTGGAGTAGCAGTTGCTTCGGTGACTGTCCCTTCCCGAATGGGGATGCTCCGGGACCCTCCACCCCTCAAAAAAAAGGGAAGCGCTTCTTGTTGCCGGGCCTGTGGGGAGAGCAGCACTCCCGGTGCACCGAACCACTATTTGCCGAGGACGAGCGTGCAGTTTCCTGAGGCAGGCCCTGCTCAAGGCCCGCTCGGCCGAGGAGAAAGAGGAGGAGGAGAGGGAGGAAGAAGTGGCGGGGAGGGGGTTCCCGCCTGTGGGAGACAGGGGACCCCCCCCCCGAGGCCCGGGCACCCGCTGCCGCACCTCAGCCACCGCCGCCAGGGGGCGCCGCGCCCTCTCGGATGGGGGGCGCTGGGGAGGGGGGCTCGTCGCGGGCGCGTCGCTGATTGGCTGGCGCGGGCCGGGCTGGGCGCGGGGCGCCGCTTCTTAACGGGCGGCGCGGGGCGGCGGGCGGGAGTGCTGTGCCGGGCGGGCTGCTGTGAGACGGGGGCCGCTGCCGCGCGACATGAGCGAGGTGAGCGGCCGTTGGGGCGGGCGAACGGCCGCAGCCCCTCGGAGGGCGGCCCGGGAGGCTGGAGGGTGGGCAGCGCTTGGCGTTGGGCGTCATCCGTCCCCTTCCGAAGGGCAGGTGGGGAGGGGCCGGGTGTTTCCCGGGCTGGGAGCCCGGTGAGGCTCGGCTGTGCTTCCCGGTAGAGCCGGTGGGCCTGAGTGAGAGGGGTCTCTTTGCTGGGTGGGGGGGTCTGAAATACGTAGCCTTGAAATATAAACCCGGCATTCTGATAAATAGGTCTCCACAGGTGTGTGTGCTCCTTCAGAGCTTAAGCCGAGGTGCTGTTTTACCATTTGAAGGATTGTGTGCACCAGTGGAGAATCATTTAGTTAAAAACCCTAATAATTTAAAGATGTATTTGATGCTTTCTTATGCAGAAAGAAGGCCTTACTAAGTTGTGTGAAAGTTATCTACCAGAGCTCATGGAAAAAAATGCCCTGCTTTTAGTTGGATGCTGATGTAAACTTTATAAATAGTGGCCTGGGAAGGATTACAATTAAGGAAAAAATGTAAATAGTGCTAAACATGTAAGGATCACTTGTACCCTTGTAAATAAATAAGCTGAAAATTTTTGCTTGTGGTTTGTTTTTTTTTTTTTGCAGTGGAAAAGTTCTCTGGGGCAAACTACCATTTTTGTTATTAAAAGTGTCATTAGGCAGGGTGACTACTTGACAGCGTAGTCAGTCAAATGCTGGGCAGATTCAGCCAGCAGATCCCACATTCTCAAGTGCAACTCTCTCTGGGAATCAGTAGAGATGCTTGTCACTACACTATACCAAGCTCCTGGTTTTGGAGGCTATTTCCTTTTATAGAAGACCTGCTGTTTCCTTAACAAATGGATATTTCTTTCTTAGCAGCAAGAGAACTAGCTGTTGTGCAGGTGTTAGACTCTGCTGGACATTGACATGAGGTATAAACCTGAGGCAGAGCAACGCAGCAGCACCATCTCTGGTTCAGGGATTTTGGAGGAGAAGCTTACATCTTGGCTTGCAGGTCAGGCTAAATGGGAAAAGCAGAGGAAATCCTCATTGTGATTTTCTGCTTGCAGAGATTGGACAGTCCAGGTGTAATGCACCAGGCTCTTCGTGATTTTTTGACTGCTGCCTGTGTTTGTATCAACTGGATAGAGTTCATGCACTATGGGGTTTCTTTGCAGTCACTGTCCCTTTGTCACTCAGGCTAGCTGAAGTGTTAGGTGAGATGCACCACCACTGTTTTCCTTCTTAAAGATAGTGTTTGGGGAAAAATCTTCTTGTGAGGTGTAATGATTGGGTGATAGGGCTGTACTTAATGTAACTGTGCAAGGCACTCTTGTGATAGCCCTATATTGGGTTTTACTTGCCCAGTGATTACCCCTTCATAGTTTAAATTAGATTGTGTCCCAGTGATAATCCCGAATACTAGCATAGGGGTTCTCTATTCATAATACATTTCCTTGAGCCTCACAGACCAGTATTCTTAGCAAACCCTCGCAGGTGCAATTGATGTCTCTTTCTCTGATGCAGCACTAAGCCCTGTACATATGACACTTAACACTGCACTCAATGTCTTTGGTGCTACTGTCACTGTCATTCAAGTGATGATATTGGTGAGTTTATCGCTCACAGCTCCAGTAAGGAAGAGCTTCCTTGCTGTTACTTGCCTGTCAGTTGTTAATCAAAAGATGATTCTTTTCCCAAAATGCAGATGGAAGCAACTGGATCACCCCAAAACCACCTCACTGCAAAAGACTGTTGTTAAAAAATGAGGCAAAAAAGATTAGCAGAAAGCAAGCTCCTTAGACATCTGTTTGCTGTATTTGGATAGAGGTCTTGGTGGATTTCACTTGTAATGCTGTAACTGAAAAATATTTTTATTTTCTTCATTCTAATCTGCTAGAAAAATCTAAGGACAGGGTGATTGAAAAGAGGCTCATCTAGAGCCATCGAAAGATTATCCCAAATAGAATGGTGCTGGGAAGGTGGGAAAGCTTTTTGGTTTATGTTAACAATTGCCAGGATTTGAGTGGAGCTTGAAATGCGGTTGCAGAACTCTGAAGAGCATTCTCATATCTCTCAAGTTATTTGCCGAGACTTTGCATGGATTCTTATTTTACTGCTTCAAGCAAAATTAACTTATTTCCTGCTTATGGCCCATGATTACCAGTCTCCTAGTGGAGAAAGCTAAACAGGAAGCAGCTATTCATCTGACTACAGTGCTTTCCTATTTTCAAGCAGCTAACTTCTTTTTCAGAAAGGATAAAGAACTCTTCTACAGAAAAACCCTACACTTCTTCCTCTGCAATACTTGTCTGAAAATGTATTGAAGATGTTCCTGCTTCCAGACAGAAGTCTGGCCCTGTAACTAGTTACAGTGGACTTGACTGCTTGCTTTTGGTGGCAGATAGATCACTTGGCTATATGGGGCTCAGGAACATCACTATATACTGAAATGCATTCTTGGGTGTTGAAGTAGCTTTGAAAATCTGTCTTCAAATAACTGAGGAGCCTTTTCTTTAAGTCTGCAGGTGTTTTCTGTTATTTTTAATGAGCCTAGGGAGAAGGGTCATGCTGGAAAATATCAGCTACTGTCAGTGAGCAGCTGTGGGATGCAGCCCTTCTTCCATTAAAGCTCTCTGGTCATATAGGATGAACTGGAGGAAGTAATCTTGGGTTTGTCAATGTCAAATCGCTGTTCGCAGCCAACAGTTTTACCAGTGAACTTCTAGACACAATTGGCATAAACTTGTTTCACCACAGGGAATCCTGTCATCTTATCTGTTGTTTATCTATCTGACATGTTGCCAATGATGTCTGGTCATGGTGACAGCACTCCCAGGGCATGAAGGTTCACAGGAAGCATTTCATCACACAGACATTTTTGCAATGGTCACTGCCACTCTTGCCTCCTGTGTTGAATGATTCTGGCTGTCATCAGGAATCAGGTCTGGACTTGGGAAGGAGCACACTTAAACAGTATGGTGTTACAACCCTGGATCCTGTTCTAGTGGTTCAGGGATGAAGAGCATGTGTAAGAAGTTGCAGTTCAAAATAGCATTACCAAAGATTGCCTTGTTGGGTGCATTTATTTCCTTTTGATATTCAAGAGTCAGAGTGGTATTGCTGGGGCAGGGGAGGAGTTCAGCTTTAATGTGTTTTTTAGGTGACTGACTTTGGGTAGATTTTCCTGAATGGCTCTCCAGTCAGTTCACATGCCTGAAGGCACCTGTGATTTAAGAACTTCCATTGGAACAGCCTTACACAAAGCAAGTGAAGTGCTGTACTGACTGCCGGTGTCCTGATGCACACCATGCAAGGCAGGATTTGAGCCATCAGCTCTGTGTGTTTGAGAAGCAGCCTAGCTACCAGACAGTAGCAAGAATATGCTAGCTTTTGGGGTTCAAATCACCTTCACTGGGAGGTGCTTAGGCAGCCAAATCGAAGATGGAGGCTTCAGTAGAAAAGTGACATAGCCTAATACTAGGGTCATACTTCTTCTGAAATTTGAGCTTCACCAGTTGGGGTGAGGGGAGGTGACAACAATTACCAAGGCAGTCTCTGTTATAGCATTTTCAAAACTAGTCTGATGGTTTGGGCATGTCCTTAAGCTGGCACAGTAAAAGAGGGTATTTGTTTCTCTCCGGGTTGAAGGAGAACCTGGAACATGTCTCTATCACTCTGGACAAGTGCGGTCACCAGGAAGCTGTTAGAAAAGGAGAGGGGCATGGCCAATTGTGAAACAGGCATGTGTGCAAACTTCTGCCTGAAACTGTTAACTGCTTCAGGTAGTTAAATAGGAAAACTGAGGTTCTCTCATGGGCTGCTTTCCTGAGTTCCGTCGAGTCTGTGCTGCTGAAGTGATATTTATGGTCTTAGGACCAGATATATTTAAACACTGAAGTGAGGATTGTACACCAATAATCCTGATAGCACTAAATCAAAGAGCTGGTGTTTGTAGGCGGAAAACATGTTTGTTTTCTGAAAACATGTTTGTTTTAAGAGGTAAAGGAGCTCCTGTGCTATTGTGTGGTGTCTGTGGTCTTGGGGGTGTCTGAGCCAGCCAGTTGTCTTAGGGTGGCCCTTCTGGATGCGTTTTTCAGATACTGCCATAACCCTCAACTGTTATCTACTGGCCTCACTGAGGTTAAAACCACAATAGGTAGAAAACTGTATAGATATAAAAAGTGCAGCAAGAACATGGCAGGGTGGAGGAGGAAATTGTGCAGCTGTTATAGGGTGGGGGTGGGACAGATAAGGCACATGAACAGCAGTTTTTAATTTTAACTCACATCTATTTATTAGCTGAGTGGTAAATTGCAGCTTAAAAGAGGAGGAAGAAGGGAGAACAATAAGTTTTAGATCTGTCACTTTGCCTACTCCTTCCATCAATGTGGTTTCAGTGGGATCAAGCATCTTCTAAAACAGGACCTGGCTCAATTTCCAACATCGCTTCTTAATTTGGTGAAATTGGCAGACATACTGTTTAGCAAGAAGCACACTGGTTTTCTTGCAATGTATGGAATGCCAACAGATTCAAACACCACAACACTGTATTAAAGGACAGTTAGCTTTAACATGCTTCGGATACCATGTTCTCTGTAAAAGAGTACCTTACAGCAAAAATTCTTGCATTTGTAAAACAGAAAACTCCAAGCTTCATACTGCGGTACTTGATAATAGAATATCATTTCAGGTTGCAAAGGCATATTAGTTTCTAGTCCGATGTCCCTAAATTTGTCATGCATTGGCAGGTTTGAGAGTCATCATCCAATAGTTTCTACATGAAGTAGGTCATGCTTATGATGAAATGTGGTGTATAGTAGCAGTTAACGTCGGCAGGAACAGTGGTGGCCTTTTCATTAAAAGTGTTTGTTTATTGATTTGAATAAAATATTTGATTTCCAGGCCACTATTTGCTATTGTCTGTCACTCCTTTTAGGGATGACTTGGAAAATGTGTCTCACTGTTTACATGTTTTACCTCTTCTCTGTAACTTTGCTACAGAAGAACCTGTAGACACTGGCTATGTAAATCATGAGACACCCACTTCTTGGCTGAAGAGCATTGGGAGAAGGCAGCTGCATGCATCAGAGGAAAGCTGTGCTTTTCTTCAGTCTGTCTGTTGCAACAGAGCCTTAAATTCACTGGGCCATGTAATGCTTTCTTCTCTGCAAGGCATAGGATGTCCTAATGAAGATGAATAACATACATTCTCCCCCTTTCTAAGAAAAGCTGCTCTGTTTCTTTTTCTTCAGTTGTTTGGACATTGGTTTCTAAATAAAAAAAGACATAGCGGATAAGTAGAAACTAGGTCAAATCATAACTAACAAATCCTTTTTTCCTCTTCTTCCTCTACTTTTAATTAAGAAAATCAGTATTTATTTCTTTTATGGAGAGATGGAAGAGACAAATTATATAGGCTACTGTCATAGGAAAATGGATGGCAATCTTGATGGAATAAGCTCAGGCTAAGCAGCTGCAAAAGAGTGCAACTGTGAATCTTACTATTAATGACAGGATTTGAGGACACAATTTATCCTTACTTTCCATATCTGCTCCCTCTGAGACCAGACTAGTCTACTTACAGGTGAATTGGGCACATGTCACATAGCACAAGCCAAAGACCCGGCCTATCTCATCTGATCAATTCATACCAAGTGGGATATAGCCTTATTTATGCACTAACATGAAATTCAGAGGAAGAAGCACAAGTTTAGTCAGAGAAAAAATAAAAATTGTCTGCCTACATGCCTTGAATATTAATTACAGCTGACCTGTCTTTCCCCTTAAAGAGAGAAGTATTATTTTACAGACACTGAATGTTCTTACATTATCACCTTAGTATATAGTGCATGAAACATGACCTGAAACTGTGGTGCAGCTGCTACTGTGAGTACTGTGACAGTAGACAGAATGATGTTAGGGATCTTCTTTGTTAAAGCTGAAAGTAAGGAACAAAAGGAGGAAAAAAACAAACAACTGTGAAAGGTAGTGTCCTTATCTGACTTTGAAGACTTCAAAGACTCCTGGATTGAGACAGCAAGCTGGTGAGAAGGGTGGCATCGGGTATGAGGGCTTCAGATTTTCTGATGCATGGAGAGATAGAGCTATAACTACGGCAAAATGTAAGCAAATGTGTATTCAGTGTCTTTAACACAGTCTTAGTGTCCAAATGCCTGACACAAGGGTCTAAGCTGTTCTGTCGTGAGCCTTATTTGCTGCTCCTTGGCTGGCAGGTTTGATACTAGCTGTGCTGTGGAGCCAGCTGCTGGATAGTGCCAGCAGGGCTAGAAAGCTGCAATAGAAACCTGAAACAAATTTTCAGGTTATAATGGTTTAAACTTGGAAGGAGCATGCAGTGCTGTGCGCTTAAGCAAGGGAGGGTTGTGTTGAATCACAGCAAAACATGACTGTCCTAAAAGTGAAGAAGAGACCTGCAGGGGTCCTGGCTAGCTGTACACACTGGTGTAGATGTATTTGTAGGGATTTTAAGTGCACATTTTCTGGGAATGATGGAGCACAGTTTAGCAATGCCAAAGGTAGCACTGACTAGGGCTATCCCCGGAAGCAGGATAACTCCATGTTATGCTAAAACTTGTTAATCTTGACATGAGTTAGCAGGCTCTTCTAGAGTGGATCAGCGAGACAGCTGGAACAGTCCTGTTAAGTCAGCATTTCCAATATGAACTAGCAGGATCGCATGAGAAGCAGTTTTTCACAGAGTGCCTTAGTTTTTGTAAGAGGTGGAGGAGAACTTTCAAGGAAATTAGATTTCTGCACAGTTCCAGAATCACTGGGCGGAGTGCTGGAAATCAGACAATACCCATTGCTAACGTCTGGAGATGCTTTGCATCTCTGTCCTTTGTGACGTACAAAATAAGCCTTGTGACCCAGCAAGTACCACTGGTTGAGGGACCTAGCTGTCAACCTGCTTTGGTGATGCTTTGTTCTGTAAGAATCTAACACTAGAGGGATTACCAGGCATTGAAATAGTAGTTGATATCATTCTGACTAAAGGAGAAGATATATTTCAAGAAAAAGGCTATCAAGATCATAACTAACTCCTAAATTGATACAACTGGGTAACCAGGCAGACGAGGAAACGCTGAATAGATCTGAAGACATCTTTGATTTCTTGAAATTTGATGATATTGGATCATTTCCTAGTAACACTTGGGACATGAAGGAAGACCAGTGATTTGTGGACATGTTTTTATAGCAGTTTCCCACAAATAGGTTGGCTTTAATGAATTGGTATTTCTAAGCCAGATGTATTCAACTGACCTGTCCTGACTGGTGCCATTACCCACATACTACTGTACCTCTGCCTGTCTGCTAAGCAGCTGAGTGTATTTCAGTAAAGCCCTCAGTAGGCAGTAGGGTGAGGTTGGGTTAGTCAGAGGAAAATGTGCCCTATTCTGTGGTGGAATGTCGGAGTTGGGCTTTGGATTTCCAACGTGGACTTCTCTTCAAAAGGGACCAAACAATTCCAAACCAAGTGAGTGCAGACTCCATCAGACAGATGCAGCATAATCTGCTGAAAAAGAAGCCTGCCTGTGATGAACCAGAGTGTAATGCCTAGCTAAATGTCAAAACATATCTGAAAATCCTAAAATCCAAGTTTGGGTGGAGCAGCAGGGGAGAGATACAGAGACAGAAAAATAATTCTCATAAAATTCACTAGCATATCTTTCATTTGAATTCTAGGGATTTTTCATACCCTGATGAAATATTTCAAGTAATGGGATTCTTGCTGTTTCTCTCTCTTTCTCTTGAAGAAGATATGCTTCTTTCAAACCCCCAAAATTAAATTATTTAATTAAGATACTGGATACTCTGGATGTTGACTTTTTAAGCACATAATTTTAACACTAATTCAAATACTCTGAAGAATGCCTTTTATTTGAACTTAAGAGATACTATGTGGTGTTCAGGAAAAGAATGTGAATATTGAAATCTGGTTCCTTGAATGCCAAACGTATTAGTAAAATGTGAAGTAAAAGGAAGACACAAATTGGAAAGTGCTACAAATTAGAAGCACTACCCTGGTAGGAATGAGGAGGAGAAGAGCATACCAGAGAAGAGGGGATGGCTAGGCAGGCAGTTTTCTGCAGATCATGTAGAAAAACAAGACGTGGCTTCATAGCTGCTTCATACATATCACTACTCCACTCAGATCTGACAGATACGCACTTGCCACTGGAAAAGAGAGCAAGCACATTGTTGGCTTGGAACACTTTAAAATGCATGGGCCAGCACACATGTGCCGTAGTTTAAGTGGGGCAGCCAAACGCCTAAGGCAGGCCAGCTTCATGCCAATCTTAGTTCGCCAGTTGGACTTGGCTAGCTATCACTTCTTCCCTTCAGCATACTTTGCAAGCTACTGGACAGCACTAACATCCAAGCCAAGTTGAATGAACATCTCAAGTAAGATTACAGGAGACCCTCTCTTTGTGTCACAGGGCTTTTATTCTGAGTGCTGCCTTGTATTCTTTGCTTGGAATAAAAGCTTGGTGCATTTACACTGCAACTGGACTTACGGATCTGCAGATGCAGAAGCATCGGTAGCAAAGGACCTAGCGTTAATGTTGTAAACTGCAAAAAACCCAACCAACCCAAAAAAAAAAACCCAAAACCAAAAACCCCCCCAAAACTCCAAGTTGCAAATTACCTGAATTCTAGTAATAGCTTTTGCGGTTATGCCATGTAACCCTTTAATAGACGTTTTTGTCTGACTGCAGTGTGTCAGGCAGCACCCAGCTGGATTGAAGTGAATGTTATCTGCTTTCTGCATGAAACTAAGGAACCTATTTTCTGTCCAGTCATGAGATGGGTATGTTAAAATATTAACAAAATGAATGCATGACTGTTTTCTGGAGGAGCGCATTAGAGTCTTTTTTTTAATAGCATTGAATAATGGCTTGGCATGTTCATATGTGAATACGGTGAAAATGTCTAGTTGGGTAACATTTTTCTTTCACTTCATATGCAAGGCACAAAGTGCAAAATGGAGCCTGACACGCAATTGGAGGCTGAAGACAGAAGGAATGACTGATGACCACTTGGAGTGGAAACACTTGCAACTTTTCATTGAATTTGAATTGGAAAACAGTTCTGTGGAGAGAGAGTGTTGGAAACAATGTGGGGGGGCTTTTGCTGAATCTGCGTGACCACAAATACCCTGGACTTATTACTTGGCTAGGGCACTCCAGGAACTGTGGAGTGTTTAGTGTTAGGGCAGGTAACCTGGTGGGTCTGTCCTGGGACCAGGGACCCCTCTGGGAATGACTTACAACTGCTCAGTGAAAATTGCTTTCATCTCTGCTGCTATTAACAATGAAGTTGATAGCAGCATCAATTTCACTGAGCAGCTGCAGGGTCCTGGGAGCTTCCGATTTGTGGAAATCCTTATTTTTGGTCAGCTCTTGGACAGAGCTAGTGACCTGGGTTTTCTGCTTGCTGTATGTGAGTGTATTTGATTGCTGTCCCTGATTCGTGGCAATCAAGGTGACCTTGTGCATCACCCTGTCTGTTTTCCTTTTTAGTATGGCAGGGTTGTTTCTAATCGCTTGGCTGCTGTTCAAGACTCAGAGTACCAAGACAGTTTTGCTCTGAACTGCATCCCACTTTGAACACAGCAGCTCCCCCAAAGTCTCAGCAGGTCAGTTCTAATACAGATTTGAACAATGCGCGACAAATCCTCTGTCAAGCGAGGCCCCGTTTCGAGGCAGCTTCAGCAGCCAATTCAGGGCTCCCCTTGCACGAATCTCCCCGTGGCACAAAGCCAGAGATAACAGGTTTGCGTCACCTCTCTGTGCAGCCCCTGGGCAGGATGTGTTGCCAAGGCTGCAGCATGCTCTCAGTCCAGTGATTCCCCTGCTACTGGAATAGCCCTGAAGAAGTTACTGTCATAACTGCAGATGGCTCTGGGGCTGCTTGGAGTTGCTCTCTGTGACCAGACTGGCTGCCCCGGGGTTTGAGGAGTAGAGTAAGTGATGCATAAACATCCTTGCAGCTTTGTCTTGCTGTTGTCTGGAAAACCAGAAGGCTTTTGCTCTAGGGTAAAGGCAGAAAGTTCCTTTGCATGGCAACGTGAAACTGCCATAATTAATACCTTTTTAAAAACTAGCTGGCCAGTTACTAGTACAATCTAACAGTGTAATAACATCCATTTACCTCTGAAATATGTAGAGAAATAGAAAGAAGCTGAGAATAATTTTTTTTTATTGTACAACTAGAAATAAAGCCAAGAGGAAAAAAAAGCCGGAATTTTTTGCAGTCTGGGAAGGAGCAGCCTGTTTTAATAATGATAGTCAATATGATAAGATATGAAGCAATTTGTCAGTGCAGACTTTTGCCATTAATAATCCAAGCTGTCCCTTGAAGACAGCCTCTAACTCAATTACAGCTGGGTTTGTAGCTCAGCAAATTAAATTACCCTAAACTTCAGAAGGATTTGGAGGAATGAAATATAAAGTAAATATTTGCTACAAAAACACCATCCTTAATCAATTATACTATGCCTAGGCAAGGATGCTGACCCCTCAATTGGCTTAGGGCACTCTTCCTGTCTGGGGATGCTAATATTAAAGGATAGCCAAGATGTTGTCTTAACCCAAATGCTTTTCCCGGATCCCAAAGGTTCTGTTTTGCTCCTAATCAGATGTCACAGTCAGATGCCACAGTCAGTTGCCGTTAACTGTCTGTATTGCCTGCCCAGGTGGCCAGGGCTGCATGAATGTACCTGTTTTGCTCTGGTGCACAGTAAAGATTGATAGGAGGTAATGCAACATCACGGGGAGATACAGCATGCCATGTTTTGTGGTATGAAGCACTGACTTGCTCTGATTTTCAGTTCCCAGAACAAAATTTCAGTGTTGCATGGTATTGTTTGTTGCCTGTTCCCTTGCCCTGGTACAACTGTTTATGGGTCAGAGACATCAACTACAATACTGAAGTGATCAACAGAAACAATTAAACTATGTATTTTTTACCTGGATAATTTCCAATGATTGTTTTCAACACAGCACTGCTGAAGGGTTATTTTTAACTTGAATAATTTTAGCGTTCCTATTTTCTGTAAAACAATTGTATCCAAACAAACAAAGCCTTGTGGGATGGGAAGGTGTGGCTGGATTGGGCTAGACTGGGAAGCAGGAATTCTTAAGGCAGGTTTCCTGCCCAAAAAATGCCCTTTCTGGAACTGTAGTGCTAGGTCTGATGTTACCAATAGATAAGAAATAATAGGAGAAAGGAAGAGACCACCTTCAGACCCTCAGTCACTTTTCACTTATGCTATCTAGCTTGATCAGTTTTTATGTAATTGAAATATTCTTCTTGGATCACCTTGATGTTTCCTCTTTATCAATTTCCAGTGTAATTAGGATATGGGCTGTATCACCCATGTCCAAATGAGAGCTGAGGTAATTTTTTGGCAAGTGGTGTGAGAAGGCTTATTCTGTAGCTGATTTTACCCTCTTTGCCCTTTGCTAATTAAAACCTAACATGCAACTTAGAGAAATTCCACAGTATCACACTCAGGTTCTAACTCTACTCATGCGAGTAATTCTGCTGAGTTGAAGACAATTATTTGTCCACATATGAGTTACCCCTGTAAGTAAGCCTTGCAGGATCAAAGCCTCCATTTCCTGCAGAAAAGAGGGACTACTTCTCATGGCTGGCATGGTAATTAACAGGATTTGGGAAATACATTCTTGCAGCTGCTTTCAAAATTAACTTCAAAGATTCCATTAATCCCTGCCTCAGAAAAAAAAAAGTGATTACAATGTCTTTGGAGAAATATCTGCTTAATAATGTTTTAATTCAAAATATGCTAATAACCTAAATATTAAGCAAGCTACTGTTTGTGCTAATTATGTTGATTACATTTGGTGTTGGTGTAAATAGTCTGTTTAGAACATTATATTGAATCTGAATACAAAATCAGCAGGTTCTCACTGTGCTGATTTATAAATTACAGCCTAGCATTGGCAAAAGTGGGGCACAGTGAAAGTTCTTCTTTGTGATATTAGAATATTTATAAACAGCACTGTAAGTTGGTTCTTGTATCCCAGACTGTGATTCTCTCTGCCTGTTTTCAGCAGGTGCCTCCTTATTTAACCTGGAAGTGTGCTGGCTACTGAAGCTCCGTGTACACTCAGAAGTGCTTGTACTGAGGACTTAACCTCAAGCCATAAAGCTGTGTCTGGAGGAAAGTGAACAAATTACACCTCTAAAATTGAGGCAAATTCGTTAACTCTGCAAGCAACCCTGTGATTAAGGCACTGTGCCTATTGGGTAGAGTATGCATTTTGCATAGACATGTCAATAAAATGTGTATTTACGTGGACAATGACCACATTGGAAACAAAATAACCCAAGAGCAGGGACTGCAACTGCCTACTTTTCATGCAAGCTGCAGCTTGTATGGATAGTTATACCTTGAATACAGTGCTTTCCTTCTGTGTTTGTGATTTAATCTGCACCAGTGTAAATGACTGTCAAAGACGCAAGGGTATCAACGCTGAGGTCGGGGTTGTGTCCTTTATAGAAAGAAGAAAGGAAATTGCGGAAAGATTGCAATGATCTGGGCAAGATACAATAGCAAGAGCCAGGCACTGGTCCACAGTGTTTAGAAGGAAAATAATTTATAGTTATCCACAGCCTTGTTGTTAATTTCTGACATATATTACTGTGATTTCTAGGATGACCATGTGCATGCGCGTGCATAATCATGTGCCTTCAGTGATTACAAAAGTCATAGAAAACCAGTGCTGGTCACTGTGCCAGCTTTTAGCCACTGCAGTTTGAATCCCATCAGTTTATCTCAGCCCACCTGTGGAGTTTTAATTTATTAAAATAGCTATAGGAGTGCCTTAATAAAATTAAGGACAATCAAGAGCTAGTCAAGTAGAACAATGCTTGACCCATGAAGATAATTAAAGAAATTGTCAGAGTGCCTGGGTTCGTTTAGTTTTGACAGCCAGTATTGAAAGATGGATTCTGGCACTCTTGCTCTGGCAATATTATGCTGCCCTGGCAACACAAGACAGCCAGAAAACTGGTGGTAGAAAACTCCCTCTCTGTAAAGGAGCATGCAGAGAAGATGCTACATAGGGTATTGCCTTTACTCTTGCCTAAAGAACTGTGAGATTCTAGGGTGACAGCAGCCAAGGAAAAGTGGTGGTCTCCAGAAAACTACTTCTACCAGAAATGTAAGCTTGGTCATAACCAGGAGCGAGGTCCTCTGCACTGAAGTATATGTTGATAAATATTTTTCCTTTCTGTCAGGTGCCCAGAAAATGTGGTCTTGATTTCTTACAGAAATCTTCTGGAAGACAGAAGTAACAGATGCATTATCAGATTTACCCATCATTCAGACAAAATATTGGCCAAATGTTCTGTACCTGATATAATTACCTTAAATGTGGGCTTTGAGGGACACTTTCATCTCATAAATACTCAATACCATGCCTACAAAAATGTTGGAAAAAAGTGAAGGAACTTGTAATGGAGGCACAAATAGACTAGCAAGGGAAGTTTACTTGTGTAGCTCCCAATACAATTTTCATTACTATATTCAAGCTTCTCTCTGGGATTCTTCAGTTCTGTCTCTAGATGTTCTTTACATGACTAGCTGTTACTGAAGTGAATGAACTGGTATGTCACAGAAGCTGGTTTGGGATTTGTCATCTGGCTGTATTGCAGACCAGTTTTGAGAAGACTTGTAATAGGAGAGAACAAGTAAAATGGCCACATTTGTGTACTCCAGCAGTACACTTTAACTCTCCCAGTTGTTCATCTTCATGCTTTTTGATATATAATTCCAAAAAATATAGTGGTGCTAAAATTCCAGTCCCGTTACTTAGAAGCCAGGTATCCCTTGCAGCTTCAGTAGGCAGAAATCTTTCTGTCACAACATCATCATTTTTTCCTACTCTTAACTTTTTATCTTAAACATGGTAATATATTTTGTCCTTCTTATTACCAAATTATTTACTGTGTTTTGTGGTTGAGTAATGTTTTTCACACTTTAACGTGTGAAATGCTGAGTGCTTGAGTTTCAAGTCAAGACATGACTTTAGAAAGAGGTTGTCATAGTGAAACAGAACTCTCCAGTAAAGAAGTTTAACCTAACTAATCACATTGAAATCCTGAATTTTACAGAGTGTATCCACTCATCCCAGCTAATAGCTGCTTGGTTCTTGCTACTACTTAAGTTTTGCATCTTCTTTTAGGTTCTGACATACAGCTTGTGTTCTCTGTTAGAGCATGAAAGAAAAGCAGTTGCAAAATTTCCATTGATTTCAGTCATCTCAGAATATCACCTTATCAAATAATTATTTTCAAGTGGCATGTATGCATAATGTATTGATCTACTGGCAATAGTTAGTATTTCCTGCAATTCTGATTTATTTTTTTTTAAAGCGGGTATGTTATCTTTCTGGTTTTTTTTTTTTTTTTTTGTTAGCAAATTTATACCTGGTGTTAAAATGCATAGAAAACTGCGCTTTTAGAACCTGGGGAGTTGAATATAATATGCCTGGCTAGGAGGTATATGGAAAAGGAGGCTATAAATTATGTTGCTCCCACATTTGATAGTCTTCCATTCTGTGTTTTTAATCCAGATCTCTCTAAGTCATTCTTTAGTTTTTAGGAAGCGTGCGTGCTAATGTAATGTCCTCAAAAATCCACCTAGGGGAAACTAAAAAAATGTACTACAAACCTTCAGACAGTAATGCTAGTACGCTAGTAGTACTAGTGTGCTTTGGCATCTATCTATGCCTGTAGTCTAATGAACTTCAACTGGGGCTTCAGTGGTCTAAAATTCTCAATGTCTTCAAAGATCAGCTAACACTAAGTAAAGATCAACCGGTAAGTGCTTTTTCTTGTGCTGTTTCTGGATAAAGTCAACCCTAATTGTCTTAATCTGAGGAACTGTATAGGAGGTACTTAGTCCTGAAAATAAGTAAGCAGAAATTGCCGTATCTCCTGACCATACTGGTGTTGACTAGGAAGCTTTCCTTACTTGGAAAACATGGAAGATCCTTAAGCAGATATTTACAGTGACATTTTTATTTGCAGGAAGGTTATAAACTCTATAAATTTGAAAAATGTATTTTTCAGCATTCTTTTCATTTTAAGGCTAAGGCAGCTGAAGTCTTCAATTAAAGCAGAAAGCTATAAAAAAAGGCACTTATGAAATAGTTTAGTTTGATTCAATTTATCTCTTACAGAGAAAACTTTGTATGGAGAACAGATGGTAGTGCAAAATAAAGGCTTGCTTGGCACACAGCTGGCTGACCCACAGCCACTTTTGTACTGTATTGTACCAACATGTTTCCTTCTGTTGCACATGTAATACCTCTTGTTAGGGATGGACCTGGTAGTAGAGTAATGCTTCAGAAAAGCTTAGGATATGCACAGACTTCACTGCTGTTTCTCTTGTCAGTGAGTACAGAACATCCTAATAACTTCTCATATGTGTCAATTAAACTATTTGTTGTCCTCAATCAAGTCTACACTGACTCTTTCTGCTATTCACTTTACAAACTTCCTGTTGTTTCTATTCTCTTAATTCTACCCTTGGATGCTATTTCATTCTCTGATATAGAAACAATATACTTTTGAAAACCTGCAGTCGCTGCTTTACTGGGATACAGCCTGCTGTACCTTGTTGGCCCTGCACTCAGTTGAAGCGGCAGAATAATGTCATTACTGTAAAGGGCCCATTTTTCTGGCAGTTTCATGTCCCTGATCTTGGGCTTTCTGTGGCTCATCAAAAAACAAACAACCCCTCTATCCCCCAAAATTCTGTAATCAACACCTGGCTATGATGCCTAACACTCAGGTGCTAATTGGAAGCATAACTGAAAAGGTCAGGCTATTTCAAGACAAGAACAGAATGTAAGACTAAAGGCAAAAATTAGGCTTGGGGGTGCAGGAGGAGCTAGAATATTGAATAGAAAAGCTGCTGCAGTAATTTAACATTCTTCTTGAAAAGTCCTCTGGGCTGCAAATTCACTTTTGACCTTAGTTTGTACACCTAGGGTACTAATTTAGTACAGTTTTTCATACCACATTAACTAGCTGACGTGTATAGCACTGAGAATTTAACAGGAAAGTAAACCTGTTCTTTTCTTATAGAGATTTTGGGCATATAGCAGTAGTCCCTTTTCCTTCCTTTTCTGACAAATTGGGAGTGACTTTGATTTTTGGAAACATTTTTAATGAAGTGCCTTTGATGTTCTGTAAAATCACCGAGTTAAAAATTAATACAGCCCTAAGCAGTCATAAACTGTGTTTCCTCCTACGCAACATAGCAACAAAATTGTTTATCGTGTTTTACTCTATAATCATTATGGTTTTGTACTCATGTTCATTTTGGCCCTGATGCTTCGTCTTCAGTACCTAGTGGAAAGTTCATTCAATGCTTCTGCCCTGGTACTTGCCATAGAAAATGCTGGGGAATTTTAGAAGTAATCTTTGAATGAAGGAAGCTGGCTGGAAGTTATTGGAAAGAGAAAACATTAGACTGCTTTTATCTCTTAAAATATGGTCAACAACTTGAGGATTTTCTGTTCAAAAACAAATCCCAGAAATTAATACTGTTTTTCTTGTATTTCATTGATTTTAATTTGATCTATTGCATCTGTGGACAATCTGTAATATGAGCTTTTGGAGGGCTTTCATCCATTGCTTCTCAAAAATACCCCTAGTAACTCCTCCTCATGTTTAATCCTTTTGTGCTCTGAAGGACACTAAAGCTTTGTTTTGCAGCCTGTGGTAGCATCATGAAATGTGATGAAAAAAGCAAGAAGCTCCAGCTGCTAATAACACCAGTATCTTGAAAATGTTTTTAAAAATAGGTCCACTGAATGTATTGAAATAAAAGGCTAAAGGCTTTGCAGGTGGATGATCACACTATATATGGCTTTTTCATAAATTTCAGTGCCTTTTTAATGAGAAACTGATTTTCACTTTCAAATCTATTGCACTCACTTGGAATACAGCACAGTGCTTATAGATCAAAATATGTATATAACTGAAGGAAAAGCTATCACAAGCTTGTTTGGCAGACTTTCAGGCTTCATTCTGCATATGTGTAGTGGTCACCATAAAATGAATGGCTGTAGAATACTTAAGCTGATTTCAGACTTAAAGAAAAATCTTGACCCTATGAACAGAAAAACTTTTATTGACCAAAGCCAAGTTTTTATTCATTTGGGGTTTTTTTGACAATTTTCTCTTTTCCCTGGAGGGAGATCCTGACGTAATAGATGTGTGGATCCATATTCCAGCACTCCATCAATAGCAGACCAAACCTGACAGGTATAGCCTAGGGAGGAAAGAGAAGCCTTCATAAAGGCTAGGTAGCACAGCCTGAAACATGAAATAAGACAACTTGAAAAAGCCTTTAAAAACAGGGAAGGAAAAAGCAATATAGCTGCCATATAGATAGGAAGAATCCAGTATTTTGGTTTTTTGGGAGGCCCCAGTTAATTAACACTAAAATCTTGTTTCAAATGTAGATTGAAGTATGGAAATATTAACCAAACTTTAAATAAAGGCATAAAGGTTAATATCTTTAGCAAAACTGATTTTTGAGTAGATTTATTGATTTGTCTGTTGGTAACTTATGCTTTTGTAAAAGATGTTTATCCCTTTTGAATCCCATTTTTGATGTTATTGGCCACGTTTTCTCTCTGCTCTTAGCTCTGAGGCTCCAGGGAGAAACAAATATATTTCCAATGTATAGGGAGACTGTAGCTGTGGTTATAGACTGAGTTGTCTTCTCTAGGGATGCTCTGTCTCATTGCACAGAGCGAGAGATGAGGCAGATCCAGTAGAGCACAGATACATGCACTGAAGTCTGCCATGGAGAAGATAAGTAACTCCACCACTGGCATGTGGATGTGCAATAGACCATATGTAGCTCTTTTGTATTCTCTTGAGGGGTTTGAAGAGTTTTCTTTCCCTCCTTGACTTCTATAATAAGAGCTAGGAGTACACATGAAGGTTTTGTACTTATGTTGTGATTAGCTCCATATACACAGAATACCCTGAAAATACCAGCACTGTGGGAGATAAGTATGCCTGTATGGATTTTCATAAGAGAATTGATATGTCTGTCCATATTTTGGTACAAACCATTTGGTTTGTAGTTCTGCAGCTATTAACTTTCCTGATGCAAGAGGATGGGTTGCCTCTGATGGCTGAATACAGCTGAATTTATTCCCTTAGTTTAATACTCCTAATTTTTTACCTGTGCCACCCTAGACAATGAATTAGTCTATTTCAGTAATACACACAAGTATGAATAAGTTTGCCTAACAAATGCAAGTTTTGCCATACTTGCTAAAGTACCTTAATTCCACCTGTGAGATGCTTTCTCTGGGGGATGGAGCATAATTTTCATGGGGTGACTATTCCTAAGCTAGAAAATTACCTAGTAGCATAATACTAGCTAATACTGCACTGGTGTTTGATATGTGTTACTTAGTAGAGTGACTTAAATCAGTTTGTTTCATGGAAAGTCATGAGGCTGTTCCTTGGACAGAGTGGATTGAAGTGGGAAGCTCCATGTCCACTTGTGGCAAAAGTGGAAAGATGAATCTTCTGGCCAGAGTCAGGTCAGAAGAATGGTGGAAATGGAGGCATAGCATGGACCTGAAGAGATGTCCTACTGTAGCTCATACCCTTGCATTGCTGGAAACCTGATTACATGTCCCATCGCTAACATGATAATTATATACAGTTGCACACATGTATCTAAATCGTGGTACTAAGCATTCCTGTTGTAATTGATAGTGTTTCACAGCAATATTGCTTGAGTGTGAATGACTATCCAAGGTATCAAGGAGAAATCAGGCTGTAAGTGCCAGTAATTCCAAGGGCAAAATTCACAATCAAGTTTGTTCTAACCACTTGTTTGTGGTTTTTATTGTTTGTTTTTTTTTTTTTCCCTAACAGAGACAAGGAACCGGAGCTACAAATGGAAAAGACAAGACATCTGGTGAGAATGGTAAGGATAGACTGTATTTCTTTATGGAGAATATTGAGTCAAACTGAGCCAAAATATTTTTAATGGAATGATAAATGTCAGGTAGCAACTGCCCTGTTTTCCTATCTTATCTTTTGAATGTGTGTTAAAAACTGGATGGGCTTCAGTGGGATTGTTTTCTTTGTATTTGTATGTTCAAATCATCATCAGGTAGAAACCCGATTCTGAGCTTGTACTATGGTAAACTAAAGGACTCTGTAGAAGGCAGTGCAGATACAAATGAGGGTAGAAAAAGACAGTATTAAACACGTGTGAAAAGGACACCAACAGACATGGTTAAGCATTAGGAACAGCTGCTCTGTGAATGGGGAAGGTGAACTAAAGTAAACTAATTATAAAGGGCTTGCTCATAAACATAGTTTTTGTGGTCTGATTCATCTCACCTAATTTTAGGCCTATAACTAAGATACCAAAGTTAGAAGCCACTTGCATAGAGCTCATTTGAGTGTTGCTGGAGATAGGCTGTGAATGGAGCAGTTCACATGGAAGGACCATATGGCAAATAGGCTCTTACTTTCGGCACTCTACATGGGCAAATCTGGACACATGCTCCACTGCTCTAAGGGCTGAGTTGGTTGTTTTTTTTTTTTTGACTTCTACAAAGGGACTGGCAGGAACAAATCTCTGCCCCTTAAGTGACACAAACAATTCTAACAGGAAAATGTTGATTTTTTTTTTTTTTTTTCAACTGAAGGAAGTTAAACTGAATTTTCAGTGAAAATGACAATTGTTTTTTAGCTGAAATCTCCTTTTTTTTTCCTATACGAGGCAGAAGTGCTTTACACACAAATGATGACATGATTAAAATCCAGTGACCATCAGAAACATTTTTGAAAGGAAAACTTTTTTTTTACTGAGAGGGTGGTCAGGCACTGGAACAGCTTCCCCAGGGAGGTGGTGGAGTCACCATCCCTGGAGGTATTTAAGAAACGTGTAGACATGGCTCTTCAGGGCATGCTCTAGTGCCCAAAATTATTGGTTTGTGGGTGGGTGTCCCACATTACACCTGTGGGGTGTTGTGGGGTTTTTTTCTGGTTGTTTTTTTTTTTTTTTTGTGGTTGGACTCGATGATCTCAGAGGTCCCTTCCAACGATGATGATTCTGTGATTTTGATCAGGTTTAATTATATACCCAGGTGTACATGAGGCAGCATCAGTTTGTAGACGTTCATGAAAAGGATAAGGATTTGAACTATACAAATATGCCCTCTGGTTCTGTTTGATCATGCAGTTCTAATTAAAATAATATGTTTTGGTAGTCTGTCCTGTGTACTGAAAAGCAGAAAGAATGTAAGTAACTTCTCTGAAAAGAGAGTTTTCAGAGATGGGATATTTAAGCAGTTATTTTAGATATGCATTTTGGTTTTTACGTGTTGGTCTGAATAGAATTTTTGGGCCCTTTGAGGCAACACATCCTAAAACATTAAAAGACTTCTTTATGCTTAGTTTTCCTATTACAGAGAGGTGACTTTCCCATAATGGCTGTTTGCATAATGTTACAGTAAATGAAATCCGTAGACGATGTTCCCAATATGATAAACCACAAATTAGAGTGGAAAAAAGAAATAAATATTTTGGCTTGTTATAGTGTCTTGAATTAGTGGGAACAAATGTACCCTGACAGCAAAGCTATTTGCGTTCTCAAGTTAACAGGAAAGGAAAGCAAGCAAAATTATGTCAGCCATTTGCGCAGCATGGGAAGCATGTTTTTCTGTTTACTGTTTGAGCACATTATGAACTGAGCTCATTTGCCTTGAATTTCTTCACAAATAAAATTTTCCTGTTGTCAAGTTTAGCTTAGATTTACTGATCCTGCAGCCTCTTAAAAGAAAATTCTTTATTTTCTCAAAGGGAGTTTTGATGGAGAAAGGGCTGCATCATTGATTAACAAATATATGATTCTAGTTGTAGATAGTTTTTTATATAATATAAACAGGTTGATGTGCAGTTAATCTTAGACCAATAGATACCAATTATTTTTTGTAATGGAATTATAACAAAAAACCTGTCACCTACATAAAACAGAGGAGCAGCAGGGGAGATGGAATAGAGTCCTCTGATCTCCCCAATTCACATGTTTGCATGAAAATAAAGCAGAATCTGAACTTTGAATCTGAGCTTGAATTCTAAATCAAAGAAGCAGAAATGTATGGCTCTTTATAGTTAGAACTCAAGTAGAAGTGATTTATTCCTCTGAAAACTGGGGTGTGCTGTAACCCTACGTACACGTAACAGGATTTATTGTGTTTTTTGGCTAGAAGTCTGCAATATGTCCATGTCTTAAATTTTCATTGTGGCTGTTATCAGCCTCTTCAGATGTTTGTTTTCCTGTCAAAAGGAAGCTTTCCCTCTTGCTGAAAGTGGGGGAGAGGGAGGAGAAACCCAAACCCCTTTAATCTTGTTAAAAAGGAAAAAAAAAGTCATGCTATGAAAACGTTTACAATGGCAAACTAGTCTGGTCCTTGCTCTTGATTACAAGATCAGGAAAAGTTGCTGAAAACTAGCCTTAACAACAAATAAAGACTATTAGCTGTGTTCAGTGTTTTTGATTCACACAGTGGAGGAAATGCTATGGGACAAGTTTATATGCATTGTTTGTAGAAAATGAATTTTGGGCCTATCTCTAGGGTGGCTTAAAAATGAAGAAAATAAAACTAATGACCATGGTGAAAAACATTCTCCCTCTTCGAAGATATGTGTGGCACTGCTATCACTGTAAAGCATTCAGGGAAATTAAATCTCTGAATATTCCTTTTAAAGTAGTGATACTTTTGGTGAACGCTTCTGAGTGCATGTTCTTGTTTGACCTTTTTTAGATAGCAACATCATATCCTTAGTTGTATTTAGTTCTTAACGCCACAGCAGAGGTCTCTCTTAGATAGCCTCCCTTCCAGTGGAGGGGAATTTTATCACAAAATGCAGGCTCAGTCCCAATTTCTACCGAATTGGCACTGCCTAGTTCTAGCAGCCTTGCTTGTTGGCTCAGGGGGATGAGCAATGGAAAAGGCTGAGCTTGAGAAAACGCAGTAGTGTGGAGCAGTGATATGCCCACAGTACAAGAGCTTGTGACAAAGGGACAGGAAAATCCCATACACAAACTATACTGGTTTTCATGTTGGTGAATGGACTGTTGTACCTACACGTGACCTTCATTTATCAGCAGTTACCTTCTCTCAGCTGCCTTCTTGAGTAGTCTTCCAGCCTGCTAGGTGGTAAGGTGTAGGGGATGAAGCTTCTCCTCTTTCAGAGCACTGGTCATTAGCAGACAGGATTCCTTTCCACTATATTTTGTATAATATATATGACCACATCTTCTTGGGTTTTATGCAGCAACAAGCCTGGTAGTTCTTGAAGCTGCATCATTATTATAAATACTGAATAATCACTCATATTGGAGAAACTTTTACTTACTGAGAGTTTTCCTGTTAGCCTTCAATGACCTTACTGGATGCTGGTGAAGCCCTAGATGACATTTGTCTATCTTGACCTTTTAAACAAGTTGTAGCTTGTCCTTTGACAGGTTATGATAAAAATCATATGAATCATGGTGATTCATGTCTTCCTAAGGAAGAGTGACTGTTGCATTACAATGTGATCTCATGGTACACCAGTGGCTAGTGAAGTCAATGGAAGAGCTCCTGGTGGCTTCAGTGGGTACTGCATAATGCTGAGTGGCTTTTGCATCCAAAACACACTATATTGCTGTCAGGGAAGTCTATGTAATTTCATTCTATTGTCAGTGGAAAGAACAAAAATATTATTGGGAATAAATTAGATAAACTAGTTTTCCTGCGTGAAAACTGGTCAAAGGACTATTTTTAAAGAAACACCACCCTTGTAATTAGCGGTAATATTATGCATACAGAAGCACCTGTATAGAAACAACTTGTACACAATCATGTAACTGTAGCTGCCATAAGTCATTGGGTCTTGAAGGACCTCAGTCTCTCTGAAAGCCAAGACATACTTACTTGTGTATGCTGTGAGGAACTTGTAAACTATTATATAGTGCTGTTCAGTATGGTAGAAAATCCAAAGGGAAGAGAGCAGTACTATCCCCATGCACCCTCTCCAATATGAATGTGACTTGGTCTAATAGAATCAATGTGGAATAAGAAGCTGTAATTTTCTTTTTGCTCACCAAATTTGATTAATCTTGTCCATCATATTTGCAAATGGATCCTAAATGAAAATAGGACGTTCCTACCTTACTATTCTTGCTACCTTGACAATGTCACAAAGTTCCTTTGTAGGCTAACACTTTTCATTTCTCATTCTATTTCACATTAACCTGCATTTTTTTTTGCTATGTAATTTGCATGCTGTTATCATACAAGCTATTTTACAGCCTAGCGCAACTGGCAGAGAAATAATTGCATCAGGACTAATTATTTCTATCTTCAAATTTAGAATCACTCTTTTTTCCTATTAATAGACCTCACCCTTTCTTCTGAAAGTACATAAGGCCATGTGATTCTTAATTGATATTTGTTAATAATTTTCTCAGAAAATCAGACTTATCATTCAGCAATATGAATTCTTATAATACGTATTTTCCTATGATGAGTGCTATAATTTCCTGGGTCTGACTGAAATGAAAATGAATAGATATTGCATGAACTTAACGTGTCATGGTGGGTTAGGCGTACACAATCATGGCAAGGTTGTCAGTTGTATTGAAAAAGTTGAAGCCTTTCTTTTTCAGTTCCTACTCATTCTCAAGCATTTGTCTTGTCCGTATATGATCTCTGTTTTGGGATGGTCAGGAAACTATAAATGAATAAATGCTTTGCATTTCCTTCTGTCTGTACAGTACACCATGGGATGCTTCTACATAAGGATAAAGGAACAGTAGAGTTAATAATGTAAATTCTTATCTTTTATATATAAACTCACTTAAATATGAATGTTTCTAGAAAACATCAACAGTAATGGTAAAGAATTGTAGAACATTCATGCATGGTATAATAGAGATGTCTCTAGTAAGCTTTCCTGGTAGATGGATATGCATCTTGTAGTGCAGTCAACAGTCCATTCACCCATTTTATCTACTCAAGGAATTTGGGAAATTCTTCACTCTCTGCACACTGCACTGAGGAATAAAGAATCTTGCTAGGTTCGATAGAGTGAATAATCATCTTCATAGTTATTTATGCAGAGTGCTTAGCTTAATAGAGCTTTAATTCCTGGCTAAAGGCCAGGATCATTATTGTAGTATGGTCTAATATAAATATCTGTTTAAGAACTTAAAATTAATTTTCCACTAATATTCTCCAATGATGATGTAAAAAATGTACTGGTTTTGGGAACAGCCCTACAAATAAACTTACTTGTGGAAAAAAGATTTTTGACAAGAGAAGGAACACATGAGGCTAATTTGTAAAAATATTCAAAGGATCTCATGGAGCATGGTTTGCTGTATCTGCCCAAGTCTAAAAGTTATGTTCTTTAGTCACAGGGAAGGACAATGACTGAGCTGTAGCATTGCAATGCCTTGTGCATATTGTCTTTCCCATAAAAGATTGCAAAAGATGAAACGGGTCTTGCAAGCAACTGCTGAATCAATGTAAAACAAACAAAAAAAAAAAGGGGAAAAACCCCAACCAAACCACAAAACAACCCTACTATTTCAGACTGCTTCTTTTGGTTATTTCACTCCCACAGCACTAATTGGAAGTTAGAATGGAGAGTGTTGTATGAAACTAATTAATACTGAGTTTTCCTGGGTATTAGGTTGAGTGTTGGGAGGAAAACGACCTTGCCTGCTTGTCTCTTTTCACTATGGTGTTCTATTGAAATTTTCTTGTCACTTGGAAGTGGTGCTTCACAGGATACGATCTCTCAGTCAGTAATGCAGTCCCTCTGTTCTACTTTTTTCAATCTGTGTCCAGAGTCAAATTCTGTCCTATGTCATACAGCCTAGCTGGTACTAATGGGAACTTAGGAAGTGAGATGAGAATTGTTTGCTCTACCTCATCCCCTATCTCTTAAAATAGGAAGTCTCTGTCTCAGCAACATTCCTAGACTTATATGCAACCATCAAATAATGTAACACCTTCACAAAGTCTAAATACAAAAGTGTTTGAACACTCAGCATAGTTACATAAGTTGTATTTGGTCATGTACAGATTGCCCAGGCTCAGAGGAAGGTGTAAAAATCCTGTGTGAACTCAACACTGTGATCTGTAGCTGACAGTGTTTCAGATGAGTTAGGAGAAAAATTCAAAGCAAACAGTTCTAGACAAATCTCATCTCAAGGCATAGCTATACATGGCAAAAACACTGAGTTTCTCTGCTGAGTTTCATTTCAGGTGCTTTCTTGGGCACAGCTACACAAAGTTTACCCAGAACCAAACCAAATATGCCTCAGCCTCTCATGGGCTTGTATCTCTTTCTTTGCCTAGACTGGTCTGTTTATCAAGGAGTCCGTTCATCTCTTCAGGCAGCCAACATGTCTCAGCTAAAGACAGATCGAGCCTTTAATAACAAGGCTCCCAGCTTGTTCACAGGTCTTCCCTAGAGAGGATGCTGAAAGGAAGAGAGGAGAATTGTACATGAACTTCATTTCCTCTCCTAGGTGAATTTCCGTTTCTTGAGGCCAGGGATATGTGTAAGTCCTCTCCAGAGGAATACTGTGTGTTTATTTACTTGGGGCAATGATGACAATGAAGGATAGCTCACAAAAATTCTCATATCAACAACTTTTGATGCTTATCTAGCAACAAAAACTTGTAAAGCAACAATTTTTGTCTGTGTTTGAGATAAAGTAGACACCTTCTCTACTGAAACTTCACCTACCCTCACACCTGTCTGTACGCATGAAGTGGCCATCTGGTTTCATGGAGAAGATACTCTGGTGGAGTTTAAAGTAATGAATATACTTAATTTAAACTTAAGTAATACTTGTAAGAGAGCAGATACTGTTCTTATTTTTCTGTTATCTGACAAGTTGGGTTTGACACTGTGCATTACTACTGCATTTCATCTGGTAGGGAGAAGCTTTCACTTTGAAATGTTTAGGCAGAAGCATCTTTAAAACTTGGAGGGGATTCCAAAGACAGGACATTGGCCAGACAATATGAGCACTGTTGGCTCTGCTAATTGGTGAAACTTTTAATAGGCTTTTTTTTTAATTTTGTGTGTCATTTATAACTACTCTTATGAGTACTAAGTCCATCTACTGACACATAGAATATAGCATATGCACATGAAGGGTGTCTATGTGTATGTTGATATATAATGTTAATTATTCAGCTTTTTCTGTGTGGTGTTTGGTTGGGTTTTTTTTCCTCCCTTGGACTGCCCTGGAGAGGAAAAGAATGTTTTTCTACCTGATGAAAGAGTACCAGGAGAACAAATTAAATGCGGAAGTCCCATAGGGGAAAAAAAAAGAGCAGAATCACACATCCGTAGAAGAACAATTTCAGGATTTTAAACTCAGTTTTTAAGTATTTAAAAAATATGAAATTACTTCAAAATATATTTCTCCCTCTTTTTTTTTTTCCCTTAGGGAAAAAGGTCTTAGCTAGCTGTCACCTTTGAGATGGAAAAGCCCTCACACTTAACGTTCCTGCTACAAATGAATCTGTCTAGGTACTTATATGGTCCTCACCACCATAGTAACTGAGTGTCTTCCAAGTATTTAAAAATAGAGATAACAATAACAATTTTTGCCTCAGTCCATCTTTTTCCAGCTTGCTACAAGAATAACTTGATTAATTTATGGGATCTTTGTTTTGCACAGTGTCTGCATACAACTTGGGAAGCTTGTGTGCCTGCTTATATGTGGTGCTCTCAGACTGAGAGCTCAGCTGCATTTCTAAAAATGTGAGAAATAAACACCTGTATATAAGTACATATACTTACATATGGTCACTCATACAATCTGCTCCTTTCTACCTTCGCACGAAGTAGAAATTAATAGAGCTGCAGCATTGAGATTAGAAGCAGCCCAAGGGAAACATCATGAATTATGCTCACTTTTAACTTTATTCAACATGAGGGTCATAGACCTCTTGTGTTAGATGGTGCGTGCCTATTTCCTCCCCACTCCTCCTGCCCCTCCTCACCTCTCCCCTTTCCTCCAAAAAAGAGCTTACTGTGTTGTCAGGCAAACCAACGTCAGTGAGAACATGGAGGAGCAATGAAATTGCCTGAAAGAATGAAGTTTTTAAAATTAAAGGTAGAAAGATCACTGTTTAATTCGGAGGCCCAAGCATCTTCAGGATACCCACAAGGATCTTAGAATCATAGAATCATTAGGGTTGGAAGGGACCTTAAAGATCATAGAGTTCCAACCCCCCTGCCATGGGCAGGGAC